>KV751333.1:8488508-8529884 GCA_001698575.1 Mola mola
CTTTTCTCAATAAACCCAAGTTAATTATGTAATGCTAATGTTTTACACAAGCAGGATTATCATTAAGACTGGAGCAATAAGATGGTACAGTTTATTATTCTGTATTATCATAAATGAATGTAGATATGAGTGACTTATTCATGACCTTTCAGATATACTATATGTATTTTATACTGTATATAATAAGGAATGAGTTTGCTTGTATTACAGGCGAGTGAGTGGTTTTGAATATACTCCATAACTAATCCTCATTTCAAGAACCGTCTCAACTTTTGTTCTGCATGTTAAGTCAGAGAAAAACACAAACACACTAAACTGCCTCTGAGTGCAGTTAAGTTTAAAATGATGGAATGTGCATGACTTTGTAGTGGAGGAAGAAGCCTCAGCAGATGTACTAAAGAGAAAACACTCCATACAGCCCAGCCTGCTTCAACCTTTCTTCTGCTTGTTAGGCTCATTGTCAGTGCTTTGTCATTGGTGTAGTGACTTCCAACAAACCATTCTGACATATGTGACGATTTCATATCAGCTAAAGGAACTGAACTATATGCACACCTCTCTTGGTGTCCCAGGTCCTGCAGGAGCGCGTCAGCATACTTCTGCCCCTCGCCGGGCTCAACGTTGGCCAGTTTCTTCACCTCACTGCGCACAAAATACCAGAACTCCTTAACACCGTTCTCGACCCTCCTCCGCAGCTCCTCCTGAGTGGGCCCAGGGCCTGCAGCGATGGCGGGGGGAGAAAACACCTCACTTGTAAAGATACTCAGCTGGCATGATATTTAAAGCACAGATGTGATCTAAAAAAATGAATCCACGATGGTAATGTCAAAGAGCCTCCATGGGGACACGCCTGGGAAGACCAAGAGGTCTTAACGAATGTCTCAGTATTAGTTTATGTGAGCCTAAATAAGCGAATGGCCCAAAGCACGGTTTCGGAATATATCATTTAAAAATTTTTCCTTTTTCCACACTTTGTCCCTGAGTGTTGCTTTGGCCTCATTAAGGATCATTTGATCACTGTATCTTTGGCTCATGGCGCTCTCTCTCTCATGTTTTTTTCTCACACGGTTCTAACAACAGGAAGGAATTCTATACACCACAGAAACTAAACAATGTGAAGTACCCCACATGGATAACACAGCTGCCTGCTCTGGTTTCTGCAGAAAGGAAGAAAAAAAAAACAAAAAAAAAACAAAAAAAAAAAAAAAGAAAAAAAAAAAAAAACAAAAAAAAAACAAAAAAAAAAAAGAAGGAAAAAGAAGGACAGCCTCGAGCAGGAGAAGGAGAGGTGGTGATAGTGGAGCGAGAAAAGCTTTTTTTCTTAACTTCCTATTTCGCGCTAGCTCTTCTTGTCTCCCTCCCTCCATCAGTGGAAAAGAAGCTGGAGGGTATTTTTAGCTTTTTCTTCTCCTGCAGCAAGATGGAAAGGCTGACCCTGTGCTGCCCTCCATGCTCACATGTCCTTCTTTATTTTCTCTCCCCTCTCTACTCTCTCCTACTCTGCCAGCGTGGTGTTCACACTTCCACTTCATTCACACATTTCCACGCTCACCTGATGGCTTTCCTGCCCCTCTGAACATTGCTTAGTATGGCAAGCACACACATAACACTCCCCATCTGACAGCAGGTTTAAAGCTGGACTCAACTGAGACTCTTGCTTCAGGGGAAAGCTCACAAGAGCCCTTGACTTTGTTTTTTTTTACCATATATAGTCCAACCGCGCACGTTATAAACACTTCATTTTATATTTCCAAGCTCTGTGCCAAGTCCCTCCCTGCAAGCTTTCAAATGGCCCGTACGTGCTTACCATCTCCAGTGAGTTTCTGGAAGCTGTGGATCTTCTGTTTGGCTCTGGTTAACTCCTCTTCCAGGGAGCGCAGTCTACCTGCAGCCAGGGACCCAGCTTCTGCCTGGCCCTCTGGTATCCTAGGGGAGACAGACACAAAGAGGGGATGTGGTGGGTGAGCATAAGTAGGTGGCAGACATTTTAACAGTGTACTACTATGCAGAAACACTCTTAAATTGTACAAATATATCCAGGTGGAATAAAAAAAATGTTACTATATTAGTGACGCAGTAAAAAAAAAAAAAAATCCTCCCACACCTTCAAACACAATCAGACTCTCAATGAATTTGTTAAGGTTGTTTTTATTAATGAGCTACAGGGGTTTTCCAGGAACAGTGGAAATGTTTATCATCCTGGTATCTTTCAGTGTCTACCAGTCAGTCTGTTTAACTCCCAGAGCTCTGTCCTGATTTACTTATTTTAAGCTGGAAAAGGACTGAAAGTACCAGATAATTTTTCATATCTTTTAGGTCCCACTCATTTCTTTATGATTTATCATCCAACATTACAGTCAATAATCTAGATTATGTACTGTGTGTCAGATTATAACATAGGGCACTTTGATTTAAACTGGCAATAAAAAAATCTTTTTTTTTTTGTTTTGCTTCAGCATATCATTAAGAGGCAAATATTGATGGCATTGTAATGGCTATAGATAGATACTGACACTGTCAGCTTTAGAGTGGGTCTATTTACATTGCTTTCACTATATAATTTTGTGTACCATCAGGCATTATATGTCCTGGGAAAATTAAGATTGATGATCCAGTCATGCTGGCAGCCAGGCACCATTTCTATCAGCTTCATCGTCTCTATTATGGACACAGAGGGAGAAATGAAAGAATAAACTCACACTTTTGTCCTGTCTCTTTTGGTAGTTGCTACTGAGGAAAATGCAATGAAATCTGGTTGCCTTTGCAAGAGTGGTGCTACCATAACAACACTTGAAAATGCAGCAACTGTGTGGAAAAGTTATTTGTTGAAATAAATTGTTACTCTCTCTTAGCTTAGTTTGATAGCTCTGAGAATGCCAAACCTGCTGTAATGTAATGGGCCAACATATTCACTCTGTAATGGATACAAAGGGGATACATAAAACAAAAATATATCCAGATAAAATTTTAATACTAAATAAAAAACAAACAAACAAAAAAAACATCTACTGTATGTCAAAGCCATTCAAATGAGGCAATAAATTGAATATAATTTGTTATCATAATTTGAAATATGTCTGTGGCTACATTTAAATTCCCCTTTTATTATCATTGGTGCAGTGGTCATGGTGGCCAGTTCCTTCTTATATGTGTGAAGTAGTAGTAGTAGTAGTAGTAGTAGAACATGATCACACAAACAACTGATCTTTCCCGTTTTTAGCAACTGGGGACTACTTAGCTATGTGGGCTATTGTGACTCCAAATTGTGAGCGTGCACGACTAAGATCTGTGCTCAAAAGCATCAAATTGTAAAAGCATCAGAACATTTTACCACTGCATGATTTTGCAAAGTCTAATTGCTCATTAGACTTGAAATGATGTCCAAGCAGTCTTTAAGTCCATTTAATGCATTCCACAGTCATGTAATGAGATATTTTCAAACACATATATGTAAAATGATTAGTGTTATAACTGAGTGTTTGTTAATTATGGATCTGGTTTATATAAATGAATGACATAAACAATATTCATAGCTCTGCTGCATGCATGTAATGAAAACACAAATGAGAACGCTGACATGCTCACAGCACAGTGAGCTAAAATTAGCCAAGGAGAAAAAAAAGAGTTGCAACTGACATTAAAAATTCCTATTATAAAACTATTAAAAATGGAATATGTTGAAATGCACAAGAGCATTGGTGAAGTGCCACGTTAATGACTCATCAAGGCATGCAAACTCAATTTGAGGAACATCAGTTGCTGGAAGGCATAAAGAGGAGACTTTTAAAGTTGCAACAGCTCGTCCTGCTGCAAAACTCCTCATTCACTGTTTAAGCCTCGACTCCTGAGACCCCCTGCCCTCCCACTTCACTGAACACTAACTGAGCTTCTTTTTTGCTAAAGCCATGAAAGTAACTATGGCGAAAAGGAAGGGTAGGAACTCCTACATTTTTAAACTGTGTGAAGGACAAAGGGAAACCTCTCCATACCTTTGTGGCATTTATATGCATAACGTTTCCTGTCTATGTGAAATCCTTGGTGGGCCCATTTTAGCTTTCTGACACAAATTCTTTTGGAAACAAGATCCAAGTGTATTTCCTTTCCAAGCATCAAGTCATCCACCTATTCTCAAAGTTAAGTCCGTTCAAACAACATTCAGCAAGATTTCCCAAAGGCCACACCCTAACCTGCATGTTACACCATTGTACAGGAAGTAGGACTTATTCCTGAGTGACATAATTTCTCAGGGGTTTTAAGTACATCTTAAATTGTAACCTAAAGCAACATGACACCTCCTGGAACAAAGCAGAAAAAATAGGCCAGATAAGCCCATGCTGATGAGTTAAGATGTGGTCCAGAGGTAAGCTAACATGCTCTAAAGACATGTAAAGTGTTGAGATGCATTCCTGGAGCAGGCAAAGCAAGCAAGCATCCAAAACCAAGATGTGTATATAAAATACATCCAAACACTCAGCGGTATGAAAACACACAGAGACTCAAACACAGAAAAGAAGCAAACACAGCACACGAATGATTCTTGACAGTCTCTCTAAAGGACTGGAAAGCGGAGACAAGATGCAGCAGCTGGATTCAACAGTGTCTCAATCAAATGATACAGGAGAGGTAATGGATGAGAAAAAAAAAATGACTGGGGGAAGGCAGGGTACAATTGAGCAGAGGTACTGCAGAGTAAGGATACATACACAATCAATAAACACAGGGAGTGAAGAGCTACACCGGTGCTAAGCACTGAGCTGGAGGCCAGGTGAGGTTCAGCATCCATCCCAGTTTCTTCTGAAATGCTACCCCAGCTGCTAGTTCATCAACTCCTGCCCCTTTACCGGCTAACTGTGAAGTTCACAGAGGGATCAGAACCGTGCAGAGCAGCCTGATCGTTGGGGCCTAGGAGGCACTGCAACGCATACTTATTTCCATACAAATATTTAATACACTCTGGTTGGCTTCAAAAGAAAATCCATGTGCTGACCCATACATATGCATGGAGATGTAAAGTGTTGCACGAGGTGGTGATAAAAGCAGGCTCCATGAAGGTGATTTGCCTTTACATTAAGCAGGAACTTTAATTCACTGTTCCTTTACTGAGCAAATGTGTAATGTGTGCATCACTACAATGTGATGCGTAAAACATTGGCATGGCATGTTCTTATGTTTTCTGGAACACAACTGTGTTAAAACAAACCACTTGACTGTAATTAATCAAGCTATTGAACCACAGCAATGTGCCAGGATGTAGCAAGTAAACACTATGAATGGGTGGAAAATCTGGTACCACCATGAAAACCCACTACCACTGCTTATAATTGGTTTTATAGAGATACTGAAAGGAAAAATGCTATCCTTTTGTCTGCTTTGACTGTGCCCACATAGTGCATCTATTGAGAAAACTTGTGTGTCAAATCAACTGATCTTGTTATAACGTCTCTTTCGGTTGGACTATTTGTGCAAAGTCTGCTGACTCTAACAGGATAATTCCAAATAAACTGATTCTCAACAGCGCATTCTTGCTTCACATGCTTCAGTGCATCAGTACATCCAGAGCGAGCCAGCCGTGCTCTGTGCCCGACTTGACAGAGATGTCCTGACCACAGACAGCTTCCACAATGGGGTTAGTGTGTGTGTGTGTGTGTGTGTGTGTTAATGGACTTGTCCTCGCTGGGCCACAGCGATGGGCGAGTCGATGGAAATGAACAGGTCTGGCAGTGGCGTGAGCATCTGTTCGATGGGGCTACACAGGGTTTAAATGATTACAGGACAAATGACTCCACTGTCTCCATATAAATGATTTTACAGAGACATATCAAGACAGTGCCATGTGTGGAAAGGATTTTTAGCGCAGACTCCTCTCATCCTTTCAGTTCTCATTTTCCTTTTCTTACTTAGTAGTCTTTACTTAGCGCCCTCCTCATGCCATCCATCATACTCCCTTTCCTCCTTGATTTCTGTGTCACTCTCCTCCCTGCCTCCAGTCCCTCTGTTGGTGTGCCTAGGGGATCGATCAGTTTCTCATCGCTCTGCCCAGCTGTCACTCTCACCCCTTGCTCCCTCCAATGTCACACAATCAGGCTGGCGCATGTCATTGTCTCTGCAGGGGCGGTGGCTCCGTGCCCAGGGTGACAGAGAGCTGCAAAGAGGGCGGAGCCACACAAACTGAGTGACTCGACCTCATACGCACCTCTCATTAATGCTGCTGGGTGACTGGTAGGTTGCCATGCAGCTTGTCGCTCAAATTACTCAGGAGTGGCCTTAATAACTGAACCAATGGACTAAATCTGTAGGCCAGCCAGGTGCTGCTATTTGGAATCTTGGGCACTGATAGACTGATTAATTTCACATGACTATGGCATTCAACAAATGGAAATTTCAGGAAAATAGGTTTCAACCTGCTCTCTATACAGAATCTTACAGAGCCGGCTTCTCAGGGATGCTGTACAAACTTGAAATCTGTGATCAATATCCCATGCAAACTGCTTTAGCATGAATATCACTCTCTATCATAAAGTGAATGAACAATGTAAACAAGATCCCCGCAGGTATATAATGAATGCACAATGCTGCCCATTAATGCAGCACACATCACTCCTGTGTTGCTGTGAAGTAATGGCACTAACAAAGTTAAATTGTATTCTGAACAATAAATCAATTGCGTTGCAGTGGGCGTTCTTCTGGGCAACAACTCAACACAAGGGGGTAATGATGTCAGCTTTATGGGTTTAATTCTCTCTGAGGCCGATCATAAAAAATAAATGCACTAATGTGGAGGTTAGACTCTTCAAATGAAACCTATTTTATCACCGAACGTCAGCAGCAGCACGCAAAGAACCAGTTGTGCTCCTTATACAATGTTGTGAGATTCGTCTTTTCAAGCTAAGCCTGGACTGGGTTGGGCAGGCATTTGAGCTGGTCGATCAGTGAATTAGTGAGTTGTTACATAGTCAGTCAGTCTGTGACAAGCTGCCTGCTGGAGTATGGCTTGGGGCCATGCCTCCATCAGCACTTTGGTAGTTGAATGAGGCAGATGAGGAGGTAGGTGAAGGAGGAGTGAAGCGAGGTCCGGGAGGATGAGGTGATGGACAGAGAAGGGAAGGGCAGTGGCAGAAATGACTGGCAGCCCACTAACAGTCTCTTTACCTCTATTAGGCTCTAATGTAAGGATAAGACACACTACATTATGAGGAACTAGTGGTGGTGTTCTGTCCTGAGTCTGTATTTGAAAGTTGCATGCGTGCAAGTACAGAGAGAGAGCAAATTAGTGAGAGGACAAACCAACTCCTATCTCTGTCGATAGCTTATAAAGCTTAAACTTGGCAAGCCAATTGCCTGCTTTTGGCTTGCTGTGCTTAGCTGAACTTGAGAGGGCACTGTAGTTCTGCCCCAGTAAACAACTGTGGAGGCCCTGGTGTCACATCAACAAGGAACTCAATAACAAGCAACAACTGTGCAGTGTGTCAGGGACCCATCTGGACACTGGTTGACTGAAAGCTGCACTTGCTTTTTATGCCATGAATTCCACCTTTGTTTTTGAGCCAATTGTGAATTATTACGAAAGCAAGGGGTTTAATCAGGGACCAGCTGTCTGAAGCAATGTGTTTTTATGCCTGTACAGGCTGATGAGGGTCCTGCATCAAGGTGAATCAGAATATCACAGAGGAGCAGCAATGGCAACATCTGAAGCTTGGGCTCCTTTGTTAATGGGGTGCGCGCTGGACACACTACATTCCCATCCCATGCATGCAGACTGGCAGACGTACACACCCATGTATAAACCCAGTGTTTATATGTAAAGTGAAACATTGTTAATATGCTGAGATAAAAACAGATCCATCTGTCTCTCTATTACCCATAGCTTAAGTGTGTGAATGATGCTGTATGGTTAATGGGATTGTGCAATGTGGTAATGTATGCCAAAATAGCACAATGAAATCTGGTGAGGTGTGTGTGTGTGTGTGTGTGTGTGTGGCAGTCCATCCGTCCGTCAGACACGGCATTTCCAACATCAGCTTATCAGCTTTGGAAGAAACCTCGCAACAAAAGGTGTTAATGTTCACACAGCACAAGAGGCTAATTTAATCAGAGAGTGATTTAATTTTCACAAAAATTAAAGAAACTTCATTGCAACATTCCAGGTTTTGTATCATTACTACAACTGGACCAGAGAGCTAAAGGTTCTTCTTAATTGCAGAATTTACAGGAATGATGAAAATGCTATTTTTTTCCTTCTTCGGACACAAAATTATACTGGCTTAAGTAAAATGGTGCATTACATTTGTTTGCTCAGATGTGTGCAGAAATTTCAAAATGGGTTATGACAAAATTGTGGGAACAGATGCATTTTAGCAAAGCACGCAAAAGTTGATGTAAGATCAAACAGCACTGACCTGCACTACAGTTTAAAACTTCTACTTTGCCTCACATACAGATATTCACAAAAGCTTTTGCTCTCTTCCCAGAGCTGAGGATCAGGGAATGTTGAGCTGTTCTGAAATCCCCAGTCTATTATTTACTTGCTTAAATTTTTTCCCTTTAATCTTTGTTTATATTTAAGTTGGTTATTTTTAAACAGAAATGAGATATCTAGGAATTTATTACTTGTATATATGATTTCAATGTTTGTGTGTCTTTACTGTATGTTATTGTTAAACATCAAGACCACATCTGGTGGGCAGGATGGATTAACCACTCTGCTGGATTTACCTTCTCTTAATTAGCATCAATGGAAACCAAGAACACACATTTGGTTATTTAGTATAATATTGGTTATATCAGTAACAACTTTTTTGTTTTATTGATTCAGTACCAGAAAAAAACACAAATGCGCATGGCAGACAAAGATAAGAAAAATTGATGAGGGGTTCACATGTGTATTCAATGATAGTACCTTAGTTAGCATATTCAGGTTTGGAAAGCCAAAGCCATACAAAAGTACATCATTTTATGTGTTTATGCCACTAACATAAATAAAGATGGGCAATGTGTCGGCGTTCCTTCCGACTGTACAATAATGGAGTCAAATATACTATATAAAATACGAGCAGTACAATCTTGCGTTCAGTAAGTCTTTTGGAGCTCAGATGCCAACCATGACATCCCGGCTTGTTTTTATGGCACAAAATAATTAAATAAAACCAAGCTGATCATAAGAACAATTGCTCGAAGCTGGATAAGAAATGAGAGAAACATTATTTTATACCACATAGTGAGGTCACTGGTGTGAATGCCAACGGAGCCTCTTTAAAGAAAGTGGGTGTTGTTACAGCTCGTATAAACATGCAGCTTGTTGTTACCTGAGCGATTCGGCCATGCGGCGCAGGTCTTCATTCTGCTGCTTCAGCCTCTCTAGCTTGGCCAAGATCTTGGAGAGCTCCCGACTGGACCGCTCCGGGTGCTCACTGTCTCTCACCAAGTGACCTCCGATGTAGAATAGGAGCGTGCCCCAGGCCAACAGCACCAGGGTAATCCAACGCCATGAACCCGCCCAGGGCCGCATGTTTTAACCTTGTCCACCCGTCAAATGCCGCTTGGTGTGCCTGTACACCCACAGACCCACCGGCCTGACTGTCAGATGTGTGCACACTCACGCGCACACGCACACACTCTGTGCACCGTCACCACAAGTGCCACAGTGCCAATATTGGCAATGACATCTTTGCGGGGATGGTGTTCAATAAATGACAAGGGAGAGGAAGAGGAATGGTTCTGAGGCTCAGGAGTATGCAAGAAATGGCAGCAGGTGTTTCCCCAGTGATCAACCGGCCATTCGTGTGTGTGTGCTAAAGCATGGCTAGCAGAAGTCTATCCTGTGATGATGCAATTAGAGTCTTCTCTTCTCCACCCAGTTTGGAGCCGACCAGCTTGTCCCACGATGTCTTGCTATTTCTTTCTGTCCCACGTGATTTTTTTTTATTCGAATCCAGTTCTGTAGAAACAAAAAGACATGGTATTCAGTTGAGCTTCTTGCACAATTTTCTGTCTTGCTTGTCGATTAACAGAAGCAAATTGAAATCAATGAAGAACTGGAGCACAAGCCAGCTTGACACTCAAATGTTACATTTAAGAGGAGAGGAAAGCACTAGCAATGCTCCATATAGTGACATATAAAAAATAAAAGCAGTGTACAGAGCAGACGGACAGACAGATAGAAGGTGAAGACGGAGCAGACGAGTTTAGACCGAACCCTGTCTCATATGCATCTGCATATTGACTTGCAGTCGCTGAACTATGTTGCATTGCTGTCGAGGTAAGACACAGATGACACGTTTACCATATTGTGCCTGCTTGTACATTACACAAGAGCAAAAACTCAAGCACAAGGCACTTCCAACCCTTCCTTCCTTGATTTTATTTAAACCAAGACCAGTCCTGATAGTTACTGGTTAATTTTTATGGCAACATGTAAATCCCACAAAGTTTCACCCCAGGCATTTTCCACCTTCCTCAGTGCTCGATGCCTTCAATGTATCCTCAATGACAAAATGCAGCATTGTCAAGGTGATGTGATCTTGTGGGCTCAGAAGAGAAGAGGGATAGAAAAATCCCTGGATCATCACTTCCCTTCGTCCCAAATCAGCAGGGGTAAACCGAGATGGACGCATGCCGGGTTTATGAAGAGCCCATCGCCTGTCAACTCCCCAACAAAGGCCTGCCACATAACTGAAACTATAGTCCTGAGATGGAATGAAAACTGGCAGGTGTGTGTGTTATGTCTAACTGTGTGCTGAAATCACACCAAACATCTAAGACTCTATGTGAGTGGTGCTGATGGTGGTGAGGTGGGCTTGACAGACACATCAGTCTCTGCTGTGTCTGCCTGTGAGAGTTCAAGACAGAGGAAAGTGTTCCACCTGGGGTTCGCCAAGCAGCGCAGAAGTAGGTTAAGAGTACCTCATCATGTTTACCATGACAGCATAGTTGATACGCAGGACATAAATGGTGCCATACTGTATTACAATTAAGACTGTTCGTATTCCACTGGTGAAAACTGCCCAGAACACATCAGATGAGATCATGAAAACAGTGAGGGCCAATGCATTCTCTCACATTTTTTACTGAATAATGTGGGATTATTGAAATCTGTACAGACGTCCCCCTTGCCGGCACTCCTGTTGTGACTAACCTAAGGTGACACAAGGGTAGGTCCTCTTTATGCATACTGCACAAGAAAATGTTAAGCTGTGTTTTATTATGTAAAGTAAGAGCTGCGAAGAGGTAGTACTAGCACCAACTAATGTACGATTGGGACTTGACTAAAAAGGCAGGCTGCATCAATCTTTGTCACTGTGTTTGAGCAGCAATAATGAGATTTTTGTTCAGTAGACTACAACCGATTAACTATAAAAAAAACAAAAAATGTTGAATGATCTAGAGACCAAATGGTAAAAGTTTTGGAGATATTGCTTCTAGTTAGTTGTCCTGCTTATAGTTGAAAGTCAAATGACTGCCTTTATCAATAAAAATAACAATAAAGGTGCTTGCAGGATTTTTTAGCGAACAAATCTGTGACTGGCACAAATCTTTGCACATAAACTATTAATTAACATGCAACAGTGACGTCGAAAAGCAGTACCACATTGCAAAAAATAATATCACAACACTTAAGTTTGTGGGTAAAGTCCATTTAATCCATTTAGGGCATTCTGGACTCAGCTTTTCTGAAACTGCCCTGGTACTGGTGTCTAAATATTAGGATCTCCCTTCTTTTGTTTTCATATTCATAACTTTATTTTTTTTTAAATTTATCTTATTTTTCCAACTTTTGGAGGTAATAATAAATTACTAGATCGTCCATTGAATACCCTAAAAATACAAAGACATTTTACATGTACAAAACAAAAAATGGTCAGTATAAAAAGATATATCACAAATCCATTGCAGTAAGGGTCATAAATATAGGTTTCTAATTGTTGGAAATTACAGTGGAATCAGCTGACCTTGGGTTAGGGTTAAATTATTAAACAGTCTTGGGCCATTAATAGCAAAAGCAAATTCTTTGTCACGCTTGAGTCTCGGCTGTAGAACAAAGTAACCCATCTGGTCACATTACTAAGAGCACCTACCAAGGTGAAGTAAGGTAAAAGAAACTGAGATATGAATTAAATACAGCAAATAATAAGCATCAAAGAGATGTACTCTACAAAACCTGCTTAGCCTTGGCTTTAACGAAGAAAAGAAACAAATTCATGGTCCCTCTTTCTAATAATGTGAGTTAAATGAATTAAAAAAAAAAAAGTTGCCTCGAGTACGATCGCGTCTAAGGTGGAGTGTGTGACAGATATACTGTGAATGGGATTTTAGAGAAGTTGGCCATATAGTGTTTCCTTCTGGATGTAGTGGAAGAAATAAGTAGACCTATGTTTTTAATTAATGGGACCTCCGGCTGCAAATTCTCCTCATTATTTAATCCACAATGCCCTTCACCTTGCTGTCAGGCCAACTAAGGGGGGTGCTCAACCGAAAAAGGCTGTTGTGGTACACATGGTAGTGTCACCCTAGTCACAAAATGCCCAATGTGCCGAAGCAAAAGGCAAGAGCCTGAGGGGTCAGCAAAGATGACCCATTTTCCTTCCTGCTGGTTAATCTTCTATGTGACTCAGACTGCAGCAGAGGTCATCTATCAGTACGCTCCAGTCTCCAAGCAATAGGCATCACGATGAGTTCCACCACTAAATTATGCATGGAAGCTTGGTGGAGAATGACTTCTAATAATTATGATATGGCCACTCCAGTGAGGCGACAATGGCAAAGGAGCATCATCTATGTATACGCAGCAAGATTTGATGCATGTTAGAGCGTGGGGGCAGATATATGATTTGTGCCTGAAAATGGAAACAGATTGCTCAAGTAGAGTAGCTCAAGTTGAAACACAAACAAGTCCAGCGTTGTAAAAAAATGTAAAAAAAAAAGTTAAAAAGGTGACATTTTCTATCCCAGCATATGACTAGTTTGTCCTTAGAGTGATGAAGGTACAATAATTGAATTTGAAAAGGTTTTCAAAAAATGGCCAAAGAGAAGCTTTTCAATGGCTATTTTCTCAGCTGGTCTGGAGGTTCAAGTTTATGACCTTCAAGCCTCTACCCGAGTTCCTAATAGATGACTCACACTAATTTTAGGGACACAGAGCTTTCACTACATTCTGCTTTATTTATGTTTTAGCATCTCATCTTTATATGGAATTGGAGTTATATAAGTAACAGAACCAAAGACACTATAGCAGTGGATTTAACAAAGACAGAAAAAGAAAAATCAGGGAGTCATAACATCTTCAATCCAAACAGCAGAAGCAATAGTAGAAACACAAATTTTTCAGAAGGGCTCCCTTGTTTCCTGCCATTTTTAACAAAAACATTACAATTAAATTTAGAGAGTGAGTGTGATATTTTTTTCATCAATATGAATATCAGCAACTGTATGACTCATTCAGCAGCAGAGTGCTCCCACTCCCAGTGCCTTTTTATGATTCTCACTTGGCTCAGATCTGAAATGCAGAGACACCCATAACATTTCGGGGTGCATTCAGCATTTTTTATGCATGCGTGTGCCCAGAAGTAGATGCGCCGGAGTCAACCGGCTCCGTATGCCCAACTGCACACACATACAGGAACGTGGTAAATATTTCATGAGCTGTTGTTTACTTCACAACATTTCTAAGCTGAAGGTTGAGTCTATTAACTTAGGCTAAATGGGAGAGAGAAAACATGGCACAGGGAAAAGTATGGGGGAAGAGAAGAAAACAGATAGATCGTGATGGCAACTTCGGAGAGTAAAGACCATTGCGCCCAAAGTAATGGCACTGTGTTTTAACACATACAGCAGTAAAGGCCCATAGCTGATCTAAACTACTTCAAGGTCATGTCCTCAGAGCTGTTTGGGAATTTGGGTATTTTAACACCCTCACTGTTTTCCATATGTTACATTGTTGTGGCAGTCTGCTGAAATATCAGAACTGCCTGCCACATGTTCATTTTCTATATTTGGAACTGCGAGCCCTCCCTCTAATTACCTCCCACTCTCTATTCCCCACACAGAGAAGTTACTTGGGCATTCTTCCATGTTACATTAACATATGCTGAAGTAAATTTAGTGAACCATTTTAACATTCTACATATACAGTAGTGTTCAAAATAATAGCAGTCCAATGTGACTAACCAGATTAATCCAGGTTTTTAGTATATTTTTTATTGCTACATGGCAAACAAGTTACCAGTAGGTGCAGTAGATTCTCAGAAAACCAACGAGACCCAGCATTCATGATATGCACGCTCTTAAGGCTGTGCAATTGGGCAATTAGTTGAAAGGGGTGTGTTCAAAAAAATAGCAGTGTCTGCCGTTGACTTTACAAACTCAAAACTATTTTGTACAAACTTTTTTGTTTCTAGGATTTAGCAATCCTGTGAATCACTAAACTAATATTTAGTTGTATGACCACAGTTTTTTTATAACTACTTCACATCTGTGTGGCACGGAGTCAACCAACTTGTGGCACCTTTCAGCTGTTATTCCACAATTCATTTACATTTCTTGGTTTTGCTTCAGAAATAGCATTTTTGATGTCACCCCACAAGTTCTCGATTGGATTAAGGTCCGGGGATTGGGCTGGCCACTCCGTAACATTAATTTTGTTGGTTTGGAACCAAGATTTTGCTCGTTTACTAGTGTGTTTGGGGTCATTGTCTTGTTGAAACACCCATTTCAAGGGCATGTCCTCTTCAGCATAAGGCAACATGACCTCTTCAAGTATTTTGACATATGCAAACTGATACATGATCCCTGGTATGCGATAAATAGGCCCAACACCATAGTAGGAGAAACATGCCCATATCATGATGCTTGCACCACCATGCTTCACTGTCTTCACTGTGTACTGTGGCTTGAATTCAGAGTTTGGGGGTCGTCTCACAAACTGTCTGCGGCCCTTGGACCCAAAAAGAACAACTTTACTCTCATCAGTCCACAAAATGTTCCTCCATTTCTCTTTAGGCCAGTTGATGTGTTCTTTGGCAAATTGTAACCTCTTCTGCACATGCCTTTTTTTTAACAGAGGGACTTTGCGGGGGATTCTTGTAAATAGATTAGCTTCACACAGACGTCTTCTAACTGTCACAGTACTTACAGGTAACTCCAGACTGTCTTTGATCATCCTGGAGCTGATCATTGGCTGAGCCTTTGCCATTCTGGTTATTCTTCGATCCATTTTGATGGTTGTCTTCCGTTTTCTGCCACGTGTCTCTGGTTTTGCTCTCCATTTTAAGGCATTGGAGATCATTTTAGCTGAACAGCCTATACATTTTTGCACCTCTTTATAAGTTTTCCCCTCTCCAATCAACTTTTTAATCAAAGTACGCTGTTCTTCTGAACAATGTCTTGAACGACCCATTTTCCTCAGGCTTTCAAAGAGAAATGCATGTTCAACAAGTGCTGGCTTCATCCTTGAATAGGGGCCACCTGATTCACACCTGTTTTTTCACAAAATTGATGACCTCACTGATTGAATGCCACACTGCTATTTTTTTGAACACACCCCTTTCAATTAATTGCCCAATTGCACAGCCTTAAGAGCGTGCATATCATGAATGCTGGGTCTTGTTGGTTTTCTGAGAATCTACTGCACCTACTGGTAACTTGTTTGCCATGTAGCAATAAAAAAATATACTAATAACAGTGATTAATCTGGTTAGTCACATTGGACTGCTATTATTTTGAACACTACTGTACATACACTATGTATACTGTAAACTTAATTAGTGGCTAATCAATCCTTGCTTTACTGTTAGCCTTTTAATGACACTCAGTCAAACATCGTTTGTAGATAAACAGAGGGAGATGTCCTCCGGTGTTACACTCCAAATGTAAATTCAATGGTAATCATGCTAACTCTTACTTAATGCAGGGCTACTTGTACCCTCACTGTGAACCTTTAAGCTCACCAGAAGGATGTTCTTAAATAACAAATTGGTTTTGATAGTTCATGAGCTCATACATTTACAACAAGCCACATCTACAAGCAGTACGTCTGTTGTTGGGAGAATTGAATCCATGGCAACATTATATAACATGGCACTGATGAAAAAGTCAGCAGGGCAGACACACAGAGAGAGAAAAATAACCTACAATTATTAGTGGACAAAATAAAATATTTTCAATGGACAAATCTGAGATTGATAGTTGTGTCTGCCATACATGATAACCAAAGTTGGATGTTCACCCCATCCCGGACCATGAAATAGTCATGAAATTTGCAATACCAAATTACAATTTTAAATAAGGGGAGATAATCCTTGTTATTATTTTGATGTCAGGTCTTGAAGAGGGACTCTATGCCACCATAAAGTGTAAAAGAGTGTAATTATTCATGTTTTATAAATTACCCCAATTAACATAAGTATTATACAACTACAGATACACTGGATACTGAAAAAGAACTTGAAGGATGCATTTCACATATAAAATGATGTTTAGACAGCAGAGTAAGTGTTTATTGGGGCTCCATGCAAATAAAAGTATATCAAAACCCATCAATGATGCCCTTTCAATGCTAGGCAGATGTACACACATCATCAGGAATGACAAAGTTAAGAGAGAGTATGATAATCAAGTATTTGCCAGCTCTTTTCAAAGAGGGTTGTGTGTATTGCATATACGGAGTGAAAAAACACTCAACAATGAGTAACAACTATCTGGGGAGGGACAACCCTGATGTGCTGAGGGCAGCTCACGCCGGTGAAACTTTGGGATTAAGTCTTGCAGAAGTTGCTAAAGGTCTCAGTAAGGTTCTAGCCATGCATTCGCTGAGCCTGCTGCAGCTTGGCATGCCATATCAGAGTAAGCATACAGTCTCTCAAGGTTATCACTGAAGAATTTGCTGACAGCAGGGTACTCCTAGACGCACATTCCTTCACATAGTGCTACAAGGAAATGTACCTACAGAGACAGACATTGCCACACAAATTCCTTGTTGGCATGGTGCGTGTGCATATGCAAACAAGCTAATTGTGACAGTGGGACACATGATTAGCAATAATAAGGCACCAGTCATTCCTCTGTTTTATTTTCTTTTTAATGAAAAAATAAAATGTGGAAATGCACTGGGGCCCTCCTGCCAACCCGATTTTTCTCCTGACAAGTTAAGGTGAGTCTCAAGGATCAGACGTAGTCAAGGACAGCATTGTAAATTCACCATTTCAGTGAGTGTGATGAACTGGCTCTGCAATAGAGAGTGTGTGTGTGTGTGTTTGAAAGGTGAAAGAGCAAAAGTCAATGCCACTCAAGCAGGTGCATGTATCATGCCTAGAGCCTAGAGGACATTAAGTGTTAGACAGTGTGTGTGAGCATTTGAGCTTCTATTTGGCAATAGAGTTACAGATGAATTGTGGAAAGAGGTTTAAGAGATCATAAAACCCCCAGTTTGGATCATATTAGAGATTTTGAGACATGAATCAGATAATTTTCTGATTATTTCAGGTAATAAAGGATGAAATGGGTGAAGATGTGTAACTTTGATTTTCATTTATTTGTTATGTGAAGCACTTTGCCCATATTGTTTAATTAAAACAACATTAATTTTACCTAATATTCAAACAAAATGTACTATCAAATCAAATAAATTACAAATGTATACTCAACACTGAATTATTAAACTAAAGTGCAATACGAGGCAATACAGTAAAATATAACTTATTCCTTTTAAACTTCAAACATATAAAATAAAAAACTGCAGTTGTCTTCATGCAACACTGAGCACAATTTTTTTAAACATGGTAGTAGTAGGAATGAAAAAAAAAATACCTGAGCTCCTGACTTGATATTTGATTGAAATAGGAATGCTTAAATGTCTAACAAAGAGGCAGTTTAGCATTGCTTTTCTTTTCATGATTAGTACATTAGGGAGATGTCACTTTAGATCGATTTACTGCATTGCTCACATTGCTTTCTTGTGCCTATACAGTGTATTTTTTTAATCTATTAATTAAAAAAAAAATCTTTTTCCAGGATCATTATATTTAACAGTGGAGCCAACCTGCTCGCAAAAAGGCACCTTTTCTCCAAACCAGCAAGTTTGTCAAGTTGTTGCTCTGCTCCAAGAGCAGCAAATGTTTTTGCATCCAGGTTAAGTGCGAAGTCCTATAATATCAGAGCTCGGAGGTCACTCCACTAGTAAGCCTACTGCTAAATGCTGAATAGTGGATGCTAAATGTATTTGAATTTGATCCTTCAGCTTTCCGTGGACACGAATGCGCTTTATGCAAAGTGACTATAATCTGCGGTTCACAATGTGTTTTGAACTGTGGGGAGTGATCCGTACAGTTCACAGATCAACTGCGTTATCCCCTAATAGAGGAACCAAAGTTCATTTCAAATTGATAATTTACTGTAAACACAGCAGCGTTTAGGAAAAGTCTTCTGTAAAACTCCACCAACCCAACTCAAAACAACCCAAAAGCAAAGAGAGACTTTAATTGTTATCATTTGCTTGAAAAAGCAAGGCAAAAGTTCGAGGTCTGCGTTATTTATTTACCTGTGGCTATTTTGCTTCTTGGATCCGCATGAGCAGGCACACACACTTCCTGTCATTCCACTTTTTCTTCCTCATAATAAGCCCCAATGGCGGCTGACCCTTCACGCCCTGGGGTGCTGCAGACGAGCAAGAGAAGTGAGGACGGTGAGGGATGGTGGAAGGGTCTGTGGTGACTCGGTACAGAGGGTGCCAACATTCATTTGGATACTTTAAAGGGGCCTGCTGACTGATTGAATACATTATAGACAAGAGAGAGCAAAAAGGAGGAATGATATCAGATCTGAAAATCAGTGTTATGAGGAGTGAGGGCAATGAGGAGACGGCTACAGTTACACAGTGTGCTAATTTGTCAGATTTTTATCATCTGAATATGCAGTGATGCATAATGTGATGTGTCTGGCTTCACTGAACATGTATTTTGTTCCGAATACAATCAGACGTTTGAAACTAGTCTTAGAAGTGGCCTGATTCAAATTATGATAACCATTCTATGTAATTTGAGAATATAAAAAGAAGGAAAAAGTTACTTTGAACATCAACAATGTATTTATTAGGAAACACAAGAAAATGAAAATGCACTTGGTGGAGTGTATATCTCCAACACCTGTCTGAAATTACTCTAGAAAAAAACATTTCAAATACAACTGCAAGTGGAAGCATATGGGTAATTGAAATGTACCAGGATCCTGGCTCAAGATCCAGATAAGCTCCAGATCTCACTGAAAACTCTATCATTTGAATCATATTGTTAATAAAAAAAAAAAATCACACTGAAAAAAGAGACAGTGAGAAAAAATTTCTGGTGCTACATATGCAATCTCCCAATAAAAGCCAGGATTGACCCGAACAGCAAGTTTGACAGTCTCATGCGCAAGAAGTTATGTTTTCAGCGCAATAAGCAACGCATCCCACCCCTGAATGCTCAAAATCTCAATCATCTTGTGCAACAGAATTTATTGTCAGCGGTTAACTCCCATTATACGTTGGCTCTGGGAAAAACAAGTCAAAGTGCCTTCTTCGAGGCCAAGGTATGAATGATGAAGAGCCCCAGGCTGCAGCAGCAGCAGCAGAGGAGGATGAGGATGAAGACAAAGAACAAGAGTAAACAATGCACGAATGCACAGACAGAAAGACACAAAAAGAGTCAAAGACAGAATAAGAACAATAAAAAGGAGCAATATCGTAAGAAAAGTCGGAACCAGGTAGGTGGTAATCGGAAAAGATGGCGGCTGTAGACATGGGCAAAGGGGAAGATGAGGAGTGTTCCCCGAGGGGCCATAGCCCTGACTAATACAGAGAAGGAGTTCTATAAACTGCAGCAACACGTATCCTCCCACTGATTCATCGCTCTCTGCTACATTACCTCCATTCTCTTGTTTTCAACCCTTAGCTGCTCTGCTCGGTGACTTTAAATCCCCCAAACAAAATCAGTGGAAACATATGACATAAATTATTATCCTTGCTTCAGCCTTTCTAAACATTTTCTTAAACAAACATGTTGCTCTTAAAATAAAGTTTTATTCCAATGAATTCCATATTTTCAAAATGTCATGTAAAAGGAGGCTTAAAGTAGTTTAAAATGACTCTTTGTACTTGTCATGATGTATTTCATGGCAGTACTTTTCTCCATCGACTTTACCCTGGAGTTTCCTCTGGGTGTTCACAAGATTCAAATGTGAGACGAAATTTAACCTGGATATAGCCCACAGCTGAAGTTAACTGTCCGTCTGTGTCGGCTATGTCACGGACTGGCGACTGACACGACTAAATGTTAATGGTGGCTGCGAAAGTAATAATTGCCGGGTTGAGATGGGTGCTTTTGTGCTGCGCTCCTGGTTCACTGCTGTCCTCCTCTCAACTCTCTTCTTTCTTTTGCTTTATCCTGGTCACTGGCTTCCTCTTCTTCAGATTTTTGTTACTGATTCATATTAAAGTCACAACCCACTGGGGTATCTTAGTGTATTCTGATCCATTACTTGTAAATGTCAGGATTCAAAACCCTTGGATGTAGCCAAGTTCGGCACAGCTTCGACACAAGTTCCAGGCTCCATCTTTTGAACCACACAACTTCTTTGTCAGCCCTCTCAGAGCTGTTTCTTCCATCTTCCTTTAAAAAGCCCCACTTCTTCAGCATCCCTGCACCCACGGCAGCCTACATGCATCACAACACAAGCCATATTGATATAACTCCTTGTCCCCGTCAGGTTGCATTTTCTGCTTCGGGTCTGTACTTGCCTGACTTCTCCTCTGTCTCTTCAACTCTGGCTCTACGTCTGGCACTGTGTGTCTGCTCAGCCCATCAGCTTCCGCTTGGATGCTCCTTCCACTCAATGTGACCAGTTTGTAAGTCGTCTATAGTTAATGTATGGATTAAGGAGTTTTTTTAATTCATTTTATTTTAGATGTACGGGCAATGGTTAGCCTGATTTCACTTGAACGGTTGATTTTATTCTGCTGTCTTTTAGGAAAGTAACCCTGTCATCAGTCTGACAGGTTTCTGCTTTGCCACATTCACAAGATTCAGCCATGACTTGCTTCAGCTGAGATATACCATTGGTTGTTAGTGTAATGAAACTGACAATTACAGGCTACGGTGAAAACCATTCTCTCTGTGGCTTTCATACCCAGAGGCTTTTTTAGTGTGGTAACCGCAGCATGGCCCTAAATCCCTCAACTCTACATTCCTCTTGAGGACGTTAAAAGACTCCTTGGAAATAAAAACTGTTCACCTCTAGGGGTGAAGTTTTCTAAATGCGATTAACAAGAAATATGGGCAAGCCCTCTTCTTTGATCCCTATTAACGAAGCCTGAAAAACAGCAACCACATCTCTCCCCACACACTATCACCATACAGGAGCTGTTGTTGCAATTACATTAACTAGCAGCAGACGAATAAACTCAATACTCACATGTCGGGCTGTGCTAATACTTAGCTGCACCTACAAACACAATTCCCCCTTTTACTAATCTCATAAAAATAATTGAAAAATGCTGCAAAAGGGAATATTTCTTTGTAGTCTTTTTATTCGAAGGCACCGTTAGAGGCCTTATTAATATTTTGTAAAGCAGAGTTTAACACAACATGACTTTGTAAAGTAAAGAAGGGGCTAAACACTTCAACTGCTGGTGGAACATTGTGATCCAATGGGGAGCTGTTGCATCCTACAAGGATGCACGTATTGTTGATGTGCAATACGTACTACCCCCGTTCAATTTGCGAAGACCATTCGAGACACAACCCACAGAGCTTGTCGAGCTTCTTCACCTCATTACATACATGTAATGTAACATGTGCGTCTTGTCAGTTGTCTTCAACATTAGTCATAGCACTCATCTAAACAACCCATAGGCGTCCATCAATCTTCTTCTGGGGTACCTCTTTATTGCTTTTCCAGGCCCCCTGTGCCATGACTGGGTTTCCACCCCCTCACTTGCGTGCAGCTCCTGTTCCCGGGGTATGTAACCAGGCACTGTGCACAGCTGTCATACGTCTGGTGAAAGTGGTGTGACTGACACTCATTGTCTGAGAGTGAATATGTATTTCTCCCTCCAGAACAGACGGATGCCAAAAGAAGGACATTCCCCTGATTGATGGCATGTATTTATAATGGAGCTCTCTCTTTACATGCTTGTACAGACTCTTTTTATTTGTCTTACTCTGCCACGCCGACTTTTGCCAGGCAGAGAAGTAGAAACCACTGCTGGGTGCAGAGATGAGGAATAGAGATGAACCTGAGTGCTCTATCTCAAGATACTGAAAATCTCTTATAGCTCACTAAAGTTTGTATCAGCACATGAAATCTAGAAATTAAGTGCAGAAAACAGGTGTGAGAAGGAGGGGTCCTCCTAAACTTCAAGGCTGGATCAGAAACATAATCAATAATGCACTGTTTTTGCCACTGCAGTCAGTTCATCTTAGTTCCATTCAAGTGAATCCACTCTGCTGGACTGTGCTACGTCAACAGTCCAGATGAAAGATGTGTCTTCTACCAGTTAACAACAGTGGAGGAGGAGAAAGGATGATGGCCTGAGTAGAGAGGAGTGGAAACGTGGGTGGACTTGGAAGGAGAATGAGACACAGAGGGAATGCCTGGTTGCCACTGCTGCAGATGTTGTTTGTGAGTTTTCACACAACATTGCACTCTATTCGCAACCCACTAGAAGGTATGGAGAGTATGGCCCTCGGTAAAGGAGCTACATAGCAAAATAATGATAATAAATATAAAAACACTATCATCTTTTTTTGCACGCTGACAGTGGGATACATAATTAATTTAATACATCTCATTTGATATAAACAAGTAAAGTAATTTTTTCTTGTGCACGACTTTGCACTCCATCTCTTGCCATTGATCACAACAATTCCCCTGCTGGAACCCATCGACAAGCCAAAGCAACCAAATGCTTCCTCAGTGGCTAATGGCTTTTTTTTTTTCACACTGCTTGTTCATGGGCCTTTGGAGAATGTAGATTACTATCCATATAGCATCCCTATCCAAACATTTATTTAGATATAGCAAGCACAAGAGTTACAGACGCACCATTCCAAGGTAGGGCTGCTACATTGCCTTGTAATGAAAATGGCTTGTGTGTCTCTGTCTAAACCATCGATCTGTTGATATGTAACGTAAACACAGAAATTGGACAGGATAACACCTAACTGTCACAGCATATTGGATAAAATGGATTTTAGTATATTAATCTTAAATAAACAGATCAAAGTGTTTCCCACAGCATTTTGAGGGACAATGGTGGGTGACACTCGGGCAATCGGGTCTAGACGCATGCATCCGAGAAATAAAAAGTGTGATTTTAAACTTAAATGCATCAATTATATGCATTATAGTTGTGTGTAGTGGTGTTTATTAATGGAGTTTATTGAGAAAAGTTGTTGTATTTCACTCTTTATTTCAGAATAAAAATGGAAAAAACAGAATTACATGGCAATGGACTCATTTGCTGTCCCTGTTATGTGGTGGATGTTCTTGTTCTCTGTTCGGGGGCTAAGTATCCCAAAATTCATTTTTTTCTTCGAACTGCGAACAGGCTGTGTGTTAGCTGGATCTTAAGTGCTTGTGTTTTAGTCGGTAATGGTCCAGTTTGGTTTCAGCCTATCCAGAGGTAGAAATTTCCACCCCCCCACACTCTCATCTTGACTCCTCAGTCTATTGCATCTGATTCCTCCACTGTGTCCTCACTGGTGTAGGCTTCTGTGGCTATTCCTGTCAGTGAACCAACTACTGGCAGAGAGGAACAAGCTTCCAGCTCCTTGTCCTGGTAGTCTGGCTCCCCACAGCGTTGTCATTATGGCTGGCTAACAAGCAGAGAGCGAGGGATGTCTGCGGCTGCACTTCCCCTTAACGAACACAGAGAAAGACCTGGCAGGTAACCGTGGTAGCTGCAGAAGCACAGAGGCACCGGCTCCTATTGGACCCATAAATTGTGCTTTCTCATTATATGCTGTCTCTTGGGAGAAAAAAAATATGTACATGCTAGGCTAAGGGTCCTTTCAACTAGGCATTGTGGGACTACAGGGGCTGAGAGGAAAGAATTTTATGAGCACGACCTGTCGCATGCCACTGCTTTGAATTATCTTTACAGAGTAATACTTGTACGTGAGCACACATGCATGCCTTCTCTGTATCCCTTACATTTGCCCAGCTAGACGTTTGCACACTTCCTTAATGGTATTTTTAATTTTTGTTGGTGTCAGCGACGTTACATTTGACCTGATTTGATTTGATTCCAGTGGTCTCATCAGGGCTGGGGTGCAATATGGGGAGAAATGCAAGACTCACAAAGCCCGTTCGTACTCAATCAACATGGCTCAAACCAAAGCAATGGCGCACAAAAATATGTATCATCCCAAGCAAAGACATACACATAAAGGTACATTCAGCTGTCTTTTAGGCCCACAGACTTGTGGGATATACGGCATTTCAAAAAACCTGGCAGCCGATTTCAGTGAGTGAAAGGGGGTAGGCGGGGGATATGTTTATTAATGATGGGTAAAATGCTTTCAAATCCTCAGCCCACTACTTGTTTGACAACTGTTTTAAGCAATTTTCAGTTGTGTATCCAGACTGAAGCAGAGGCTTTATTTTGGCTGCATTTTTGTTGATGGACGTCTGTCAGTCAATTATAGGCTAAATAAGCCTAGTGTTATCTAACTTGCTCATGCAAAATTACAGATGATAATCACCAGTCAAGTACAGAATCTCAACAGACTCTTATACAGATGTTGTTAAGTATATTTGAATATTTTCTAAGTGATGGCAGTTTCCTCACAGGAACTGGACAAAATAAAATTAGCAGGGCTCAGCAGTGTCAGTATTTTACTGTTTTTGGCCCAAGACTTAGACATGTGCTGTATACAGACAATCGCATCATACAACATAAAAGTAATCCAATAAACATAATCAAACTCTATATAGTAATCTCTGATAACTGCCCATATACACACACACAATCTGTGACACACAGATGGTGCCACGAGGGATGGTGAACACAGGATGAAAAATATAGCTATAATAAGCTATTTTACATCTGTTGAGAGCAGTGTGCTGGGAGCCCCTGAATAGGTCAATCTGCTGGTGGGTAGATTTTTATTTGGCCAATAATTGTTACAAGCTGCCTTCTACACTGGCAGGTAAATATTGTATATTTTTTTTTTAAACCAACATAGTCACATAACAAAGGGTATCTTATGTGTACTGTCTGTCTTCAAGTTTGACATACACAGCGGGACAGATTTAATGGTGCATTTAGGCACCTCATAAACACTTAAATCTACATCACTTTGTATGGCAAAGCATATGGGTACTGACAATGCTATCCATTCAAGTGCACTCCATAAACCCAGAAATCAATACTTACATTGCCAGTTACGGGAAAGATACATTTTTTTTTTAGAGCAATTCTTTTTTTCCTTTGTTAAGATACACAGTTATCAATGCATTCTTGTGCTTTCATTTCAGCATTTTTAATAATAATTAAAATCCCTTATCCCTTTATTTCTTCACAAGCAGATTTCAAAAATTTTATAAAAAACAAATTAAACTGTTATCAATAAACACTGAGGATTCTTGGTGCAAAGAACAATATTGTCTTTTGCTTTCTTAACTGCATGAAACGCAAACAGGGTTATCCCTGAAGCAAGAATTGTCTTTGGAGGAAAATACTCTTTGACTTGTGCTTTTTGACTACTGTCTGGAAGCTGAGAAGGAAAATCTTAATCTTTGTTCATTAATCTTTATTTTGAAAAAGAGATGGTTTTGACATGGATTGAGCCCTGCGACGAACTGGCGACTTGTCCAGGGTGTACCCTGCCTTCGCCCGAAGATGCTGAGATAGGCATTTTGTGTTGTTTCTTGAAGCGCTGTTTATTACACAAACTAAACAGGCTCTGTTGAGAAAAGGCTGCACGCTGCGAGAAAAAAGATGGCCTAACTGTCGCAAGGATGTGGAGATTCTGTCAACCAATCAGTGGACTGCAGTGGGTCTCATTCATTGGACAAAATAACAAAAGCATCTCATAGTACAACAAACTTGAAAGTGTGACTGCAGAGTTGGATCAACATCTCTGACACAGACTAAAAATAATCAAGTATAATATGCCTCAAACGATGGTAGAGCAGTATTTATTTCATGGATATTGCATTGGATTGCATTAAATTTTAGACGTGTTAAAGTGAATGTCACTATCCATGCTTTTTGCACCATGAGGCCAATGTATTATAATCACAGTAGAGGAATAAGTTATTTTTACCGCTTTCAAAATCTTTTAATGTGCACAGAATGTTAATATAAAAATACAGTCAAATTCTGCTATTTAACAAAAGCTGCACAAACAGTGAGATTAATTTCTCTGAGCATAAAATGCATTAGATTTTTGCCATTTCAGATCAAATTCTGATATTGGCATATGGTCACTGGTGCTGAAAATGCAATGATTTAAAACTCACAACTTTAAAAAATGTGCCGCAACATCACAGCAACTTGACCTACAGTAATTATTAAAAAAAATATATTTGCTTTGAAGCAAAAAAGGATGAAATATTTGTTAAATACCACACCATTAAATGTAATCTTTACTTGCACCAGCTACCACACAGATGTTATTACCCTCCTCAGTTACCACAAATCCCACTGTTTAGCTCTTCAAAATTCAGGCATTCCCCAATATGCACTAATGTCATGTGGTTGAACAGTTGCACAAAGAGCTGCGCCAACATCAGATCTTTGACCCTTGGGTAATGGGTCTCAGAGTGGGGGTGGAATTATTCTGCTCTGTACAGTTGTAAACTGGCTCAGTAATCCCCTGGGACTGACTCCCCTACATTGTTCCATCATTCACCTACCACTGGCAAAGCAACGCTGTTGCCAAGGTTACTCTGTGATGGAAGGAAGCGGGGTTAGGTGGTACAGACGTGGTTGGATGTTTTGTGCACCTGGCTGATGTGACACGAATTTTGATTGTGCCCTGGTTTACTGGTAGTAATGGGTTGACAGAAGAGGAACTGTATATTGGTCGGAGGTGTACAGGGAGAATAATGTGTGTTTTCTAAGAAACTGCAACTATATCACCACATACTGTATTTGTGTATGTGTGTGTGCAAACCTAAGAGGAGCAGAGGTTAGAACTTAGCCAATTCTGGAACGTTTAACGAGCCACTGCAGCAGTCCTGAATGACCTCAGTCAGATGCTGCCCCTACTGGAAATCCAATGTGAACCCCACTCCCCAGACACACAGGTCTGCATCTATCACACAGCGCCACCATCCCTGTTTTCTAACGATCTGCCTAGCACCAACCTTGTCTTGCAGTTGCCACAGTGATTTTCTCATCATGTCTTGCCTTTCTTTCAAACATGTTCAGATAAGAGAAGCTTCAACGAAAGCAAGCAGTCACCTACCACGCATTATCATTTCACAGCTATTTTATACCTGTGCCTTGAACAGGCGCAGCCATCTCCCGAGATGATTGCCCAAGGGAAGGTTCAATGCTTTAATCTAATCTGATGACAACTGATTCGATTAACTTGGCCACTGATTAACCACTTCCTCTGTGTTTTGTGCACATATAGCTGAGCAACTCTCATTTCATACTCTCTCCCTCCTCTCTCATGGGTAGCTCAACAAATATCAGTGTCAGCTGCATGTGTCACTGACTTGATGTATTGTGTTGTGTTGTGTGTTTATGTATGTGCGTGTGGTTCTGCTGTACCCATGGCTCACCAGCCATCTGTAGCGCACTGTGGGACACACGATGATGACGGCTGAGTCACCCATTAGCCCAAATTAGAGCCATCCTTCCCTCTTCAAGACAGGGCTGCAGGCAATGCTATAGTCAAGGTGGTTACAGAAAACGCACACTGAACTGATTTTGTTCTGCAAATACCATTAGCTGGTGACTCAAGATTATACATATCCAAACTCCAGATCTGGCCAACAAAATGGGCTTGAAAGGGGAACTGGGTTTTGAAAACCTGCATCTATGTCATGGACTTCATCAGCTGTGACAATGGCTATGACAAAGATGAAGAAATTGAAAAAAACAAAGAAACAAAAAATACTCCGCAGGTTTCGGTGTGAGTGACGGTGGCTGTTTTGTGGACTTTTTGTGAGGATGCGTGAGTTAAAGACACATAGAGTGAAGATTAAAAAAATAGTTTTGTATTGAGCAGACACCCCTGCATTTTAACCATCAAAACAGTTCTATGCCTGGCAGCTTTACATTTCTCTTAAAGCTAACACTTACCATTGATACAACTCTAAGAAGAAAGACTCTATAGTTTAAAGCTTCCACTAAGTGCTCTGTAAAATGGCTGCAATAATGTTGGGTAATGCTGTTCAAACAGCCTTGGTTTGGTAATCACCTGTTGTCACCACGTAGGCCAATTTGTCAAAACAACTTAACCACTTCAGACCTGGAGAAATAGTCATTTGGTCCATACAACCTATTCCGGTCCACTCGTGTTTGTTTTGCAACAAATGCACCCAAACCCACCTGACTATCACCATTTTTTATACTTGAGGTTTCCTATTGAATGGAATAAACTGTTGCCTAGCAACTAAATATTCACTCCGCAGAAATCGACTTATTATTTCATATCAAGTTCCACTTTCAGTGGTAAAAAAAAAAGACATCTGTGATATATGTGATACCAAGTTTACAAATTCCAGCAGTGCATAGTCCATGCACAGTCCTGTGTTGTCTTTGTGTTGTATTTTATTCAAGAAAAGACAACAGTTGTGTTGTCTTTTTATTCAAGACAACACAAGGCCTGTGATCCTTACCACGGGGTGGGGACCCAAAATACGCACAGTAAACAATGAGGTAAAGGAGTCAGAATGTGCATCTGAACACTTCAGTACGAGTCTCATGCTAGGGACCACAATTGTACAGATTTGGCAGTACATTTTCATTCAGATTGCCAACTGAGCAAATTATTAAGAAAACCAGTCAAACTTTGATGGCTCATTTTTAAAGCTTCAGAACAGCATGTTCCTTTGCTTTATCTATTAAAAACATTTGCAGAGGCATTGTTTACTAGTCCAGTAGTACCACAGCAATGCAGCTTCATACTAAGTAGAGACATAACATTGTACAGGTGATGTGCTGTCAGAGAAAATGAAGCTAAATCATAGTTCTCATGTTAAGGGTGAGCAATAGGCCAAAAAAAATAACCACATTTTTTGTCAGACAGGATCACATGTCACGATCTTGTCACAATTCTTTTTACAATCGGTTTACAAGACTGTTTTGCGAATTGCTAAACTGTTTAATCGGAACAATGTAATTTAATTAAAAGTCCTGAAAAGAAAAATACAAAAAAACCACAGCTGCAACTATTGGTCTCTAAGGCCCACACCATGTTACACCCACAGTCTGTGGTCATGCAGGTCATGTTGTCCTCTTTCAGTCCACAATATTCAAGCACATCCCTCAGGCCTTATGCTATGTGTTGTGCTGCGGGGTGTTGTGGGGGGTACAGTATGTTGTTTGCAGACAGGCACCGAATGGCTTCCACTCTTTACTGAAATGAATCTTCAGGCTCAAATAAATATTTTTTGTCACACAAAATAAGACACTTTTGGATCTTCTTGCATTTGATATGCGGTACAATATCAATGTTAGCATTAGTAAAGCCAAGGAGAAAGTTTGATGCATTTCTTTTACTATCATAAGTGTGAAAAATACATCCTCATGACAACATTTTTGATGCTACTTTCAAGGCACTTTTTCTTCAATACAACATATTATTTGGTTTAAATGTTTGAATATTAAAGGCATTTAGTGGTGCCCCGCTGTGCCTTCCCTCTCCAAGCACCACAGCTATGGTGGCTGTATGTGTATGATCCTCCATTGAGAGTAATGTAGGTTAACAAGCTTAAGGCAAACTTCCAAAAGACTGCTGGCAAAATAGTCCCTGTACTCCTTTGTAACCTTTTACTGGGTATGAGTCTTTTTATTGGTTGTATTTTAACGCCAATACAATTTACATAAAAGCCAAGGTTTTTATGTCTGTTCTCGGTTACCATAGTAACATGGTGGTGCAAGATGGCGCTCTCCGTGAGAGAACCCGCTCCCACCTAAGTATAAATTTGTCATTCTGAGATTACATATACACTATGGTTTTGATTTAAGAAGATTACACACTAATGTCAAAACGGTTACAAAAATTATATTACATGTTTGCAGATAGATATTTTCAAATTCAACATTACATTACAACATTACAAATATTTTACACCCAGCATTGCTTCTTTGCATTTTGGGACATCAGGGAGGAAGCGAAGCAACACAACAAAAAATATGACATATTTCTCAGAATTAAATGAATCTGAAATGAATTGGTTAGTCGATCGAAAGAAAAATAATTGACAACTATTTTGATTATTTTTAAAAAAAAAATGGTTTTGAGCAAAATTATTTAACACTTGTTGGCTCCATCTTCAGTGTCAGGATTTGCTGTTTTTCTTTGTTATTTCAGGTGGTAAATGAAGAGTCCTTTAGTTTTTAATTACTGGTTTGAGCAAATAAGCAATTTGAATGCATCACTTTGGGCTCTGAAAAAAGGTAAAAAAATCATGTAAAAAAATAAATATATATATAAATACATGTATTATGACTTGTTTATCAGTTCATCTGTTTGCATTTTTCATGATTCATTAAAGGTCCAGTGTGTGAAAACAGCAATATACAATGACAAACTACAATTCAAGCAACAAAACGCTAGCTTGCTGCCCCCTCCCTAACTAAGCACATAGAAGAACTATATTGGCCGTCTTTGTGTGATCCTCCATTTAGAGTAACGTAGGTTAACAAACTTGACATAAACTTCCAGCAGACTGCTGACAAAAACTCCCTGTACTCCGCCTTCTTCGTGCTTTTACAGTGCTGTGTCTTCTTTGTTGGTTGTATTGCAATGTCCCTACAAACCCAAAACATGTTTTCAAACCATTTTGTCCATTCTCAGCAATTGAAGTAACAAGACGGTGCAAGACAGTGGCGGTATAAGACTGCACTCTCAGTGGAAGAGAGACCTGGTCCGATGTAACTATAAATTTTAAGATTGCATATACGCTACAGTTTTTGGTTTCAGGTGATTACACATCATTTTAGCAAACATGTGTTTTCTAATACATAATCTTACATTCAACACACTAGACCTTTAAATGTGATTGTTCTGTTTGTAAGCTTTCAAGCAAAGCTCTGAATTTCTTGACACTTGCATTAAAGAGCATTAAAGAGACAAAACCCACAATAAATATTGTTGGGGTGATTTTGACTGAGAGAATATGTCTTTCAAACAACAATGTTGTCTTTCAATAGAAATCAAGATAGCATCATTATTGTGAATTATTTTGGCTAAGATAACTGTGTAATAGAAATTTAGTATTGTGTCAACCGTGTCCGGAAGTTATTGATTTGTGAGAAAATTGCCTCCTGCTCCTCAGTGTCTGGATATCAGCAGGCAACCACCACTGAGGGTGTGGGGGGGGGGAAACCCAAAAAACAACATGGCTGCACTAATGCAAATATTTATCGGAATTCACACTTGGCTTAATTTGACAAGAGCAACCCAGACTTGAATGGCTTTGGATGCAAAATGGTAATTACTCCTAAACCCAGCCGGAATAATGACCTTGTTAGCACGCTCAGCCTCCTGGTATTCATTAACCGCTCTACGCGCACTCCTGATGGAGCGAAACCAGATCTGTTTTCGTTGCCAACCACTCAAAGGGATAAGCAGTGAGGGCAGCTCAGAATCAAGTTGTTGATTATGACATAATCAAGAGCCACTAGAAACTACCTATGACATGCCATAGACACACATATATCAGCTCATCCATTTAGACTTATTGCTGTTCTCTCCTTCTTACTGTCCAACATGGTCACATACAAACCGAGAACAAACCGAGAGCAAAAAATAAAAGAATTTCAGACCAATGAACAGGACTAGATGAAGGCAATATCAACGTTATGAATATGAAAACTGAAAATACTAACTTTTTGTGGAAGGAGTTATTCGACTGGTATATGGGAACTATTTTGTGTAATAGTTAAGTGCTCTCTGGGAAATATCACTAAAAGGGCATTTGCAGAGAGGTTTGAGTGTTGCTTGTATTTCACATTTTCTGTCATTAGCAGTCTCAGCAAAATCTTTTCAATGTCATTGAATCCCACATGGGAGGAAAAAAAGGCAGGTTACCCTGTTTACACAAAAAACAAATAAAAGAGACAGACAAATGTCTGGATAAAGCTGGTTGAAAATAGTCACCCACAGTGGAACATCAATAACACTGATAGTTATTTAGAATTTGATGCCAGTGAATAAACTACTTTTATACTTTAGTAATATCTTATTAAATTAACAATTCAACATGCAATGACATGCATTAAGTTGATACAGAAAATATCTAAAACTACTGGAGTGAAATTGCCATCAACAAAGCGATCCTGGATTTTATTACCCAAAGGAATCCGTTTTCACAGTGTGTTCCCTACCAGCTGGGTTAAGGACATATCAGGGTAACACACCTTCAGTCAGCATTTCTATCTAAGTAAAACAGCTTGCAGGTTATTTGTACAGTGTTTGAGTCAATTGTACCACCAAACAGTCTCCCACTCAATGCACATATTGCTGATTATATTTCAGATGATTGTTTGGAAAGTAAACATTTAAATTACATCGCAAACAGACAGTACTGTGACATCTTTGTCCCTTGCCAAGCCTTTCTGCCAGAAACTGTGGATTAATATTCAGCCAAAATTTAGCTATTACATTTTCTTGAGACTAATATTTAGGTAATATCACATCCCACTATTGCTGGCAATTAACAACTATACTATAAAGTAATTCTATCATTGCCCTCGCTGTGACTCACATTGGCCGAATGCCTAAAACCTGTACAATTCAAACATTTTTTACAATCAGAGTTAAGTACCTGAAAGTGAGGAAGTTTTATTTGGGTCAGCGTGTGTGGTGAGGGCTAGAGATTTTTTTTAGGATCGAAGCGTTTATAGAAACAGCTCAGCAGCATGTAGGTAATGTTATAGCTTTGCATGTAGAGCAAAAGTGTTATTAGGCTCAGACTATCAAAGACTCATCGACAGAGTAGACCCGCTGCTCCATCTCTCTGTCTCATGCTCAGTCTCGTTGGCCCTGTATCTCCAGATCTACCATTTTTAACGCCCCCTAAGCACCCATCAATTGAGGCAGTGAAGCCATCAGTACCCACACTTAGCCCGCCTGTCTCATTACTTGGATAGCCATGTGTGTGTGTGTCTTTGTGTGTGAGTTTTAGAGAGCCTTAGAGTTGGAGGGTGCTTGTGTGTGGAGGTCCTTGATTGGACTCTCTACAGCAGAAGCTGGAGCATTAATGAACACTGCCTGTCAGTCCTAGCCTTCATTGCAGATCTTTCACCCATCACTCTGGGCGATGGATCAACATGGCCTGATCTAAATAGGCTCTTTTTTACCTTTTTTCCCCTTCATGCTCTGCAGGCTTGGGATCACTGAGATCAGTGAAGGCATACAATCCCTGGTCTCTCTGCCCACCTCAATCAAATTACAACTACTTTGGAGTTGGAGTCTGCAGAACAGCAGCACACACCAATAAGGAACCAGCCACATAAAGTCAACCTGAGTATTGGAGCTCATTATCAATATGCATGGTTATAGTAAAAGCAGGCTTTTGTCCTCACTCCCATGTTTAATCAAATGAGCCTGGGCTTGGTTTGACTTGATTTGCATGTGCCTGTTATAGACAGCCGTCGCTAATGCCCACACATTCCCACACATTTCCAATAGAGACATTTTGATGGCATTTTTCGCTTGGTTTGTCTGTCAGTTTGTGCGAGCAGAAAGACCATGAGTCAATTTTCCATCAAGAAGGATTCTGGGGCTTTCATTCATGTGCACTTTTGCATCAGGAATGGAGGATTGGCTGCCTTGAAGCGTATGTGCCCATGTTAGTGATGAGCACATTTGTGCGTCTGATCCGATGTGGGCTGTTTCAAGCTATGTGTGTGAGAGCTTCTTCACAGCCCCCCTCTGTGAGAGAAAGCACTGAAGAAAATAGTCCTGATGTGGTCCTGCTCTCCGACAACTACTAGATAAAGCCAATCAAGGAGAAGGCAGGATATGAAACAACATGAAAAGGCCTAAAAATCTGCAGCCAGCTAGAATACACCTTTGATAACACAGAAAAAAGAAAAGACAAAGATATAAGACTTATTTGTCTGCTTCCCCCTTTTTAATATGGAAACGACATGGAGTAAAATGTTGCTCATGCCGTAATTGGCAGTTAATGGTCGCCAGGGCAGAAATTTGTCCCACTCTGATGATGTCAGTGCTCTGAGGAATGAGGGACAGGTCAGTGCTGATGTCATGGACAACAGAGGCCCTTAGCGCTGTGGTGAGATGTCAGCCCAGCTAGTGCCATCCCCGTGTGATGAGGCCTGGACAGACGTTCAGGGGGTCCAAATGTGACAAGGCAAGCAGAAACGGGGATGATCCAACCCTTCAAAATGGATGGCAGCAGGCGGGGCAGGGGAGAATTGTGAAAAGAAGGGGTAAGAAGGATACAGTAAGAGAATGGAGCAAGAGAAGAAACACTGGATGAGAAGGAACTGAAAAAAGAAAGAGGGCAGAAGGAGAGATAATCATTATAGGGACAACAAATAGGGAGTTTATTGGCAACGAAAAGCCAAAGGTAAACTAACTGAATGCTTATTTGGTGGTTTCTTCTAGAAGGAGGCATTGGAGTTTAGAGTTGGTGAAGGAAAATAAAGCCTGTAACAGCAGAAATAGCTTCAGTGAATTTCTTTGACGCACATTTACATTTATCTACCTAGTTAATTTAACAAAATACTAAGATTATTTATATGGTTATATGCACATCTTTGAAATATTTTTAAAATGTAGCTTTGCTTTGTCATTTACTGCAGGTTAAGCATATTTTTCTATTCCAACTGAAGGATTCCTGTAGTCAGCCTTTTTTCAAATAGTGTAGAGGGATTACTTGCTCAGCTTGTTTGAAGCGTTTATGGAAACAGGTTGGAATAAGGGCGTCGTCACTTTATGGTCAACCAACCCCTCATGCTGGCACACCCTCAAGCATCCATGGTGCCATTTACTAGATATGCTTTTAATCCTTTACATTTTTGAGTAATTTTTAGGTCTTTGTAATGGACCTAAATTTGAACAGTTTTTAATGTTTATTTTGTTAATCACTCAATTGATCAACTGTGAAATATTAGAATATTTGAAAACATTTATTTCTCAGATCTTACTTTTTTCCATACTAAAATCCAAAAATATTAAAATCCAACTAACTATATTATAATTTGTAGGGGTGCATGGTCATAAAAGCAAACTGCGATTATTTTTGACAGACAGATATTAGCGGCAATTTTTGTCTGGTGAATAAAATGAATAAAAACAATCCTTTGCTTCTATTTTCTGTTGATATAGTCAGTTAACTAATCATTTCAGCTCTATTTCCTGCTTTCAATGGGTCCCGGTTATGTCTGTATTCTTGCACTGCCATAAAATGCACTTACACCAACTAAGTTGCAGTAAGTTTACACAAATTTGAATGCTGCTGTGTTTGACTGTTCCCACTTCTGGCAAGTTTAACTTTGCTGTTATTACACCACTGCCTAAAGCATGTCCAACACAGACCGGGTCTATTCCGTCTGGCAGTCTTGCCTACATTGTAGGTCAATGCCCACACTTACACAATCATGTACGAAAACACACTGAAATGCATTCAAACCCACACAGAGTAAAGCCCCTAGGCTATACAACCACTTTCCATGACTCTGATATAATATATGTTGTTTGTTTGCTGAATCCAAGTAAGCCAGCAGCATTACCCTGATGCAGCCAAGTGCAGAATGCACTGGACGTAAAGTCTGTCTGTGGCAGTAAGCAAGCGGGGCACTGCACTGCCAGAGATATGGAGCAACAAATCTATACGTCTCACAGAATGGGTGGGCGTGTGAATGGAGTATAATTTGATAAACACTGGGGGTCATGAGGCAGGTCAGCACACCATTATGTTATTCTGACGATTTTTATCCATTGCTCACAATACTGGGACGAGGCACTGGGCGTCACCAAAGTAGAGTAAGAAAAAAGGAACAGAAGAAAAAAAAAAATGACAGGAAGCATAAAACAAACAAGAAACTGTCTATACTGAAGGAAATGAAAGGAGATAAGAGACATTAGAGAGAGAGAGGGTCTGCTTTATCAGAATGCAACGATGAAGAGGAGAAACCTTTTTCCTCCAGATATATGGGAGTAGTACAGATAGGCAATATAAAGCAGGAAGCTAATGCAAAACTATTATAAAGCACGTCAAGGTGCATCAAAAAAAATTACAGGACGATACATTTTGCAAAAGTGTAAACATTGAGCTGAGTCTTTTGGCTATTTTAAACTGCAGTTATACACTATAATTCTGCCATTGACATCAATATAAAAGGATGACAATTCTTCACTACTGCCCACTTTACAGTTGTAAAATATTTTAAAAGAATGCTTGTAACTGGGAAGGGAGCTGTACTATCAAGATCCAGCCAACAATCAGGCCCACAAAACCGAGAGCAGCATTCAGCTGTCAATCATAACCACTCACTCCGTTTAATAGCATCACATAACTCGGAAAAATTAACAGATGAATATACACCAGTGTGTTTAAAACTGATTTAAATGACATGAGTTACCTTTGGGAAAAAAAATTAATTGATATATATTTTGAGGTTTTAGTTTAGTTTGTGTCCAACCTAATATCAGTAAGGAGGAGGAGTTTATGATCCATACTGCAGCCCACCACAAGGGGGCTATCAAGATGTTTTGACTTCACTTTTGGGGAGCTCTCGTGTCGTCCACCTTTATATACAGTCAGTTATTTTTTGCTTTTAATAAAATGCATGGACTTGAGACACTGAGCTTAGGGTAGGGACTTTGGGAGTTTTTTGGGAGAAACCAATATCTTTGTTTTAATTAACAGGTCATATATCAAACAGATAATAGCTTAGTAAATGTAATGGGTTAAAAAGTCAGCAAGCAAGATAAATCATCTGACTCATTTTAGAAAAGTTGGAAAAAGTTCCCATTTAACATGAATTATGAGTGTATACTTGCAAGTGTGATTTTATTTGTATCAATGTATGACATTGAACAGGGGTAATTCATGGTTCTCCATTAGATTTTTGTGGCAAATAGAAAAACTTAACTACTATCACCACTGACCTGCATATATTCAAAGGTCTTTTTATTTAAGCTGTTGATCCTAATGTTTGACGGCCTATCATATTCACAACATAGCTGTTAGCATTATGTAGACTTTAGGTCAACAGTTTAAAGTGAAAAACTAGGCAAAGTTCCCTTTAGTCAACAGAGAAAATAACATTACATTGACAGAAATGTTTTTTTTATAGTCTTTATGTCCGTAAGGTATGCTGAATCATGCTACGTTCAAGATAATCATAAGTACAGTGGACTCATTCAGATGGTGCATTTCAAATCTGTGAGCGTTTGAGGCTGTGTGTGCGGGCATGAGCCCAATGAAGCAGAAACAGTGCCAGTAGCCTTTAAGGTAGAAGCATGTGTCCGGCATCCACCGCTGTTGTGCTCAGTCACAGATGTCACTTGCTCCAGCAGCCTGCCTCCACCACTCCCCCTCCCCCACCACTCACCCACTTGTAAACGAAAACATACTGGAGGCAAGTACAAGTAGCCCACAGTATCGATTCTTATTCGGATTACATTGTTTTAAATGAAAAATCTGATTCATGTGGGTCACAGCATAAAAAGTGTTAAGTTGCTCTGGAAATTAAAGAGAAATCTTTTCCAGAGGTACTGGCTATGTGATGTTGCCATGGCCTTGCCAAGAGCTGACACTTCAAATTCAGCTGAATTAAAACATTGTTGGCTGGTAGGTTGACAGCCTTAAATGCAGCAAATTAGCCCTGAAATAAACCTGGCAAGGGAATACAAAGTTCGATAATGTTAGCCACATGAAAATATGTGAAACCTACCACTCCACAAAATAAACCAAATTCGACACAAAGACACATCTGTCAGTGTTTGTGCAAGTGACTATCTGAGGTGAGCGTGTGTAGCCCCTGTTGATTTTTCAAAGAAGATCCCTTTCAATGAATTGGTCATTTTATGAGAGGGCCTGAAATTCCTTTAGCACGCCTCACTACTTGTTTGCTTGATAAGCCATGAAGGTTTACCACAGGAATCCTTTGTGTGGATTTCCCTCTCTGTCTCACACAAGCACAAACAGCAGTGACATTTCTTTTTGGAGCATCTTTAAATTACCACGCACATTAGTCAGGCCCTGCTAAGACCCCTATTCATTATTCCATCTTGTGTGTTTATGGAGTCAGCAGCTGCCCCCACTCCTCTCCCCATCACTCCTCCACCTTCATGCTGTCCAGCTAACAGAAAAAAGACAATTGTTTATACCCAAGCCCCTTTTTACACAGAGATTGCAGAGACTGATTAAATTAAAGAGGCGTGGAATGTGATACAGCAGCATCTAGTCTAGAGCTCAACCGATATGAGTTTTTTTGGGGGCTGATACAGATACCGAGAGAGAAAGAAAGAGACAAAGAGTAAAAAAGTTCTGATATTGATAATTCAGCTGATATATGTTAACTTTTTGAAATCATAAATTTGTAACTAATATGTAACGGAGGCAGAATATTTTTACTGATTAACAATTAACTTTTATTGTCTTAAATGATACAAGTGCACTGAAACACACTGCATTGTCTTTTTAAAACAAAAATAACATAGATACATATACTGTATACATATATACATTGATAACATATATGCCAATTTCAATATATCTGATGGGCCAATGTTGGCCAACTAATATATAAGTTGGGCTCTAATCTAGTGTAATAAATTTATTGATATGACAATAGATATAATAGATATAATGTTACATAATTGTCAAGCAGAGATTTCTAAATAATGGAACCTGCTCAAGACATTGTTGATTTCTTTTTTAGCAGCTTTTACTGTAAATCCCCTGCATGAGGATCACAGATATAACATGTACAGTAACATAAACATCACAGGATTGCTGGCTCACACTTTTGTCATAGATGCCAATCCAGCCCTGTTGCTCCCTCTGCTAGTTGTTCAGAGGTCAGAGCAATAAATACCCCCATTCCACCCGGTAACTTCACAATGGATTATTCACAATAGAAGCGCAGCAGTCACCCAACTTAACTGTGTATAAGGAGCGTCTTCCATGGAGCCTCATTTGCCGTGTTCTGGCAGATTGGAATCCGACGTCAGGAGAGACGCTTGTCTCCTCTCACAGCACTTACAACCAACTGTTATTGACTTCTCCTTAAAAACCAACCAAGCAATTCTACATGCTAGTCCAATGCGTCTAGATATTTAATTAATAACACTGGTTTTCAGTTGGAAAAGATTTAAGTGTCAGTATGTCTTGAGTAAAGCCCATGCAGACTCATCAGACACCGTTGGAAATCCCCTCTCCAAAATTTTTCCAAAGCCTGTTTTAAAAGTAGTGCTTCTTAACCGTTTTGAAACTCTCCGACACTGACAAATGGAATTTGCTTAAAGCAGCACTGGTCAATTGATCAAAGCAGAGACAGTATGCAGGATTTCATTTAAATTCTGTCACTTCTTTTGCATTCAACTAAGTGACACACCATGAATTCCATTCTTAGAGAGACTTCAAGTGCAGTTACGTCTATTTAAACAATTAATTCCATGCCACTCTCTATGAGGGCAAGCTTTTTGCCCCACTGTTGACGGTGACTACACAGATTATATAGAAACGACTTATGCTGCATTCACATGGAATCCAGCGGACAACAGACATCAAACATTTTAGTGGATGAAAGCAGGACAATGAAATTGAAGGAGGCTGGCAAAAAAATACTGGTGACAGTAACAGCGGATGGCAATGTTGGATGTTATTTATTTTTAAACTTTTTGCTGTCCTCCGCGACAGAATTAAGAGACAGCTGCATTTTACAGCCACGTGCAATACTGGAATATTTATATAAAATAAAAAAACCCTCAAAAACTAAATTTAATAGATTTTATTCCATTCTTTGTAAACAATAAGACATCTCAATAGCAAAACATCGACATGCACGCTTCATTCTGCCCTCCTCCCATTTCATCAGAGTGTTTGCCATTTCCCATGCTGTCCAGGAGGTGTTATCTTGCAGTCTGCCGTATTCCATGTGAATGCAGCATTAGACAAAACTTATTTGAATGACACTTTAGTTAATGAATACAGCTTTCCCGTTACCCTTACTTGTGGCAACCTACCAGATATTTTGTATTCTTAGAGCTCTGTTACTTTGTTAGGCTGCCCATTATAAACATAGACCAAAGCATATTTAGTGACCCATTTTAACATAAATATATGATTTTATCTGTTCAAAAAGAAGGCTAGTGGTCAATCAAGCTTTGCTCTAATGTTTTGCCTCTACTGACACTTACACATGCTCTGCAGAGAAACATATGCAGAGGCCTTCTCTGGTATTAAACTCCTTCTGTAAATGCACTGACTGGTGTGTCCTCTCATAAATAATAAAGACCTACTTGTGCGCTCATTTTAACCCAGTACAGCTGGTTGATGCTGTGTGATTCAGTACCACAATGGTTTCTACAGTTTCAATACACACTAGGGATGGACATTTTCATTAATTCAAATATTCGATATTTTTTACTGTAAAGGATAGGGATGTGACAAGATCTCATGTCACGAAATCTCGAGATGTTAAAACGTGATTATATTTTTCATTAAAGTCAAAAACTGTCCCGCAAAGCAGAGGCCTACCCAAACTTCTATGTACAACCAGTGAGGGACAGCAATACGCCTCTGCTGCATCTAGTCTGCAGGAAACGCACAAGAAGAAGCCCATCCAGCTGCAGTCACTAAGACATCAGAGTCAGACAATATTAACATTGAAGATTTCCCCACCACTTTTAAATCATTTGTGTGGCAGCATTTGGGTAACCAGTGGAAATGATAAACGGCAACTGAGTGACAGACAAGACACAAACAATGTATAAGCACTGTAAAAAAAAATTGTGTGGCTTCTGAAACACCGTAGCTAAGGCATTAGGATAAGAAGCCTACAGAACCACCACAGTTCTCAGCTAAATTCAACTAAATGAATAAATCAATAAAAGGCCAGAAAACACTGACAAATACCTGACTAATACCCTTGCACTCAACTTAAACAGTCAAGCGCTAGAGTCAGAGCAATAACGAGAGACATCAGCGTTTTCATTAAAAGCTGATAAGAAGCCATTTTCG
>KV751333.1:8529978-8540765 GCA_001698575.1 Mola mola
TAGCATTTTTATTTTGATAAACTTTATTTTTCTTCTTTTTAAAATCTTTTTATCAAGGTTGAAGGTCTGTCATGGGCTGTCCTGAACAGTTATAAAATATTTCAAAATGCACCTGAATTCTCAGTCACATAAATGGTTAATATTAATTAATAAAAGGTTATATATTCCTCATTGAAGTTTTCTTAAAAGTGGCTTGTATAGAAAAGCTCCAGTCACCATTTTCATTATTAGCAGTAGCAGGCTAATCTTCACAGGTCTGTTATCATGACAGCAGCATGTGCTAACAGAGCAAGCAGATGATGTGATGTGATGTGAGACTGTATGCCGTCTGCCTCCGCTGGTTACCTCTTGTGCTCTGAGTGCATGTGGTTTAACATCAAACTAGTATTTCTATAAGTTCCACGCCACATATTTTGTATTGGTCAACGCTTAAGACCTCATTTTTCCTTCTGACGACTGCCATGGTAAGTGTAATGTCAATTAAGTTCGATTGTTGTAGCTAAGAACGACGCTGTGCAGGTATGCAAACAGTAAAGTGCTACTCGAATAATAACATCACCAAGTACTCGAACCCATCCCTAATACACAAAAGGACAATTAAAAACAAGCCATGTCCCACAGCTCATCTGCTCTCATGAAATCTGAGGGCGCACTCACACTAGGCAATCTGTACTCTGCCCATCCACCTTTGATCCAAGTCTGTACCCTGCTGAAGCACGGTACTGCTCCTTGGCCCTAGCACAGTTGGAGGGGGTGTGCTTTGGCATGATACTGTTGCACATGCATGAGCACAAGCACAGGTAGGCAATGCAGACATGAAATATAATTAATGCAACCAATCCTATCAATCGTAACAACAATGTCGGCAAAAGTTTCACGGTGATCCAAAGCAAAGGGTCAAGTGTATAATCTAAAATTTACAAGAACCTGGAGGTCTTTGGAAAAATCTTCTCACACGTGAACAAACAGTGTCAAAACACTTCTAGATGATGTAAAGCCATGCGTGCATCATATTACACTGTGATGACATATGTACAACAAGTAACCATGCTCAGGCCCTGTTCAGCTTGGAGCAATTGGAGTTCAGGCTATTGGGGGACACAATTGTGTTTTGGCATGGTACAAAGGAGCTGGGCAATCTGTGAGTGCACCCCGAAACAAGGTGGAACAAATCCAAAATGTGAACTATGTTTTTTCTGGCGACTTTATTAAAAATGGCGATAATTAAAGGTCAACAGGGCAGACACGACAGTGGGAGAAATACAAAAAGAGGAGATATGCAGCAAGCTGATGTGTGTGCAGTCAGAGACAAAAAAAGTGACAATTAAGTTGAACTGAAATGTTAAGATGAAAAATAAACCTATAGAAATATCGTAATCAATATATTCAGAAAAGTTCGTGCATATTGCTTTTTAAGCATACTTAATATCAGCCCATCCACATAAGGGTACAATGGAACCTAGGGAATAGTTAATGGACAATAGGTAATAATGAACTGTTGTTTGAACTGTAGTCAAAACTTCATTTAACGACAGTGTTGTCAAGTAAAATCTTAGAGATTCATAAAAAGTCCCATAAAGTTTAACGTTATGGTATGGGTCAAAATACAATGAAGAAAATCAGGATTGTCTAATTCGCCTGTAAGACAAATATAAAGGGCAAAAAGAGGACTCAGCAAAGTACGTAGGCAGGGGCATGAACGCAATGTGCGGCCTAATCCCAGTTAAAACAAAACCAGCAGTCAAGATGACACAAAAGAGCTTGGTGCAATGTTAGTGGAATTAAAGCAAATCTTGTCCTCTGTTGTTATGCTAATCCACAAGACAATGACTATCTGCAGGGCAACGTTGCCACGGTGATAAACATGGCTCAAGAGTGTCTCAATTAGGGCTCTGATTGCATGAGGAGTGCAAAGAGGCCAATGATGCTGCTATGAATAAAAAAGGGATGCATGTGGTGTTTTGTGATTTCAACCAAGTGGCTCGGCTCAGCTTTAAAATACAATGGAAAAACCTATAGATGAAGCTTGACCCTCAAAGTTTGACCTCGGCTAGGCTTAACCCTATCCATGCTTACCCACTCTCACATACTTCATGACTGAACTGTAATTGGCTTGCAAATGCAGATAGCATATTATTTTCTAGCAGCTCTTGGGTACAATTATGGCTCTCACTGGCATTTTCTCTATGCTATGCATTTGGAATAGTGATGTGTGAGTATGTCAAATGTGAATGACGCTTGCCTCATTCATTTGGTAATGCGTTTTAGCACAGTTCAGGTGTTGCAGTAATCTTTTTGTGTTAAAAATGAAAAGTTGAAGGACAACCATAACACTGTATTCATTTATAATAATCATATAATTTACTCGACAAATCTAAGTGAAGAGGCAAAGACCTCACTGTGTGTTTAAAGCATCTCACTGAGTCAGTGTGCCGACTTCAAACCTTTGTTGTTGTCACAAGATCAAAGTGAAGTTAAAAGACAGGCTAGGGGGACGCTTTTTTAAAAAAGCAGCTTGCAACACAACTATTACAGATGCAGATGCATTTTTGAAAATCTGGTAGTGTGGCTGCCATCACACAAGTGCCTCCTTGTCTTCGTCAAAACTAGCTCTGGGTCACTGACGAACAGACAGAGAGACAGCAAACATCCCACTGGTTCAGACAACCTCTATCCTGTCCATCCAATGCTCTATCAAACGTTTCTGCTGTTTCCAGGAGGGACAGTTCATCATTTTTTTGGTATGTTGTATTTCCCTTTCCTGTCCTCATCCGTCTCGAAGCTCCACGGCACAACAGGACTGCTTGGTCATCTCATTGAGTCCTATTAGGGGTTCTAATGTCCCGACTGGCGTGTTGTTATTGCACTCCTAGACCACAGCTGAAACTGACGGATGGGTCTGTCTGACAAGCAGACTTTAAAATTTCCTATGGAAGGTAGGAAGGTTGCAGTGGAAGGTACAATGGTAACATTAAAGGGGTGGGGGAGGAGGGTGGACATCATACGATGTAACACCCCTTTGGCAACAAGACAGAGACATGTCAGATGCAAATTGTCTCATGCTGCTTTGCTATGAGCCTTGCCATAGGTGAATGCCAATGCTGCCACTCTCACAAATATAAATGTGAGAGAAGAATCAAGCTTGCAGGTGCAGATGAATGAATAATAGAAAGAAAAAGGGAGACTATAATTACCATAGCCAGACCCTTCCAGCCAAAGGTATGTCCTTTATTACAACCACAATTTGGTAATGACGTGGACAACATTAAAAAGAAAAGTACAAAGAATTTGGTGGTGTGAAGATATTCTGAGTCTTATATAAAACAGGGTAGCATGCACTGCAAATTATATCAAAAGGATGTTAAAAACAAAGACAGGTAAAACCACTAATCTTTTTTTAAACATCTGAGGCAGTGCCATCCTCTAGAGAATGCACAATGAAAGACTTTACTGGCCCAGACCAAAGTAAGTGTTGGTGGACCCCTAAACAACCACTATGATACCTGCGTAACAACAGCAGACTATAGTGTCCACTTTCGCCCGTGCCTTGCCTTCTGCAAAAAAAAAAAAAAAAAATCCTTTATTGCAGCCGACAGGAATAATTTGAATTATATCCTGATATATATTGCTATTGACTTATAAAAAAATATCGTGAGATTTTTTTTTTTTCCATATCACCCAGCTTTACTTCCAATATTCTCATCTAAAAACTAATATGATAAAGGAAGTTGTATTTCAAACATTAGTGTGAAACAGTTGTTTTGAACAGTGCAACATTAAAGGAAAGAAAAAAGAGGCAAAGGGACACTTCCCGAGAAAAAGTGAGTGACACAGCCTTCTCGAAAATTTACGGATCAGTTTGCTTGTTTCACTTGTGTACATTTCTACAAATGCAAACAAAAAAGGAGAGAAAACTGAGGAAGAGCCACTTTACCATAAAAAAATATATGTATTATCAGCACAATACTAATATGAACAGCTACAACAGCTACCACCTAAACTATACAATAGCTGAAAATTAATATTGACAGTGCCGTATAACACAATCCAATATTGGCAATGCAAAGCCTGCAACATGAGCATTATAAATTAATTTTGTAAATCGATCAATAACTGAAACGTGTATGAGTTTTCTGGCACAGAGAGCACCTTAATACCTGGAAATATCATTAAGGAACAACAAAGTGGACATTATTGAGAGGTCTGGTGAGACATATTCCCACATTCATCCAAATGAGAAGCTGCTGGAGCTGAGTCGAGTCACATCTATTAAATTGTTTTAACCTAAAAACTATTCTTCTGAAGCACTGCGGCTGTACTATATGTCAACATATTGCTGACGTTATGTCCAAAGTGCTGATCGAATTCTGTGGCTCTCTTCTGTTTTGGGGTAAATAGATTGTAGATTGACATGCAGATTATGCTGTCCATATTTGAGGGTTGTGAACTCAATTAACAAAGTTACAAATGCCAGAAATGTATGGCATCTGATTCAATGCCAATGTAAATTTACAACTGAAACTGAATCTGTTATCAAAATCTAACATTTTAGGTTCATTTTATTACATCAAGGGGTTTATGCAAAGGACAAAACCATTCACAGTTATCTGTTTTTTCATTCCTAAAATAAATCTTCCCCAGCTCTGACAGATGGTTGCAAAAAGAACAAAAAACAAATTGTCACCTTGCAATTGTACGCTCCCGTGCAGCAGTCAAAATACATTTTACATACACGTCTGTCTGTCTGTCTGTCTATCCATTGTGCTCACGAGCATGGGTTAGACTGAATGAGTCTGCAAATTTTCTTTAAAAATCCCCAAAAAGCATTCGAGATTTCATGTTCAGCAATATGGAACAGACATGAGGTCACAGTCATCTTGACCTGTGACAAAAATCTAATCAGTTCATCCTTGTTTCCAAGTGCTTCTTTGTGCCAAAACTTAAGAATTTTTGTCAAAGTGTCAGTGAGATATCACATTCACAAAAAGGGGACCAAAGGATGGACAACTTGAAAGCATAATGGCTCACACACAAGAATGCCAATGTAAAAACATCAAAACAAAGGATAATCTTCCCTGAGATACTACTTGGAAAATCATTAATATGTGGAACAATGCATTCCAAGACTTATTTTGTGATCACTATTTTGTTGCACCCTCTTTCTTTCAGCCTCTCTCATCTTAATTTGACTTCAGTTAGTGACTTCCTTTATTTCCCACAGCGTTTATCCAAAAATCTCAGACAAATGGCCTGACAAGTTTGATGTCACATTTTTATGAAGTTATGGGTTATATACACTGATCAGCCACAGCATAAAAACCACCTACATATTATTGTACTGGCCCCTCTCATGCCACTGAAAACAGCTGTGACCTATCAGGACATGGACAGCAAGACAATTAAGGGATCCTTTGGTACGCGCCAATGGGATAATGGCAAAATGAGTTGGTATGTGGGCCTTTTGTTTCATTACATCCCATTCACCCCAATGCTGGACTTGATCGGGATCTGGGTAGTATGGAGACTAGGTCAGTGTCTTGGGCTCTTTGTCATTTCCCTTGAGCCATTCCTGAATGCTATATGGGGAGTGGCGTTGCTGTAAGGGGTGTACTTCCACAAAATATGTGGGTGGTATATGTCAAAGTAACATCCACATGAATACCCGATCCTAAAGCTTCCAAGCAGACAGCACTGTATCGATATGATTATTGTTACTAACCTGTCAGTGGTTTTAATGTTGTAGCTGATCTGTGATTTTGGTCTTTTGTTGCTGCTTATTGTAAAAATTGGGGGAGTAATGCATATAAAGTATATAGAAGCTTGGTTACTAATGGATTTCTACCAGTAGTCCGTGATCATAATTTAAAAGTTTTAGTACAAAGTAATCAAGTTAAGTTGATACAAAAACCACAATGCGAAAGCTGGAGTTATTTATAAAGATCTGAGGCAGCTGAAAAAATAATCTTTTGCCTAGATTTTTACTTATTCAGTGATTACTTCAGGCCTTGTAGATGATGCATCATCTTTCCAGCAGGTCCTTCTCAGTCTCAATGAACCTATTTAGACTCGTACTGACAGTTCATGTTGACGCTGCCGGCGAGCACACTGTAGACATTTTGAAAACTCCTGTATCCCTCTAACCCAGGTTTTTACTCTACTGTAAGTCAATTGGCATCCAAGCTGTCCATATTTCTCCCTCTGTCCCCATTTCATCCTGATTGTTCCCTCTTTTCACTTTGGCTTCTCTGTGCTGGACCATCAGCCATTCTAGGACGCCTCCACTGGCTATCAGTGCCACATTTCCAAAGGTGTTGTATCTGGTTACTGGTTGTCCTCGAGGAGATTCAGAACCTCCTCTTCTCTCTCTGGCCTCTCTCCACCTACCCATGGTTGACAGGACGTTATGTGGCCCAACTCCTATCTGTTAGCAGGAACTGTAAAGTTCTTCGACTTCCTCCTGATCCATAATATTATAACGATGCCTTCTGTCACTCTCATTCTCACTATAATTCTACTATGTACATAAAGTACAGGGGTGGGCAATACTCCAAATATATTGTATCATTTTTTTTTCAAAAGGGATTGCCATTTACAATCTTACTGATTCTTTTTCCATGTTGTTTAATAAGACTGTTTTGTAAAACTATACCAATTTTCCTATCCAGAAAAATATACAGTCACACAAGGTAACAAAACCAGCTCCCAGCTGTTGAGCTCTATGGCAATCGCCAAAGTGTTGTCCTACACATCATGTTGTTCTGTTTCTGGCTTTTTGCTAGTGTAGCTCCTTCCACCAAGCACGCCATTTTGCACCACCATAAAACTACGGTTGCTAAGAACAGACAAAGACCCTTTGTGTTTATATACTGTACTGGCATTGCAAATACAACTGATGAAAAGACTTAACCTGGTAAAAGGCGCAAAAAAAGGAGTGCAAGGAGTTTTTTGGGCAGTAGTCTGTTGTAAGTTTGTCCTATGTTTGTTAACCTATATTATTCTAAATTGAGGGTCATACATAGACGGCCACGGTACTTGTCCTATGCCGTTAGAGGAAGGGGGCACAGAGGCAGTGCTTTGTTGCATGCATTCAACTACCTCACCACTAGATACTGCTAATGTTCACACACTAGTCCTTTAATTCCAAAAGCTAAATAAGAGATGTTATACCCAATTTCAGATTTTTATCTTTAATTTTGAACACCAGTCATGTAGCTTTGTATGATTCACCATCAAAAAAAGCTGTCGCTCTTCAGAAAACTGTATTTCCTTCACTTTATTCACTGCATCTTTTTAGATCATGGTTACAGCAGTGATATAGAAGACAAAATTAAGGGGAAACAAAGGAATAGGACATAACATAAAATACAATTTAAAAATAAATATACGAAGATGATATACTATGGTATACTGTAAACTTTTTTGCTCTTGCATGAAATTAAAAATGAGTATAGAAGCAGTAATATACCGCTACACTGCAAGCCGGTTGAAAATTGATACAATTACATTTTTCTTCCAGCTGGTTGAGATGTTAAATGAATTGTGATACGTTTAAGCAGATGGCCCATGACATTATATACTGTGACTTCGCTTTAAGGTCTTTTCACACAGCTGCGTAGTAACCTGCTGCTTCCATTCATTTCAATGAGGAGAGCACGGCAAAATGAAAGTGGTTTCGATACTGGACACTACCAGGAATCTGTTGCAAACATGTCAAAGCAACTGTCTCAAGGGGTGGTGTAGAGCTTCCGAGCGGTGTTGCTTTAGGAGTTTCATGTGTGATTCCCAAAAATTTATGCTTTATGACAGATGTTTTCATTTTCTCATTTTCAAAAAAAATGCATCACGGATAAAAATGGATTCTATATGTTTATCAAGATAAGAAAAATTACAATATTTTGCCAGTTTTGTCTAAGTAATAGTAAAAGGAAACTTTTTACATATATAATTTGTATAATTTTAAATTACAGTTTGAAAACTGAATCATGAAAGTAGTTTTGTGAATTGTGTCACATCCTGAGTTGAGTAAATCATTACATCCATATACAAAAGCATAGATTAGATTGTAGAAAGTATAGCTGATAAAAATTAGATTAATAGCAACTCATAAAAAGAAAAGATGCCCTGAGTTGTGAGGCAGACCAAGGAGGGCAGGGACAACACTGTTGATGGGGATGGCTTGCCAAATAGGAAAGTCTCCCCTTTAAATGTTCGTATATTCTATATTCATTATACATGAATTAAAAAAATTCAAGCTTTTTTTATTTCCATTTTGATGAATATGGCTTATACAGTTTTTTGAGTTGTATGCCATAAATGTCAAATCAAACGATGAAATATTTACTTTCTTTAATAACTGATTAAAAATCAAAATATTCTAATTCTTGAGATGCAGTAGTTTGTTTGCAGAGGCAATAAATTGCTTCAAGTCATTAATAAAATGAACGTTCGGACTGAAAAGAGGTTCTGAAGTGTGACGAGACCACAAATTACTTGCCGACACAAATAATCAGATTGTTCTGAAATTTCTTCTGAATGCTCCTGCGGCATTTGGCGTGCAGCTATGGAATGGTCGTGCTAGAAAAACATTTGTTGCTGGGTATCTTATACCACAGACCAATAATTTTAAGCAGACTAATGAACTGCTACCATCACTGTTTTTATGTGAATCATAACTGGGGCCATGTAACATGTCACCTCTTCAGTCCCCTCTTTCCAGCACTTGTTTATTGTACCATATGGTGTGCCCGTCTTGGCCTTGGCTAGAGTTGTTAGCTTTGGTCTCATACGGTCAAGCTGCATAGTTGTAGCTGTTCTTGTCAGGCAGTGTCCCCTTGCTGCTCGGCTCACATACTCTTTCAGATATTTTTGTGGTTTGTGAAGGTTAAAAGGTTCATTGTTGCCATCTGATGTTTAAACGCCATCATTACAAATTTTGCAGAATACAATTTTTGTGCCGTCAGCATTAGAAAAACCACCATTATCCCAATTTTTCCACTTAAGGAGTGTGAATGTATGTCATGCTGCACTATATTTTAGGAGGGGAAAAAAACTAAGTGTTACTGTTACTGGTTTACTGGTATGTAAAACAGATTGGCAACTTTGGATGTGTCTATATGAGCCATAGGGCTTAAACTAATAGAATATGCAGTGCAGCACAATACAATCTTTCAATAAAGACAGATCATAGAGACATTTTAATCGCTCATGATCTACCATCGTCACATTGCACACTCCTATTGTAAATACCTAAGTCCTGAAGAGGAATCCCTCCTCTGATGCACTTTCCATTGAATTGGGTTTCAAGGCATTCCTTCCATATCCATACACATAAAGATTTAAAGGATAAATAACCTTGAGGCAATTGTGTCATTTGTTGTATTGGTATACACTGTAAATTAAAACTTGACTATCGAAGTTCATTTTTATATTTTGCACAGTGCATGTTTATGTCTGCAGTGCACAAATGCAGATTTGCTGTTTCTTCACAAGCCGTCTGCTGTCTGCTGTCTGATTGCTACCCTGCTGGGCCAGGTGACAGGAGTCCTGCGACGGAAATCCAATCAGGCCAATCCCCCACGATCCCTCACAATCCTCTCAGCTGCCACCCTATACTGCCAACCATCTGTAACACACACTCCACACATGCCTCACACACTTACACTGAATTCTTTGACAGATATGGACACATGTACATTAACCACTTCATCTCCTGATAACTTTTCAAAGATACTGAGCAGCTTAGTGCCAAGCAAAACACTGAATCCTTCTAGCTACGAGGGCTAAGAGGTACAACTGACCTTACATTCTGAACTCCATTGAGAGGGCAGAGATAAACTTAACCCTTGAGGATCAACACTGTTACAGCAATTTTCCCCAGACCCTCCTCCCATCATTGCTAACAAACGCTCTAGAAAGCAGGACTGGCACCAGTGACACAAACAGTCCCCTACCTCTGAGAAAGAGAATGCAGGCATTTCATCCTGATCCAGGTCCCACTTTGCAGGGGCCTGAGGTTGAACTCTCTTTGGACCAATGTGGAGGTCATGCACTGGTTATGCAATTCTGGCCAAAGCTGGATCAGATACCACTGGCTAAATAGAGGCCATTCAGTAGTCGCCGTGTGTGGGTAGAGGTGGAGTGGCTGTTGGGAATTTGGGCTTCCTGTTGAAAACAGAATAATATCTACAAACCCTTGTGCAGAGGCTGGTCTGTCACACACCCTTTCTGCTCAAGTGCAGGAAATGCACCCATTCTGTCAGATGAGCTCATACTCTTCTTATTTTCTATTCCTATGTGTGTGTCTTTGTGGGCTTTTGCATTCTGGCTGCAGAGTGAATTTGGGCTATTGTCACTGTGATCCTAATGGCCAGCATCTGCCTCTCTGGCTCTCTGTTTTATTTTTTTTCGCTGGGGAGACTGAAGGGTTGAGGGGTGGGACTGAGGTGGGTGATCTATCTGCTTGCGCCTCAAGCTGCGCAGCTGTCCCAATTACTACCTCTCTCTTCTAATTCCCCCTCCATACCCATCTGTCTTTTCTAAACTCCAAATCTCTGTCCCATCCATCCACAGATGTCAGCTATGTGCCTTTCCACTTTCAGGCTCACATGCTACAAAGAGCCACTGAGAGTCCAAAGTAGGTATAGATCCTTTTTCAAGTTTGACGCAGTGGGGAGCTAAAGACCCCAACAGTGCAATATTTTATCAGACAGCTAAAAATTCTAAGCAGCATCCATGAATCCCTCCAGTCCTCCATGCCTACTCTGATCTTGGCCTGAGCTGTGGACTCA
>KV751333.1:8540853-8557386 GCA_001698575.1 Mola mola
ACTGTGAATGCCTAAGCAACTTTGGATGAGGTAAAAATTCTGTATGTTGTATACCCGTGCAAGTCTAGTTCCTCATGCAGGAGGCAATGCAAACTTCACTGCTTTCATCTGGTGTAGAGTTATAGCATAACTACAAAAACAAACAAATGCATAGATACACATATATAGACACAAATGAATGCAAATGCAATATAGAAGTTGTGTAACAAGGGTTAATTAAGAGCTTTCAACCAAAAAGGAAGTAAAAAGAGGAAGGAGAGAACAATGAATATGGATGAGTAAGTGCCCATTTCTGGATGGCTCCAATGAGCCAAGAAGAAACGTCTTAAGTTCCACTTCCCACCTCAGGCTGCAGCATATCCAACTCCCCAAGATACAGGAAAAGCAAGCACACAAGAATGAATGCACACAAGCATATATAAACACACATCTTTTCTGATGTGAGTAGATTGCAGGCTGCTTACTTCCCTGCAGGGCCAAACAAAGCTAGGGCAGAACATTGTTCAAGGGGGTGACCAGGTCAAGATCTCTGTGACTGGTTTGCCCCTTCAACCCAGACACTGCACACATTCACACATCCTCCAAACCCGAGATAGCTGTGGATGAGGCATTATTTGGTATAGATACAGTCCCGAGACAAATCCAATCTGGTGCCACTTATCTTTAGGGCTAAGATCTTACTGTGCCTGTCTGACGGAATACCGATGTAGAGTCCCTTTCTGTCACCCCGTCTTTAGACATTTCGTTAAGTAAAACAGGTAGACTAAACATGAGACATTCAGACAGACAGACAGCAGTGCAGGCCTTCTGGGGCCATTTTTTTGTTCTGCTGCTGGAGATGCTATCAGTATGGATCAAACCAGACTGCTTTTCTCCATGGAAGCCCATCCCACATTTGGCCTGCTATTGGCTCGTACCATCACTAAACAGATACTTTGTCTTACAATATAGATAATGATGGCCCTCATTTAGGATGGAAGTAGGAAAGAAGTGAAGGCAGAAAGGTTTTTTTCATACAGAGCGTGCCCTTTAGAAAAGCTTCATTCAGCAATCTTACAAGATATTAGAGACTACAGATATTTTCCCGCACATAGCATGCAGTTGGCTCGCTCTACAGTCTCTACTCTACTGCAAAGACATCGATAAATGTCTTTAACATCTTTATTTTCTAATTTCTTTACCGTTTCTACAAAGGCCCAGAAGGGATAGGGGCAGAAAACAGACTTAACTCAAATTGGTGTGTGTCCATGTATCTATATGTATTTCAAGCTTTCCCTTCCTCAAAGCAAGAACAACAAATGCAAAATCTTCTTTTAAACTGATTCTAGTCTATTCACAGTACACCGCCTGGAATTGGGGAATAGAAATGCCCTGTCTATGGATTAACAATTCAAACAAAACAATGCTTCTGGATCAGTCTCTCTTTTTGTAGCATTGTTACTGCAGCCTGCTGCAAGCATTGTTGAGACTTGCATAGCTTCATCGCATCAATATTTGTGTTTGTAGTATGGAGCCCCCAAACTTGGAGTATGTCTTCAAAATGTGTTATCTGTCTCCTTCATAGCTCAATTCAGCCTTCTCTTTTTATCAATCTCATGTCTTCTGCTAAAAACATAGGAAATATCTGGGATACCCATGCAGTAAAAAAGGGGATGTATGAACAGCAAACTGAAGCCAGTATCAAGCCTTATACACACACACAGTAGAGAGCGCCAAAACACTTTGATGCTTGAAATTAGAACGGCTCCTCATGCAAACAGAAGCACTTGTTGTGCAGGTGACAAACCAGTACTGTAGGCAGAACTGCAATGTAATTGCAAAAGGAAACAAATCAAACCGTTATTTTCAATAAAACTCCACTTGGCAGCGGTTTGTGGCGGTAAAAGAAACAGAGAAATGCTTGCCATGTGACAAATGTGCACAGTGTCAAATACAGATAAAAGTATGAAATGAGTCACCACCCATTTTTTCCCACTGCTTCTTTGGCACAGTAACACTAATATGTTTAATGAACTCATTAGTCGAGAATAAGGACAGACAGTGGCGTGAGGCACGGAAGGTGCGGGCACAAAGGGCAGAGAGGGAGGAAGAGAGTGAAAGGGAAACACAGGAAAGAGAAAGACAAAATAGAACAGTTGATGTGAGAAGGGGGGGGGGTTACCTCTCTAGAACGAATGTTCTCCTGCATTATAGATGCAGTATCATGTGCTGCAGCGGCTACGTGGTAGACAATGCAACATTGGTCCAGAGTTATCTACTCAACAAGAGGAAACAACACAACTTGGAGGGCATAGTAAAAGCATCAGATCTGCTATGTAAATTTCAAGGGTTAGTTTGACTGCCATCACTACTATTTAAGTTTAGTGCTTCATCATATATTACGCAGCATGGAATAAACTGCTCTAATGCAATTATTTGCACTTGGCTGATAAAATTGGTGACACCCATTTGCTTCGTAAACCCAATTTGTTTCTAAAGCATGAGTCACTTTGCTTTTTGCAAAATATTTGGCCCCTGACTGTTTAAAATTATTAAAACTCAAAAATGTGTCTGCTGAGAAGGAGCGCATTCCTCATCGCTAGAATGCAAGGCAGAGCTCCACGGCAAAGACGGCTGTCGCTGCAATATATATAGCTGTTTACTTATTCATGATTGGGTTAAGGCTACTAAATCAATCAATCTGCTTCCATCTCCCAAGGCTGACTTATTTAAACATTGTTAATGATGCATTAGTTTTCCAAAGGTGTTGAGTTTCTCCTTAGTCATCAACCACAACTCAAACGATAACACATGGGTTATAGGCTGTAAATTGATCAGAACTTAGGGATGATTGCAACACTATACAACACAATGAGCCACTCATTTATTGTCAGACATTATGCCGTCAAAGAAAAATCACAGTGTGTTTCACCGAGATGAAATATGTCTAGTGATGTCAGCTACAGACATGCAGTGATGTGAAATTCTCCAGTCAAGGAAAGGGGGGGGGGGAGGCAAAAGCCTTACATCATCCATATAGCAAATTGATTTCATGCAAAAGCAATGAGATATTGCACTTATTTCTTCCACTGAAGCTGTCACATGAAATTAATTCAAAAAGGGCCTTGCAGTATGCCTTGACTTGAGCTTCTGTTCTGCGAATATTAAACCCATTCTTGAAATAAGCCGTACATTCATCTCAAGCCATTTTGGTTGCACATCATTGTGGAGGCATACATCTCCTAATGCGCTGCAAAGCTGGGAATCGAACCTCCATTCTTACCAGCAGCACTGAGGCCAGACTCTATCAGATGAGCTATACTACGCATAGAAATACACACACGCTGAGTATGTGGGCGCTGCCATCTATATTTTCCTCAGCTGTGTTAAATGTGGCTGTGCCAGAGGAAGGGATGGGAAGCAGAAGTCACCCGGCAGGATCAGTCTGTCTGTCCTGCCGTGGTGAGGAGTGGACTGATCTGGGCCCTTTTGCTTCACAATCGCACATCAGAAGGCCTTATTACACACGAACCACACCTCCGCACACTGAAAACAAACACACGCTTGGCTCCGGTGATTATTACAAAGCGATTCCTGACACTGGCAGCGGTGCACTGAAGCTGAAACGCGGCCAGCTGCTTTGTTCGCTCGCCATACACAAGACACAATGACGGGGGAGACGCAAGTGTCAAACACGGCTGTTGCGTTTTTCCATCACATTATGTGCGCGAGCTCATATTCATTTCGGTGTCAACGCCTGCCGACAAGCAGAAAACAAGCAAACTCACAGCTAGCTAAGAGGCTACGTGCTTTTAGCTCAGTTGATGCATTTAGTCATTCACAAGGCTGCTAAAAGAAACACCGGTTCATTAGGCTCGATCCGGGGAGCGGGGTCAGGGTAACCACCGTGGTCGTTCTGAACCTTGTCCACTTGTTTCTTCCCCAAACGCGAGAAGCCAACAAACAAGAACGCGGTCCTGGTTTGAGGATGTAACGTCAGCTGCCAAACATCCCGACAGCGGGGTAACAACATCTGAGCAAGGGCGTCGGTGTAACGGGTCACAAAAAAATTCCTCCTTACCGTGACCGCTATTCGGCTATCGTGATCCGAGCAGCGACGCAGTCAACAGGCCGGGGTGAAGCGGGGGAATCTATGAGCAGAGCGCTGCGTCCGTAGATCCTACATTACCGCCATGCCGCGCGGCTACAGGCACATACCTTGGCATGATACGCCTGTCCCCGGCAGCATCCAAGCGCGGCTGCGGAGGCTGGGTCTGTCGCAGCCGTGGCCAAGATTTGTTGCAATGAAAAAGTGAGTAGAAAACCTGCGGCGGAAACAGGAACTGGGGACGCAGGGTTCTCTGAATACGGCAGTCGGAGCTGCTCTGTGCTGCCTGACCGGTGCAACCCTGTGAGATGGGGCACTTCGTATCCGGTCACGTTTTTTCAAATTAATAGTCTGCGTGGTCGCAAGTTCAGTAGCATGCAAAACAAAACGTTTGAAGGGCTACGTTAGTGTTACATAGTTCGATAGCCAGCTGTCAAGCAATTAAAATCACTTAAGCACAAATGCCTGTGCTTTAGTCTCTGTCGATCTTCGTTTATTTAGCGCTTGTGTAGTATATGTGGCCTTTGGGCCGTGAGGAAATAAACTTGATCTTTGTTAGGTGTTTTGGTAAATCTGTGCCTTTAATATGGGTCATTTTATACCGTGCTCCCTATATAATTGCGTACTTCTTTAAGTGGTAGGCGGTTGTGTGATTTATTTTGAAGGCGCGGAGGTCGTATTTCCGGAGAATGCTTCGCTCTGGTTCGCTTGTCCTTGGCTGATGCAGCCACTGTTAGGATCCGATCGAGGCAGAAGAAGCTGCAGTGCGCGCCCCAGTGTCGGATCGCTGTACTGCAGGCGAGGACCCACAGACCTGGTGCCACCGTGACGGCGGCAGGTGACACAGTCCAGGTGACCTCCCAACTGGCACAGTGCAGAGTAAAGCCCTCAACCTCCCGAAACCAATGATCATGTTAACACAAATCATTTTTTATACACACAATATTGTCTTTTCAAAGTTGTCTCATGACACGTTACATGTAGAGTAGTTAGAGACCACACAATGTTGCCCTTGAAAACCTCTTGAAGGATAACAGCTTGTACGTTCTCTGTCCTCGTCATTATCACCATAGTTCAATTTGTGGAATGAAAAGAGAGGCACGCTTCGGCATGTAAGTTATATCTTGCGCATAATCTTCATGCAAATGGAGACGCAGACTTTCAGTTTTTGTGTGTGTGTGTGCGTGTGTGTCCCAGTAGTGTGTGTGTAGAATCTGCATGGCACATTGAAATAGAATAGCTAGAGCACAATTTGAGTAAAACTTGTGTGTATGCGATGTGTGTATGCGTGCGTGTGCCAGTGCGTGGGTGTTTGTGGGAGACAGAGACAAGGGAACCAGTCAAAAACTAATCTAATCAACCAACCATCTTGAGCAAGCTTAGTTTGTGACCTGATCCACTTTATAGAGCAGAAATGATTGAAAGACATGCATTTTTGACACAACAATTAATCCTCATAAACTGACCTTAATTGAGTCCATGCAAGTTTTCAAGCTTGAGGGAAGGTAATTCCAAGGGATGTAACTGTGTGTGAATGCTCTGAAAAAGTAAGCAGGGTGCCAGGTTGTCCTTGGACATGTCATTTACTGTACCACTCCCGTTAAGCATGTTTTCCTCGCCTCTCCTGTCGCTCTCACTTGAGAAATAGCTCACTCAATCAAACTCATAATGCCCCAAAGTCTTATTTGTCGCTGCTTCTTCATCCACCTTTGTCCAGAATGCCTCAAAGTGGTCTCACACCAGTGGCAGGAAACCGAATTGCAAAAATAAACCCAGTTTATTTTCGCTGCCCGCATATTTTCCATCTTATCATGCGGACTTGGCTCCTAAAGCGGATGAAATGTCGCCATCATGTGGTACACAGGCCACATTGCACGGCCTCTGAGAGGAGAGGGGACATCGGTTTGAGGCTCTTTCTTAGTAATGTTGACGTTAGTTCAAAGAGAAAACGTGACTCAGAAGACCTTTAAGTTGTGTGCCATCAACCAGGGCTCATCCCACGCAAGGAAAAGTGACTCACGGTTCAAAAGGTTCACCTGTAAGTGTCAGAGGCACACACGTATGAACAACACCAGCTGGACACGCACTAGTGTGGATAAACACTTGCACTTACACAAACAAGCCTGACACCCCACCCCACTCTAACCTATCCCAGACACACACACACACACACCCAAAAAATCTCCACTCATGCCAGCTGCGCTAACATTGCCAGTGTTGTTAACCTGCAGAGTCGTGTTAATCACTCCTGACCTTTTATGTCCCTGCTGACCTTTTTGGACTGAGACGCCGTGGACGACTGTTTAAAGGCGAGTGTGTGTGAACTCTCTCTACTCGACTGAAGAAAAAGCTGGAGTAGAATGAGACAGAGCCAGTTTACAGGGCATGGAGCGCCTTGTATCTGACGCTTCCAGTATGTACTGCGTGCACAATTCAGCCTGATAATCATACTGAATTGTCATTGTGTAAAGAAACAAAACATCAAAAGATGTGGGCAGCAACTTGGATGTCTGTATAAAGTTGCTTATTGGGGTGCATTGTGTCACTTTTCATGTCACGCTATGCGTCTCATGCTATCTGACAGAAACAAAGTGGAGCAGGATAATAGAGTACCATTAGTGTATCATGACCATGTTATTTAGAACACTTGGGAAGGAATGCATCGTTGTGGCCCTAATATATTCTTGCTATATTGCTTAACACATTTTCAGAAATAGAATGCAGCCCTGAACTGCAATGCAACTTACCTCATTTCTGGCCGGGAGCTTTGTGGCTGATTGTAACATCAGCATTCAAGAAACGTAAACAATAAGCTAGTGGGAAGTTGAAAAAAAACTCTACACAAAATCATTTGTAGAATTAGGTAATTAATCTAAGGTTTAATACCCGGGGACACGACAATAAATCGAGATATTAAGTGTTGTCCAATTATTAATATTGTAGGATTGATGGTTCAGTTGGGCACTGGCCGCTGAGATAAGTGGTATTTTTAATATCCGCGGATGAATTATTGGCATCAATGTGGTATCATCACTGATGAAATGGCACAACCTTCAGTGCCATAACTCTGTCTTAATATAACATGTGTTCTTAATGTTGCTCTTGATAAGGTATCTTTTGACCATCCCCACCAGCGCTGGTGGCTTTACCAGCAGCGGCAGGCTGATCTACCAACAAGTGCCGTGGCAGCCAGAGCTCACACTTTAAATTGAAATTAATAATTGAAATGTTTCTGAATGTCATGAATAGTTAAAGCAGCCGTAGTAGATATTACGAACACACCAACCGCAGTCTTTAAAAAATGGACTCTGAGTAAACATTATCGCGTAACATTTGGGAAATGATGTTTGGGGGAGGGTTTTACGGCGTAACTATTAACAAATTCAGTGTTTCATTCAATGTTGATCCAACAACATTAGTGCAAAGGCATAAACCCACCAAGCAATTACGTCCAAACCTTAATTTGCTCAGACATAATTTGCAGTGTGTCCCTACACTGATTATCAGCAGCGTTTCTCTGTTTAGCATCATTAGAATTAAAGAAAAAAACTTAGACAATTAAACATACGGCCACAGATAAATAAAACCAGTGGACACAGTGATAGGTGCTCAAAACAATGGAGAAAAATTAATTTCTCATCTTCTCTCAGTGCACACGATAGCATTTCTTCAAAGTTCCACAAAGAAACTCTGCTCTCCCGGCTTTGACAGACATAGAAAGAGCAGAAAGAACTTACTGAAGGCAGAGCTTCAAAAGTCGTGTAGCAAATTTAGAAATAACTACTGACGATCCAAATGAATGAACTGAAAAACAGAGCAGGACTTCAAAACATCCGCCTCCCTCAACCGAGCTCGGTACGAAGACACAGAGCAGTTAGATTCAGGAAGGTTTGCTTCGGGAACTGGCACTGTTTAGCTCAGAGGGGGCAGATAAAGGAGCAGTCCCTGTAAAATTGGCAAAACCTCTGTTAAAACAGAATGAATGCCTCGCATGTGCATTAATAGCACACATGCCACATCCTCAGCTTTCCGCACTATGCAAAGAACAAACAGAGATTCCCTGCTTTTATAGAAGGATCATTGTTTTTACTCAGTAGTGATTCACATTAAATGTAGGGAAGCACAGTCCTTATTACTATGTACTTGAGTAAGAAGTACTGAATTGAAACACTTAAAATTACAGAACACAAAAAAATGACCTAATTACTGTAATGTGAATGCAAGTAATTAGTCACCTCCATCCGCGTATACCTCTTATTGCAGATTCAAATAGAGATTTTGTCACATTCTGTATCTAAAACTCGCTGTTTTTTGTTGTTGTCTGTCCGGTGCAAAAGAAGAACCTTGGCAGTAATTGTGGAAGAGCACTATTAGATCAGCTTCAAAATATAACTTGGCAGTGAATGAGGACTGCACAGTAGATTGAGTTATTGACCAGTCAGAGCAGTCGAAGTCGTCTTTCGAGTTGTTTCCTCTGAGCGGTAAATGTTTTGCACACTGCTAATGTGCCCAGAGGGCCTTGTGCTCTCAGAGGAGCGCTCTGAATGCATTTGGTTCAAAGGTTTGGGAATTGAGATGTGCTCCCCCTCTGCGATTAGAAAAGAAATTTCACTTTACTTTAACGCACTTTAAGCCCTGCTCCCCATAAAACAAAGACATTCAAAGAAACAACAAAACAAGTTCATCCACAAACATACATCTTTACTAAAACGCACTGAGAAGCAAATACAATAGGGAATAAAAAAAAAAAAAGATGCATCTGTACAAGTAAGAAGCGTGTGTGGAGTGAACTTGTGAAACGAAGCACGGATATAAATACGTTTATGAAACAATACAAAAAGAGGAAAGGTTGTATTAGGGGTGTGTCTATTTATGTTGTGTCACTGGGTTTACTCTATATCTGAATTAAAAAGAAATCTAGTTATTGTTTGGGTGGCATTTAACGTGCGGTGGTTGTTTGTGTATTAGTTTGTTGAAATAATATATGAGTTAAAAAAAAAAAGAGGCCGTGATACGTAAGTTTTCATTCTACCTGCTCCCTCTTGGACGCTGTTACGTTTGTTCAATTTGTTCATTTGTTTTATGTTGTTTGTAAAAAGACGCTTTTGTTGAGATAAAGTTCTTCATTCGTTCATCCACTGCTGAGGAGTTATGATGGGAATGACAGCGGCTTCTGCACACCTGAAACCATGGCTTCCACTTTGACGGTTTAATGGACGTGGCCTTATTTGAATAAACAGTGTGAGTGTGTGTGTGTGTGTGTGTGTGCTCTGTCTGATCGCATTACATTGTGAAAACATCTTTCCTTATTTAGCAGCAAAAGGAAGAAAGATTCATGCGGAACTTTCATTCAGTGTGCATCCTGTTTCACGACAGACTTGGAAAACCTGTCCTCTAAAGATTCAGCAGCATCGTGTGTTAAAAGTATTGAACATTCTGTTTAAAAATGTGTTGCAGGAGAGTTACAAAGCAGTTTGTAGCTCTCCTGCAACACATTTTAAACATGGACGAGCACACTGAGTCATATTACAGCGTGTTTAGAGACGCGTTAGTTGAGTTGAGACATGAGCAGTGCGCAGGTTGTCCTACCTTGCAGTCCCTGATGCGGGATGACGAAGCTGAAGATTGCTGCTCAGGAGTCTCTCTGTCTGTTGCGTGTCGTCTATCAATCTCTGACTATTATAGACATCCTTGTTTACCGTACACACCCTAACAGGGATATGAGCCAGATTGAGGCGGGGTCAGCGATAGTTAGGATGGTGGAGTCGGTGTGAAACTCCTTGTGTGTTTCTATATGCAGCCATGCATTGAGAAGCACCATTAGTTTATTTGCAATGAAAATGTGCTAAGTGAAATTGCCAATTCCACGGAATCCATCTCCAACTCAAGGGCACAATTGAAAACAACTGCTCCACCTCCACACACACCATTCCTTCCGTGTGAATGTTCACACGTGGGGACACGCAGACAGGCCAGGACTTTGGTTAATGTTGCCAAGAATTGTTATAACATGCTATAAACTTACTACTTCCTTATCTCCTCTGTTCTTACTTGTGCATGGTGCGTGTGTGTCTGTCTGTGTGTACGTGGGTGTTGTTGCAGGTCTTGACAGTCAGAGAGGCTCCGTAATCATTTTAATAAGGACAGACAAGAAATTCAAATGAAAAGAATACTTTTGGCTGAGAATAAAGCCTCTGGATCCCATTTACTGTAATTGAAGGCTGTCTCCCCTGAGCAGCAGCGATATAAATCCCTCCATGGAGATCAGACACTGGTGGTGGTGGTGGTGGCCAGCCGACTCTGCAGAATAATCTTTCACACACTGTAAGGCAAATAGAAGACTGGAAATCCATTGTCCAAATACTACAAAGGAATTTAAAAAGCCCTTTTCCTTGTCTGTCACCAGGTCAGTTACTTCTGCTGTACTTAAGTCGCTGAGATTAGGATCTGAGCAGATCTTTTACGACGAAGACGGTTGTAGTGCTTGATATTTTGGACCGCTTCCAAGTGGCAAGAGAGGAAAATATTATTAATTACGGCCCACTTACGAAAAGAGGCATTCGTGAACCCAAAACATACAGCATATAAAAACGAGAGATCGTTGTTGCTGGATGCACTTCTTTCAACTCAAGGAGAGAATAGGGCTTTATCTTGTTCATCAGAGAAGTGGATTCTGCAGAAGTCAGAAAGATATGTGTTACAAACAGGTTCCTCACAGGTCATTCCCGTTAATAAGATATGCCAGTTGATGGACCTGTCCTACCAACAGTGCAATTCCAAACTAGTCCAAGCAGTTCACACACAAACAAAAGGGTAAATCCCCCCAAAAACCCTGGTAAACTACTACTGCTACTACCACTAAACTACTACCATCATTTAATCTTTGTTGTTTTTAATTGTTTTTTTTAGATGTGACCTCTCGCTCGTACGAGCGACAGTTCGTGAAGCGGTGGGGATGAGGATCAGCACCTTTAAGTCTGAAGACATGGTTCCCTGGAAGAAGTGGATTGTCCACTCTGGATAAGGGAAGAGTTTGGACAGGGGACGCGGATGTGGTTTTTTTCACGAGTGAGAGGGAAATGGTGGGAGACTGAGGGATCGGGGCAGCGGCAGGGATGCATATGCGATCACGGTCTGTTTTGGTGAAGAGGGAGTCGAGCCAGAGGGTGAAGCTCTCAATTTACCAGTCAGTCCTGTTCCAGCCCTCACCGGTGGTCATGTGCTTTGGGTAGATGCCGAAAGAAGACGATCGTGAATGGAAGTGGCCAAAATGAGTGTCCTCCACAGCGTGGCTGGGGTCAGACTTCGGGGTGGGGGGAGGAGCTCAGAGTAGTCCTTCGTGTTTAGAGGGGCCAGTTGAGGTGATTCAGGCATCTGTGTAGGATGCCTCCAAGACATGTCTCTGGGGAGGTATTTCCAGCATACCGATCTCGGAGGAGACCCCTGGGCAGACCCAGGACACGAATGGAGAGATTATATCTCTTGGCTGCCTTGGGGACACTTTGATATCTAACCTCGTGACTTTGTTTGTCCCCTGATCTTTATTCCGGAGGCCTTGCTCTGGAGCCACGCAACCTCCATACTGTTAGCTCCCGCACAGTTGACCTGTTGCCAGCCAGGCAGTTACCTGTCTGATCCGGTCCTTGAGCCAGAGGGAAGCTTGGCTGACGTTGTTCCTCTCAGCTGCCCGGCTCATAATTGTCACCGTAGCCCAGTGAAACCCACGGAGAGTGGTGTTTGGTGATTTGATTCTGCTGATGGTATGTGATCCTAAACCAATTCTTACACGAGAATTACAACGAAATTCACCATATTATGAAATTTGTGTTTTTATTTGTCTATGACTCTCAGTTTACTTAGTCATTTTAGAGACTGATTTGGTTATGTAACGGATATCAAAACAATGTTTTTTTCATGCATGGCCTTGCCCTGACAAGTAAGCCAGATTCATGACTCACATAAACAAAGTGAGCGAATCTAAACACAAACACGGCCTGACTGAGAAAGATTTCAGCTTTACAGGGAGGAAACGAGTGCGCCCCGGTAAAAGAAACGGGTGCCCAGGAATTCTAACACAGGACGAACAAGAGGACAAATGCGACATGGAATTGAAACACAACCCTCAATCTTCTTGCTGTCATAATCACTGGGTGTATGGATCAAAGCCCATTCCTGCCACCTTATTCATTAATGTATACCACAGCTGTGACTGTCAGGTGCCTGACGATGAATGGATGACAGTTTGTGGTTATGAAAAACGTTTCCCTCAACAACGATTTCTTTTGTTGTAGCTACACAAATACTCCTCTCTTGAGTTTTAATACTGGAGACAGTCAACAGAAGATTGCCCGCCATTGGCAGAGATGTCTTTGTGTAAATTCAAAGCAGATGATACGTATTTAGGTCCTAAACCCCATGGTACTCATTACAGAATGTTTTTATCGTTCCATTTTAAAAATAGATCAAGTGACATTTGCGGATAATGTGATACACCCCTACGAGAGTTTCAGTTCGGGATATTTTGATATTTGTGTAATAATATCAAAAAACATCTGATCAGTGCCGCTGAGTGATTCACCTCTTTTACACAGGAATGCGAACAAACAGGGACTTCAAGGCGAGATGGCTGTGCCTAAATTGTAGCTGTCAAGCAGTATAATTGAGGATTTATGAAGGTGTGAAAGGTAAAAATGCAGGTGCCTGTTTATCTGCTATCTAATGAAAAAAACATTTCTCAATTTTATTATTATTGTGTATCAACTTCTTTTGCAACTGTGTTGCATTATTATGTGTGAAATGTTGAAGTTTGATTTTTTTTAATTTTTTTTTATCTTACACTGTATTTAATGCTACTCACCTGTATCCTTTGTGATGATATTAAGGAAGGTGTAATGTGACAACAGTCAAAAGCTTTGCCATACTGCTTCCATATATTTTTCATCATACTTGTCAGATAAGTAATTTGGACAAGACCGTAACCAAGAGCAATGTCACATTCCTGTCTGGTTTTGAATCTACAAAGTTCACAATTAATCACGAAATATAAATACATTTTGAGCTCATTGAGGATCTTGTTCCATTTAATGCATTTTGTACATACGTAGTAGTCCCTTAAATATATTTTCCCATAACTATTGTAAAATGACTACGTCATTGATTATTCACTCATTTTGTTGTGTTCTTACGTCACATTTTGTGTGCAATCCATGGCAGACCCCGAGGTCCATTTTTTACATGTCCAGAATCTCACACCACATTTCATGGTCTAAGCGTAGTGAACTGCAGCATGCACTGCCTGGAGGGTTACAGTTTATTAAGTTCGTTTGCTAACGTGTTAGACTTGCTTGTAATTGTCTTAAAAAGGAGAGAGAGCGAGAGCGAGATGAGATGTTATGTTGTTCGTTTGTTTGACAGGGAGCCCAGGCTGTGAAAGAAACCCGGCTGCTACATGCAGCACCTGCTCTACCCCAGAGATGTGCATTTAGATTCATTTTCTAATTTGCCTTAATTATGTCTGTTAAATAAAGAGAGCACTGGGACTAAATGTCAATTTTTTTAACTTTGCTGTGCATTTGCAGCCAAATTCTCTTTACTTGTTATGTTTTGCTTTTTTTTTTTTCCCAAGATAAATTTTAGACCCCCAAACTGTGTGAAATAGTACTTAGTGTAAGTTCAATTCTCCTTTAAACACCACCATAAAATGCAATATGCTCTTGCTTCTGTCTCCTCTCACCTTACCTCCTTTACTCACACTCGAAATGAAAAACTCCTTTCCATTCTTTGCGTCTGAGCATGAAGCAGAACTTGTATGCTGTCAATTATATAAACATTCCTGTAAAGCAGAGCAGCTAAACTAGATACACTGGTTGGTTAGGCAACACTAGTTTTGAAATCAACTTCTGTAGCAGAACTGAGGAGTTTTTGCTTGCAGCTCCGGTCTCGCCTCCAATTTTATCATGGAAGGCTAGTTTCTTCAAAACGAGTATAGCAGATTGGTGTTGTTTGGTCACTTCTGGTATAGGTCATCCTGTATTGTTTCAGGTCACACTTGGAGCAAACTAAAAATGCTAAGCACCCCTTAAATTAAATTTTCCTAAAATATGTTCTGCTCTTTGAGGAAGTTTTTATCATGCTGGTGCATGTTTAAATGCTTATTTGTCTGATCAGTTTGGTTTTTATTTGTTATTTTATGCTATAAAAACGGGATGATATGTTCAGATAGGAACTCAGTAGCACAGCTCTGGTTCCCTGTTATCACTGTGCACAAATAATGATGGCGCTAGCGCAAGATTGCTCGTTTGTATTTGATATATATATATATTTGATTTTACTTGATATTTTGTACCCAGTTTTGTATAACTGGGGGAAGCTGTGGATTATGTCAACAGTTGAAAAGACTGAGAATTGGAGCAGTGAGTGAGTTATGATGTGGGCTGCAGGTTGCCAATCAAAATTGAAAATGATATTTGTAATATATTTCCATTTGCTGTTATTTATAACTTTCTGGAAGTGAAAGTTGCACATTTGAGTGCCTGGGTACCATCAGCCTCAGGTCCATATATAAAGATTGTAATGTGACAGTCATCTGATGCTGAGTCACATGAAGAATTGTGCGAGCTGCATGTGAACCACGGCAGTGTGCAGCTGGTGTCACATGTTTTCTTTGCACTCCATACTTTTCTTGTTATTCAATAATAATTTATAATTTTGATTAACTCATGAATAGTGTAACTTCAGACTTTTTTTTATATTCGGGTGAAGGCTTATTTCATTTGTCTGTATGACTAAATACAAATACAAATACATATAAAAGAGTTCAATAAGCATTTTTAATGGTAGAGTGGTATTTTACAGCCTCATAGTGTGTTAAAAATAGACCAAGTAAACAATTATTCCATTATATGAGATGGGAGAGTTTCCGTGTAATTGATAAACGGTTGGCAGAAAATATTCATATTGTTTCTTACTGAGTAAGTTAACCTTTGCAGAGGGATCTCATTGCAACATGTTTTTTGGCAATTGCAGCAGATGGACCTCAATGGAATGACAACATCTAGTATTAATTTTAGAGAGGTTGCCTAAAAAGGCATATTTTGTTGCTCATTGGAAAAGACTCAAAAGATAAGACAGGAAGTCAAGTCCATAATTATTCAGTCCACCTGCACCAAGTGGCTCAATTTTGATGGTAGAAGCATAGTAAATATCCACAGCTCCTGTTAAGTTGCAGAGCCCACAGTCCATTATCTTTGAATCATTTATTTCCGAGTGCTATGGTGCTCACACCACATACCAAAGCAAATCACATTCGGTCACAGCCCACATTTGTCTCCTCTCCCCTTAATGCATCTGTAAAACCGCTATCATACGAATTCTTAACCATGATCTGAACCAAATGCATTTTACACACAACAAACCACATTACAAGAGCAACTTTTAGGAGAGTTGATATTTAGTGGCATGCACATTTAGTTTTGCAGTTAAACATTAGATGGTGGTATTGCACTACGTCAGCACAGTGTCGCGTCACAATCCTGCAGAGCACTGTAAAGCCAACAGGCTACAGCTGCACCCATGTGAATCTTTACATGGTCTTTATGTTGAAATTGTGTGTTGTGCTGGGTTGTGAGCATCGACTGTAATCTGAAGTCTTTTATTTGCCTATGCCCTATTTCCTTTTCATGTTGATCCATTTGTATTCTTGTGGTGCAAACTACTTTACAGGGCTGCTGCTGGGTTAAGGGTGAATGTGGCTTGTGGTTAAACCAAATGAAAGGACACCCATACCAAAATTTAGATGAGAGTTGCTTGTTGTGCTTGCTTGTTGTGCATCCAGCAGGTGTCACCGAAATCTCAGCGTAGCTCTCTCTCCAACATGTCACTTCAACCAACCACTGCAACTGCTTTCTTCTCTGTCCAGTGTCACTGCTTCCCAACGGCGCTACCAACATCGTCATCCACATCATCATCCATCTTCAAAATCGGGAATCTGTCATGATGGCATATAAACATACAGCATATAACAAAAGCAGTAGACATACTCCAGCTCCAACAGACAACCCACATTTTTTGTTTGCCACGGCAGCATCATCATCATAACCACCATTATCGATTTTTCTAAATATTTGTCTGTGATCTTTCTCAGTTTTTCTTAGTATTCAAGATGACATTTACAGATGGAGAAGCTGGTGCTTTGGATTGTTCCGTTTGACTTTGACTTGAACACATTGACAGAATAGCAGATTTATTTTCTGTCAAATCACTTATTGATTGATAGACTAATTGTTTCAGTTCTGTTCATTACTGAGGTACGATAACAATTATTTTGTTTCATTTTCTGCCGCTTATCCGGGTCCGGGTCGCGGGGGCAACAGCCTGAGCAGGGAGATCCAGACGTTCCTCTCCCCGGCCACTTCCACCAACTCCTCCGGGGGGACACCAAGACGTTC
>KV751333.1:8557722-8578539 GCA_001698575.1 Mola mola
GACGCTGCTCCAATCCATCTGTCAATCTCCCGCTCCATTTTCCCCTCACTCGTGAACAAGACCCCGAGATACTTGAACTCCTCCACTTGGGGAAGCGACTTTCCCTCGGCCCGGATTGGGCAATCCAGCCTTTTCCGGCTGAGAACCATGGCCTCAGATTTAGGGGCGGTGACAAAGGACAGCCTTGGCAGAGACCAACCCTGACTTACTGCCGGCAATGCGAACCAAGCTCTGGATCCGACAACACAGAGATCGAATGTCCGTAACAAAAGGCCATCTACCCCAGTGGAACACCCCACACAGGACACATTGAGGGACACGGTCATAAAAACACATGTGAGCTGGTTGGGCAAACTGCCATGCCCCCTCCTGTACCCTCACAAGAGTATAGAGCTGGTCCACTGTTCCATGGCCAGGACGAAAACCACATTGCTCCTCTTGAATCCGAGGTTCAACTAGCAGCCGGACTCTCCTCTCCAGCACCCTGGAGTGAACCTTCCCAGGGAGGCTGAGGAGTGTGATCCCCTGGTAGTTGGAACACACCCTCTGGTCCCCCTTCTTGAAAAGGGGAACCTGTCTGCCACTCCAAAGGCACAGTCCCCGATGTCCACGCAATGTTGCAGAGGTGTGTCAACCATGACAGCCCTACAACATCCAGAGCTTTGAAGAGCTCGGGACGATTCTCATCCACCCCGGGGCGCTGCCACTGCAGAGTTGTTTGACAGCCCCAGCGACCTCGACCCCGGTGATGAGAGAGCCCAACCCAAAGTCCTCCAGCTGTGCCTGCGCCTCGGAATGCGTGTTGGTGGGATTGAGGAGATCATCAAAGTATTCCTTCCACCGCTGAACTATAGACTCAGTTGAGGTTAGCAACTCCCCTCCCACACTGAAGACTGTGTGGACGGGGTTCTGCTTTCCCCTCCTGAACTGCCGAACAGTTTGCCAGAATTTCTACAGAATTTCTCCGCGCCGACTGGAAGTCTTGTTCCATGGCCTCGCCAAACTCCTCCCAAACCCAGGTTTTTGCCTTAGTGACCACCCAAGCCACAGATTGCTTGGCCTGCCGGTAGCTGTCTGCTGCCTCGGGAGTCCCACAGGCCAGCCATGACCTGTAAGTCTCCTTCTTTTGACGGCCCCTTTCACCTCTGGTCTTCCCCAGCGGGTCCTGGGGTTACCGCCACAACTAGCACGAGCGACCTTGCTACCACAGTTTCGAGCTATTAATAAGCCCATACCTGCTCTCCGCCTCTCACCTGGGACAACTCAAGCATAGAAAAGAGTCCAACCCCTCTCAAGAAGACTGGTTCCAGAACCCGAACTGTGCGTTGAAGTTAGACCGATTGTATCTCTCAACCTCTCGCGCAAGCTCAGGTTCCTTCCCCACCAGAGAGGTAACATTCCATGTTCAAATAGTCAGCTTCAGCAAACGGGGATCGGACCGCCAAGGCCCCTGCCTTTGACTGCCACCCGATCCACATAGCACCGGACCTCTATGGCTCCTGTGGGTGGTGGGCCCACATGAGGACAGATCCATGTCTCCTTTTTGGGCTGAGCCCGACCAGACCCCATGGGCAAAGACCCGGGCCACCAGGCGCTCGCCTACGGACCCCTTCCCCAGGCCTGGTTCCAGGGCGGGGTCCCGGTACCCCTCCGGGCAGGGTGCACAAGTCCTTGTTAGTTACCATCAGAGATGTCCGCGCTTTGTCTGGCCCCTCACCTAGGAGCAATTTGCCTTGGGTGACCCTACCAGGGGCAAACAGCCCCCGACAACATAGTTCCTAGGATCATTAGGGCACCCAAATCCCTCCACCACGGTAAGGTGGCGGTTCCTGGAGGGGGATAACATTTATGATGGACACAAAACTCATTTAAGGAACATTGAACACACAATCAATGTGTTGGAGTGAGAGTATCATTGAATTAAAATACATTGCATATAGTCCATCTTATATGGATGAAAGTCAGTAATGCATTTAATAGTTTATCATTTAAAGGTCCGATCTGTAGTACTCTGCAACATCTAGCAGTGTGGCTGTAGAACTGCACATCACTCATCTCACTTTGACCTACAGTGGCTGATCATAACGCAAAAGGTTTTCCACAGAGCCACTGCTTGGTTTGTCCATTCTGGGCTTCTGTAGAAACATGGTGACGCACACTCTGTGGAACAAGAATTGCTCCCTAAATTCAGATTTACTTTTTGATTATACACTAATGAAACGTAATTATTATATATTTGCCTCAAATTCCTACACACTGGACCTCTGAGGCTATGAGATACAACATTTACTGCTTAGAATTTTCTAAACATGAGGCAACATTGTCCGTTTAATTATTATTAATTACTTCGCAATTTTGGTTGAAGAAAATAAGCATTTATAAGACATACTTATGCCTAAAGCATATTTCATTGGAGGTTTTTAAATCTTTTCTGACATTACTGACTAACCAGTAAAATACAAAAAAATCAATAACTGAAATCAAGAAAAAGCATAAATTGGAAAAAAAAAACTGTGAAGAGTTTATTTTTAATGTTTACTTCAGAGGGTTCACGGCAGAATCACTGTTTTGTGACTCACACCTTTACATCTCATAAAAGTTGCTGAGTCACATGGCGGCTGTGGCACGAACAGCTTTACAATAGCCTGAGGTCAGAGGCGTTCAATGTTTCTCCGGGAATTCAAAGTTTATGATGTGTGAGTTCAAGAGCTCTCCATTGGCAGTGAAGCTGACATCTGCTCCCAAATCGTTGTCCCTGTAACACTTCATGGTAGATGGCAGTACCTGTGTTTACTGTCACACGCTAGGTTAAATGACTCCAGCACTTCCATCTGTGGCAGTGCTTGACATTTAGACTTAATGAGGAAGAAATGCTGTGCAACAATGAACCGCATCAGCAGTTACACTACATTTTAAAATGACTGTATAGTAAAACACGCACGTAGGGTCAAGCTCTATACATAAGGGCATTTCTCAATCAGATGCAGCACTTGGTACAGAAACATGCCTTACTGCTGCAATATCCTTGTCACCTCTGCAAGAAAGATTTTGCTGAGGCGCCTTCTCCTACTCTCGTGTCGAGACTGTCACACATGAGCAGCTGTTGAAGAATTTGCTGAAGAGGAGCAGGGTGAGGGACTATTCTAATTTGTGATATAGTGGGTTATCTTGGAGATCTCTGGATGTAAATGGGAGGTGCAGCAGCTGGGAGTATTTGGAGAGATATTGTTTGAGTGGCACATATCGATGTCCACCTGCGCAGGTTGCAGACTGTCTGAGCACATTTTGAAGCAGACAGAAACAAAAGAGTATTTCAAACTCTACAAAACACTCTGCGTTTGGTAAAGAAGGTGTGGAAGATTTAAGGGAAGTAACTTTGAACTGGAGAGGAGCAAGATGTAAGATCATGAGCCTTCTGGTAGCTCAGGCTGACTCCCAACCCTCCCATTCAGTCATTGCAACCTTAAAATGGTAGCATAGTTCAATAAACTGCAACGTACAGAAACAAAATAGGCAAAATCTTTACAAAGCGAAAAGACGTCTTCACGACTCTGACTGAAACACTTTATAACCATGTCATTGCAAAAAAAAAAAAAAAACCTGAACCCCCCCCAAAAAACCTTTGTTGTTTTCTAGCTTTTCTACCAGCTTCCAAAAACTTGTAAATATTAAGCAAGGCAGTCTGATAATATAGTATAACCACATTCTAATGCTTAGTGCACAATGAACATATCCCAAAATAACCCACAATACATCACATCACAAACATTGTTTGCTCATTTATCCTATGGTGTTTTCACACCGTTGATTGGCTGCATTTACCCCGTTCATGTTTCATTTTGGTTGGTGCAAAATAAAAGTCTGTTTTCAACCAAATGGCCAGCATTTTATCGATGAACATTTTGTCATGACCCCTCGCATTACATCAAGACAGTGAAATTATTCTCTTTCACAACCCTTTGGATGTACCCTTTTTGTCAGATCGTTGCATTCTTTATTAGTGTGTGTGTGTGTGTGTGACCCCTGTCAGTCTGTATATTGCACCTACATGTTCATCTGCAAAAAGTCTAGGAACCTGAACCAGAATTTTTGGCAACAATATGCATTTTTCCCCCATGGTTTTTACAAAAAACCAAAAACAAACTCCATTGTAAAAGTTTCTGTTGCACTAGTTTATTGCCTCACTAAAGCTGTAAAGTCATAGCTTTGTCAGTATCCCTGGAACTAAAGTCATTTGTGGCACCAAGAACTATGTCCTAGGATCCAAGTTCAGAGAATGGCACCTGTTCAAAATGCACGTAAACTCCTTAAGTGTTCACTGAGCCCCTGGCATTGATGTAAGTTAGAAGGTTACTATGATTTTCTGGCCATGTCTAACCACCTACAGGGGAGCCCTCCTCTCTCCATGTTCACATTTGCCTGCTGCATCCTTGCCTAATATCCTCTGACCCTGCAGCATCTCATACGTAATGCACAAGGGAATCAGTGAAAGGAGATAATGTATCTCCAAACACATAGGGGAAAACATGCTGTCAGGGTAACTGCCAACTACATTGTCTGCTATAAGTTAATAATCCTGAGATGGGTAATCGTTACTAACCGTTAGCTCATTTAACAGTGGAGCCAGGAGTCTTAACGCATCAGTGAAATCTGACGCGACCGTGTCAAGGGGGAGTCACTGAGCCTGCGAGCCACTGTGGTTCAAAGAGCTACCTCCTCTGAACACGTCTAGAAACCAAAATTGGAACGGGAGCAGTCTGAGACATGTGGAGGCCAGGTTAGCAACACGAGACACAGTACAACGGTGACTCACAGCGACGCTGATGAGGACTGCGTTAACGGGATGACACTCAGGATGGCAGGACACAGCATGCTGAGATGGAAGACTTTCCCATCCTCCTCTGGGAACTGAGGGTTGACTTCAGGTAAACCACAGGTTATTGTGGAAAGGTAAAAAAAAACAACAGTTTAGGTGCATTTTACTCAATTTGCATCTCACTTGAAACGCACGGTGAGATAATGAGGCAATTAAGCTCAACATGGTTTTGTAAATGAGAGAAAATTGAGTTGCGAAAGTGTGCCGTTGTGTTTTGGCCATATCTTTCAAATTGCAGCTTTTATTATGTGTGTTGTATTGATTTCACTATCGACAATAACTATGTTTACACGCAGTACTCCAATTAAAGTCCATTTTCTGGTTAAGGCAATATTTAGAATGAGGTGCTAATATACGTAGCAGCTCCTGAAATATTTCTGTTTACTGGCAAAATGTTGCCTCATAATAATGTTTGTTGCGAGTCTGTACCCTTATTAGTTATTTCATAGGAGCAACTTAAAATTATTCCTATCCTCATTATGTAAAAGAAAAACAAACCTTTGCAAATTGCAACGAGAATAGATGTAAAAAAAAACAAAAAAACAAAAATGCAATACAATGCAAGAGAAAGTTTGTTCATTTTCTTTGGATGAGATTGGAATTGTTGCCGGAAAAAAAACGCGTCTGACATCATGACGCTACTCCTGTACTTTGCTGGTTTATTCAGAATTTGCTGATTAAGGTTTAAGCAGAACTGTTTCCTAAGCTGCTGCGAATGCAGCTGGTCGTTGTCAGGAGTGTGCAACTAGTGCTGAAAGAGAAAATGCAGGCAGAGCAGATCAATGGTTTATTTCTTCTATAATATCAGTCCAAAAAAAGCACAGAAAATCCAGTATTGGTAAGGTCAAAACCCAAAACTACTCAGAAGAATACAACTAGAAGGACTATGAAGAGGAACAAGCAACTCACTGAGAATACTGGATGACAGACTTATTTTGCTCCTTACCACTAAAACATCAGATATCCCCCACTGTTGTGATAAATAATGGAGTTATTATCTTATCTTATTATTACATACACAAGGAAATGGGAGATAATTGGACAAACATTAGGATGGAGAACAGGACACAGGTGAGACACATGAAGGTAATCACAATGGAGAGGAAACAACAAAAGCAGGAAACGTAAATCAAGACAGGACACAAAGGGCGAAATAATGTTCAGAATAAAATAGGAAAACATAGAAATGAAAACTGGCGGAAGGAACAGAAATGAATTCTACACTGGAAAAACCCTTCCAAATGAAACAGGCGATAAAAAAAGAAATAATACAGGTAATAACCATGGAAAAATAACTAGAAACTCAAAATTATGAAATACATTTAACACAAAATCCTAAAAAGAAACAAAAAACAAATCTAGAACATGAAATAATGTGACACAATAAAAGAAAGCACGGAGTGAAACGGATTAATTTTAGTGGTTAATTTCAATTTTCTCCTGCTCTCTATTAAAAATATATAAACAAAAAAAAAATACTAAAGGTCCACTTATTTTCCTTTAGCAAAGTATACAGAAACCCACTTAAAAATAAAGATGTTGATGGTGGAAATAATTGCACCAGCCTCTTCTGCCGAAAGTGTCTCCACCTCTCAAAAGCCACGTGACAAGCAAAATCCAGTTAATAATAAGAGCATCTGGGAGTTATGGTAACGGTGAGGTGAGCCAAGTCTCTCAGTGGGAACCAGCTCTTGTGTTTGCATTTATACATACACTACCTTTTTTAATCTGTCCGCGCCGCTCAGCACTGATGGCAATCCCTCGGCTGAGGACTGCCCTGCTCTGCTTCTGCAGAAACACTTTGGAAAAGGCCTTTCTTGCCAAGAGGACAGAAGAAGTATTAGGCTGGTTCTGGAGGAGAAACAACTCTCTCCAGCTTTCACTCCAGCTAGGTTTTGCTAGTATCAGGAGCGCGGGGTCAGTAGAATACGCGTGTGTTAAATATATTCCAACACTGATCATACTGCTCATGCTTTCAGCCTGGATAACGCTGTGTTCACGCCCCAAAATATCAACATCAAAACAATCTAAGGAAAGATATGAGGTAAGTTACAGGCATAAAACCTTCACTTCAATCCAAACATTGGAAATAAATGACTTTTTCCCCAACAATGCTCGGAATATATTTGCAAGTGTCTGGTAACATGGAGTAGATACCTACAGTGTGTTTTACAGTGTGTGTTTGTGTTTTTGATCGAGTAACCGAAGATACTCTTTAAAAGGAATGTTTGTACGGTGTGTCTTTGTCCCACTTTTTTGTTGATGATACATCCCAGACACAACTAGTCAAGTCTGTTTGTGTTTGGTAAGACGGTGCCCCTTTCGTAATTGACTGGTGTGGGAAAATTTGACTTAGGTTAGTTCTCCTTTAAAGGTATAGCACGTATTAGTTTATCGATGCTATCTTTTGTTGAACGTACATCATTTTATATAATGTGAAATAATAAATTTGTTTGGTTTACATAGTTGTAACGCACAGACACATATGACAATATGTCACAGTTTCAACAATTCTGCAGTCTTTCCTACAACGTCTGAGTTCTATGAGTGATGGTTCCTCATTAAGTGGTTACAGCGTACGTACAGTGGCTACACATAAAGGCCCTGAAGCTTCACTGTAGCCCTGATTATTTAAAGAGAACATAGCATAAAGGAGGTTAAACTGAGGCTCGAAGGTCTCACATTCAGATATTATTACCGTCCAACAAAAGCCAACTATCTCCACTTTTGACAATTTGGGGTGTCCACAGTGTAAAGAAAGTCTACGTTCTTCTGTAGCAATTGTCAGCGTTGGGTATCTAAATTACTGATGAAAAGGTGTTTTATTAAGCAATGATTACAGCACAGTGTTATGCAGAAACAGACACATGATGCTGGGAGTTCAGAAGGATAGCTCGCCTATTGATTATCCTCATTTCAATATGATGTCCCTAGAAAAGCTTGATTGATTTGGGTAAGGTGGAAAAAGGTGAAGTTAAAATTCCCGTCCTCGCCTGACTTTGAGAAAAGATGTTAATATTGAAAGGGGAGGGCTCCCGGCAGGGAGGCCACAGCAGGATTCTGCGTTCATCCTGGTCAGGCAGGATTGGTGTTTACTGCGAGGGGAATATACTCTTAGTCATATCATCGCCCTGAAGGCTCATTTCTTCTACAACCTCACCCCACGCTGCTTCCTAGTCTATATAAGTCACGCATATAGCTGATGAAAGGAAGAGCCACACTTCTGTATTCGTGTCGGAGGAACACTCTGAATAATTGTGCCTTGTAGATAACCGGTGTTTCGTTACACTCGCATGATTGGGGTCCCGCTGAAAACTGCACATCTATTTTTCCTGCCCTGTCTTAAACACTGTAAATGAGTTTGCATTCCCAATGGGAGGCTGCCCTGATGTTTGGCTTCACTGGGCCCCATATCGCTTCCCTGGCCCCTGGACTCGCCACTCCCAGCCTCATTTTTTCCATTTTCTAATGTGGCCGGGAGCCTTCTGCCTTTATTGGAGTTTTTTTTTTTTTTTTAAAGCTATCGCCTCAAAGATTCATTTTCTGTCTCAACACGTTGTGCACAGTTTCCCCTTCTCTTAGTTCCTCGCTTCATCCTTATTTCTCACTCATCTCCCTCATTCTCTCTGTCATTTTCGAAATCTTTCTTATAGTCCCGTTCTTCCTTTTTCCTCTAATCCTCCATCTCACCACCAGAGCTCACTGATTCAGTATTGCCTGCTACCAAACTCCTCTCATACTTATCTCCTCTTTTCTTCATTTCCACCGAAACAAAGTCTTCGGCGTAGCAGGGCCCTGCTCTCATCTACTTAGATTTAATTTAGATTTCACAAAATGATACGACCACACAATTCTGATGCCTGACTCATGTCAAATGAAAGACCTGAAACAGGAGAGATTGGCCTCAATTTCCTTCCTGTGCTCTATTATTCCTCTGTTGGCATTGTGTTCCAGGGCAAGGTTGTGGTCAACAACTGTGTGTGGGGCTCCAACAAAATCATTGGCAATTGGAGAAAAAGCAATAAAGGTCAGATGATGGTGCAGGAGTTAGTTAGTTACGCTTTTCGATTTTATTCATTTCTATGCTGCGATGAGCGCTTATTTTGACATTTTGCACATTCATTCACACCCTTAAAGGGGAATTCTGGTATTTTTCAACCTAATGCTGTATTCACATGGAATCCGGCAAACCAGATGTCATTTTAATGAGAGCAGGACGGTAAATTTGAGGGGGCCGTCAAAAAAACACCAGCGAAGGTAATGGCAGACAGCAATGCCGTCAAAAGTTAAATTTTGGGGGTTTTTTTTGCCATCCTACGCGATGGCAAATTACAACCCGATATTACGTGGTGTCCTCAAATGCCCCAAAATGGGAACCTGGTTATTTTGGTGCAATGGTATCCAATGACCCGATCCTGAAAATCTACTGGGAATTGGCTACAAAAAGCTGATACATGGCGAGCAATCGCCATTCAAATTCTCCACGCATGTTTCGCTCATCCAGAACTGGATGAACTCATACGCGCCCTTTTTATTGTCGTTTCTAGTCTCCTTTTTAGACAAACATTCACAAGGCACACACCAAGTGCACCTTTCACTGTCTATGATGGGCATGACATTATCAAGGGAATTTAGCATTTGTTAAAAGTTAAATATTGTTACATTTGCAATGTAGAATTTAGAGAAAGCTGCATTTTACAGCTACGTGTAATTCTGGAACATTTATGTGAAATAATAGACACACAATAATTTAAGTGATTCTACTTGATTTAGATTGACATGTTACTAGTGCAATAAAGTAGATATGTTTAGTGAAACATCTGTATGTTTTTTTGACTCAATAACAATAAAGATACTGTATGAAACAAAGTTTTGTACAGACCATGTTTTTCCTATTTTTCTCTACATCCAGTCTACCTCTACTTTGGGGCAACGTTTTTCAAATTTTTTTCTAATGTACATGAAAAACAAACAAATGAGTGCAGTTTTTCTTCCAAAATATTTATTTCATGCAGTGGTAAGCTGCTAAATAATCAAACATTATTTGGAATCCGTTTACACAAATTAATTTGTCTTTCACATATTATTGCATGCGTAGGAAATCTTCAGAAAATGCCCTTAAAGTAAATAAAGATGTATTTGTTTTATACAGTCTCTTTAAAGTTATTTAGTCAAATCCACACGGATTTTTCACTGTATTTATCTGCTTCATGTTACCAGACAATTGCAACATTATTTTGTGTGTCGTTAAAGTCTCGTTGAGCTAAGTGGGGAACAAAAAAGGATGTATTTATAAACAGGGCTTTAAGCTGGAAAAATACTGGAATTCTTTAAGATTTTACTCTATTTATCTCACATCATGGGTGTATTTCAACTAAATTGCGAGCAGAACTTAAAAGTGACATATGGAAACTGTTTGAGTCAGAGAGATATATACATATCAAAAAAAAATACATCGGGGGCGGATCTGCCCCCAGCAGAATTGCCTCCCTCTGTACTTCTATATCATTACTGAGGAACATGTGCAAATTCTGCACAGACGCTTGTCATTTCCAATATCCTGGGGAATTGAACATATTGTATCTGCGGGGGGTTAGAGGCTCTTGGCAAGGCAAACAACGCAGCATCTGTGTTTTTGGACATGCACACCCCCAAATTGGAATGCAATTGGGGGATGAATCGGGAGGATAATTCAGTGGGAAATTAGCTAAATTTAGCCCATGTGCCATCAGTAGTATTACATTGAGATAAATATTTCTGAGGTTGCTTTTAAGCTTCCTGCATTGTGTCACCAACCAGACGTCGTGTACTTACAGGCCCCTTTAATGTCCTGGCATAAAAATTCGTTTTTTGTGATTTTGTGATGTGATCAGATGGTGTTTGACCACATACATTTACACCTGGTATTATGTGTCTTGGGCGTCCACAACAAGATCCAATTGCTATCCTCCACTAAATAAACATTTCTGGCTACACATTTCATCCTCTTCTTCCTTACAAGACAAAGGAGCCTACAAGGAAAAGGCATGGGCTGAAATTATGATTCATTCAATGAATTATGGTATCCAATGTTGTTAAAATTGGTTAAGATTTGAAAATGTTTGAAATATAGCTAGTGTATAGCTAGCCTTAAGGATGGGTATTGTCCTTTTGAAGGGTTTATGGGTTGATTGGGGGAGCTGTAGGCACACCGTTGGGAGTGGGAGATAGAAATCTGTAAGAAATTGCCGGCATTCACACACAAATGAGACAAACTGAGGACAAACACACACACAGGGAGGGGAAGAGGACAAGAAGACAGAATATGGGAAATCTAGTTCACCCGTAACAGTTCTATGGACTTACTGTGACAAAGCTTCCTGGAAGCTGCCTAATTGAAAGCCTTCCAGACAAAGTTCTTAGATTTGTCACAGAAAAGTTTCTGAAATTTCTTCCTTTCTTCAATGCATTATGCACCACGACTAAAATTTGTTGATTTTGATGTTGCAAGTGTCTAACGTCAACATGTAAGTAAATGGAATAAAAACTGTTTCCATGTGATACCAAAAAAAAATAAGGTTTCTTGAAATTTGAGAGAATTGACCATTTAACATAACAAATGACAAAAAAAACCCACAAGCTATTAAATCTTGACACATGAAGATCGTCAGCATCATTACTATTACCTTCATCATGGTCATGATTGCCTGCTCATCTTATCAGTCTCGCTGTTTAATTGTCCTCAGGCTCTTCATCATCGACATTATCGTCATTGTTATTGCCTCTGATAGTCTGCAGGGGTGAGGAAAAACATGATATGGTTTCCCTGCACCATGTAAGACGGATAGTGTTGGAAATGTCAGCCTAAATAGCCCGCAGGAGAAAGACAACAAAACAAACAGAAGCCAGTTTGATCTGCTATTTATGAAAAAGCGGAAAAACAAAGCAGAGCCATGAAATCGATAGCTTCCTAAATCACCTAAGAGACGGTTAGCAGAGGTATCTGGGCTGCCCTCATGCTCGGGGACTCGGGGACAGGCAGTTTATGGATCCTCTGCCACGCGCACACATGCATGAAGCACACACAACCAACCAGAAAATCCTAGAAGCACGCGCACATCTTCAAACGTCTTCACGCCCACTTGCAACAGCATACCTCGCTCTCTCACAATCACGCACACACAGGCAGGAAAACGTACACCCACACAAATTAATCCCTCCGTCACGTACACACACACTCTGACATCCACATCCAATCCCTGAACAAAAAGCAGGTCTCTCTGACACACACGGAAGCGCAAAGAGTCACCGGTTGACACCCACATATGCTCAATCCCACTTTCACACAGAGAATCAGAAACAATCAAGCTTTCTATCTTTATATTTGTTCCTGTCACACACACACACACACACACACATGAATGCACACAATCACACGCACAGTTCCTCTGACATTCACACAGGTGGACATTCAATCATAAATACTACGCGGACACAAAATCCTGCAAAGATTTAGTCAATGCAGCATAGGAAAAAAAAAAGAAGCTAACTGGCATTGCCTTGGCCTCCAGCACCACTGTCAGAAACCTGGGTGTTATCTTTGACCAGGAGCTGTCTTTTAAATCACATGTTAAACAGATTTCAAGGACCACCTTCTTTCACCTCCGTAACATTGCTAAAATCCGGCACATCCTGTCTCAACAAGATGCAGAAAAACTAGTTCATGCCTTTGTTACTTCCAGGCTGGACTACTGTAATTCTTTATTTTCAGGTTGCCCTAACAAAATTTTAAAAACTCTTCAGTTAATCCAAAATGCAGCAGCGCGTGTACTGACTAGAACTAATATCAGAGACCATATTTTCCCCGTACTGGCTTCTCTGCACTGGCTCCCAGTTAAATTCAGAATAGAATTTAAAATCCTTGTTCTCACCTACAAAGCTATTCATGGTCAGTCACCATCTTATCTTGAACAGCTCATAGTACCCTATCGCCCATCCAGAACCTTACGCTCCCAGGATGCAGGGTTATTGGTGATCCCAAGAATTTCCAAAAGTAGAATGGGAGGCAGAGCTTTCAGCTATCAAGCTCCTCTCCTGTGGAACTATCTTCCAGTCTTGGTACGGGAGGCAGACACACTCTCTGATTTTAAGAGTAGGCTTAAAACCTTCCTTTTTGATAAAGCTTATAGTTAAGCCTGGCCTATCTAGCCCTTAGTTATGCTGCTATAGGCTTAGGTTGCTGGGGGAACACTCCATGATTCACTGAGCTTTCTTCTCTCCCCCCTCTGACTCCGACTCCTTCTCTGCTCCTGTAAATGTCCATATCCTTACACTAACTTTACTTCTTCCCCGGAGTCGTTGTGCTTTACCATCCTGCAGGTTTTTCTAGGTCGCGGTGGGAGGTGCTGCTGTGGTCCTGCCTGATGCCCCCTGGCCACATTAGGAAAGGAGATCCTGTGACTTGGATCCTAGGCTGGATTTCCGGAGGTGCTGCTGTGGTCATGCCTGATGCCCCCTGGCCACATTAGGAAAGGAGATCCTGTGACTTGGATCCTGTGACTTGGATCCTAGGCTGGGTTTTCAAGTGCAAATCCGGATCCACAGATCACAATGGCTTCTGGATCCATAGACTAAACCTGCGTCTGGATCACTAGACTTTCCATACATCCGGACTCATAGAATCCACAGACTCTGGGACTCATGGATGTTTTATGCATTCTAAGTGAACTGTTGTTATCATGTTTTTGTGTTCTGTACAAGTGACATCTATTGCACGTCTGTCCGTCCTAGGAAGAAGGATCCCTCCTCTGTGGCTCTTCCTGAGGTTTCTTATTTTCCCTGTTTAGGGTTTTTTAAGTTTTTCCTCACCCGGTTCGAGGGTCTAAGGGCAGAGGATGTCACATCTGTACAGTTTGTCAAAGCCCAGTGAGATAATGTGTAAATTGTGATTTCGGGCTATACAAATAAAATTTGATTTGATTTGAATTTGATTTGGCAGTAATCTGCAAATAAAAATGATGTGTTTAACTTTGATTGAGACGTGCGCTCCGATTTCTCACTTTGCAGTTATGAATAGCTACACTGCAACTTGTTCCCTCCCAAATGACCTTCTCTGCCGTGCTTTGACACAGCTCTGAGGAAGTGGGTTCCTGGGCAGAAGGAGCACAAAGGCAGTGAGGCTTTTTTCTTTTTTTTTTTTGATTAGAGACAACGCACTAATCATGTCGAGCCCATCCTTTTCTTTTGTCTGCGTTTGAAGTCTGTGCCTTTTGGTGCCTTATGTGTTACTGCAGCTCATCTCTGACTCTGGTGGGGATCGCCTGTTTGTTTGTTTGCCATTGAGTTTGTTAGCCTTGCACGCTAACCACTCTCAGCATGTCACCGAGTGGTTAAGGCGCCTGGTTAGCTACATTTCAGCCTTCGGCCGAGGGGAAACATTTAATTCACATTTGCGGGCCCGTCTGCATACATTATCATGATTGGGGATGACGCGCAACCAGAGCACGCTTCCACACTCTCTCGATGGGTGGTAATTACTGCCGCGGTGCTCGTTACGTTCGGAAGAGACCGCACAAGAGTGACAGGTTAGAGGAGGAGAGGGGGATGAAATGAGGCAGAGCGAAAATGACAGACGAGGGGAACTGAAAGGGACACTGTGAGAAAGAGAGCGGAGGAGAGAAGCGCTGCCAGATAAACAAAGGCGGAGGCGAGATGTTTGTTGTGCAGAAGAGATGCTGAGAAAAAAGAAAGTGAGAAACTGTGCCTGCATCCTGCATAATATACAGTATGCTGTTATATCAGCATGAGGGCTAGTGAAGGAGCAACTGTGAATAAGGAGAGAGGGATGATGAGGCAGGGGCAGGGAGAGGCCTGAGCTGCTTTATTCTAGGCAGGAGGCAAGACGTGAATGCCTAATCAATAGCCATCAGGAATTTACTGTCTTATGCTGCGGGACCCAGACACCCAAATGCAGTCCTGAGCAATGGAGCATGAACACCCCAAACAGGGGGAAAGGTCCACATAGGACAGACAGGACAATCAAGCTCTTATTCTGTTACCAAACAGCTGTAGATTCTTAGATGGCAACCACCATCTGCCTCATTTTTTGAATATGAATTTGTCTGAAGACGAACCATCTTACCATCATCCGGCCAGTCCACCAGCAACCTTACTGGAAAACAATGTTTTTGAAGGGAAACAAATGCTTCATTATGTTATGCAGCAGTTTGCAAAAGTGTAGACCGGGGTATCAAACATATGGTCTGCAGGCCAGGAGCAGCCCGCCAAGGAATCCAGTTCAGCCCTTTGTTTTTGAAAACAGTAAATGTTGAAAAATAAAAAAAATTCATATTTCACAGTTAATTTCACTTCTTCTGGTTGTCCACTGGAGGTGCTGTCCTTAATAACAGTGTTGGAAAATCCTTTTCCCACGCACTGACAGTGGTGCAGTGGTTAGCACTGTCGCTTCACAGCTAGAACGTCCTGGGTTCAATTCCCAGGTCAGGGCGTTTCTGTGTGGAGTTTGCATGTTCTCACTGTGTCTGCGTGGGTTCTCTCCTGGTACTCCGGCTTCCTCCCACAGTCCAAAAACATGCAAACTGGGGGTTAGGTTAATTGGTCACTCTAAATTGCCCGTAGATGTGAATGTGAGTGTGGATGGTTGTTTGTCTCTATATGTCAGCCCTGCGATGAACTGGCCAGGTGTACACTGCCTCCCCCCCTGCCCCGCGACCCCTAACAGGATAAGCGGTAGAAAATGGATGGCTGGATGGATGGATGGATGACTACACTTAAAACTTGTTGAATGTTGCACGCAGGAGCCGCTAGTTGAAAATGTCACTGAAAAACTAGATTCAGAGTGTCAGGTTTAGTTATTTGAATTGCACTGGTTTGCTGTGTAGTATTTTTGTGTGTGTGTGTGTGTGTGTGTGTGTGTGTGTGTGTGTGTGTGTGTGTGCCATTGTAGATCCACTGTGATCCGGATATTGAGACTGACTGGGACATGTTAAAAGTGCACAAATATTTTAAAAGACAGTTGTTGTGTAGATGGCTCTTATGTATGCATGTTTACTTAAAATATACTCAATTGAATTTAAATATCCATTATTAGGCTATGTTTTTTTTTTTTAAAAAAAAAGTTAAAAGTGCACAAATATTTTAAAAGACAGTTGTTGTGTAGATGGCTCTTATGTATGCATGTTTACTTAAAATATACTCAATTGAATTTAATATCCATTATTAGGCTATGTTTTGTTTTTTTTAAAAAAAACAACCTTTAAAAACCTTCCTGAGTTTAAGTTGAGCTTCATATGGCCCCTGGACTAAAATGAATTTGACAGCCCTGGTGTAGACTATAGCTGTGTTTACATGGACACCAATAATTTGGAATAAAGGGCTGATCAGAATAAAAATGCTTCATGTTAACGCGTCAATTGGAAGATTCTGAAGAAATTATATTCCGATCGAGAGGGGTGGTTTATGCCGATCTCTATTCCGAACCGCGTCCATGTACACACTTATTCCAATAGATCACAACTTCCTGTTTGGGTAAAATTACCCTTACTGTGCACGTGTGCGGCTCCTGTCCTCCCGCTCTCTCCTCCTGTAACGCAGGATCATTATGCATTGCTGAGCCTGTAGCTTGATCACAGAGAACAGTAGGAACAAAAGTAGGGCTTTCAGAACCTGGCGCAGGTCCTTTCTTTAAGAGTGCCGAGTTTAAATTGCAGAGAAAAGTGTGAAAGTGCAAACTGTAGCCACATCGGCGTTTGTTTACAGTACGGGCGGAAGTACAACTTCTTCTTCTGCGGTTTATTTAAGGAAATTAGAAAAATCTGTGCATGTCAAAATGCTGCTATTTTGATTAATGCTTGGTGCATTTATACGCACGTCATGATTGGATCTAGCTTCCGTATAAACAGTGGATTCGGAATAGCCAATCCCTCAAATTTTTAATCTATTTAAGAAACTTTGCGCACGTAAACATAGCTTATGATGGCTAACATTACACTTGAAGGTAAAACTGGGGGATTTTTCACCACTAGCTAGTCTACTGAGCCACAACACAGCTTTTACACCTTTTGCTTGTTCAATGCCAGCCTGTGTTGCCTCTACTGCAAATCACCGTCTGTGTCGATAAAACAAAAGAATAATGGGAAATCAGAACTCTTCCACCTCTGAGACGGCGGCAAAGGTACTGACAGTGGAATGACAAGACAAGGCTGTGATGTTTTCCCAAGTGCGTCCCAAAACTCGACGATTAAAAAGCAGCTAACAGCTGTAAGCGGCTAACTGAAGAACAAAAATAATGTTTACATAAGAATTAAACACAAAGTCGTTGCATCACTGAACTTTTAACATGACAAGCAGGTGCCAATGGATGGCTTTCTGCAGAATAAGTATCTGGGTAATGTCTCGTTAATTGATTTTGGAGTTTTCTGCTGTATTTCAGTACCACTTGGGGCATATTGCACATATCCTCTGTCCAGGTCTTCACTTTACCACACAAATCTGAATTGCAGTCAAACCATGTGCCTTGAGAACTTGTTTTTGAGAATGCTCGTCATGTGAGATTAAAAGGATGAAGGCCACTGGCATCCACAGGAAAAAGCCATGACTTTATCATGTATATATTCAAAGATCAAGAATCTCAGCATTTGACTTTTGCTAACAACGATTTAGTATTTTAGCATACTGATATTGACCAAGAAATAACTGAGCAGAAATGGAGAATGCATGTTTGATCTTATGTAGCGTGTTATTTAACTATTACACTCAATATGGCAACCATCAGCATTTGAAGCATTCTTAATTTAATAGTGCCAAAATTCTTCTGAATAAATGACACAAAGTGTGTTTTGTAAGAAGTAGCAGAATGTTTATGGCAGTGTAAATGCATAGTTCTTGTAGCAGGGCTAGTGGTCTTCAGAGTTTGTGTGATCAGATCGGTAATCTGACAGCCAAACACTGGTAACATTTATTGGTTGTCAGAATGTGTGGCACGTCTTTACTCGAAGGCAAAGACTTGAGAGGCTTAAGCGGATAGGACTATGTTTGCTCTGAGAAGTTGATCTTGGCTTTAAAGAAGAAAGATCTCATTTGAAAGCGCTGACGTTTACAGAAATGCCTACAAATAACAAATACAGAAGATGCCATGTTCCTATATGCAACAGAACAGTGCAAAAAAACAGCAAGTGCTTTCATGATTATGTTATAATTAATGGTACAAAGTGCTACCGTGGGTAACATTGAACAAATCCTGTTAAAAGCTTAATTTTTGCTTTTTAAAAGCGATTACACCTGCGGAACAGAAATAGCCTTCAGAGGCTTCTGTTGAAGGTTTCATCTTTAACTGATAGTCTGTTTAAACAGAAATCCACGGACAAATGTTGTCAAGCGAAGGTGAAGGGATGTAATTTGAATATTTGTCTGTGTAAGATACTGTCAGTCGGGTGAACGCACTTGGATGAACCCCATTATGAACCTTAAGACAGTTTACAAAGAGAAAACAATACACGTAACTGTTGGTGGCACAGCATGGCCACCACACGGGTGATAATTCTGAATAATTAGGGTTGCTCTGCATTTGTTGTGAAAAGACAAACAGGTGGTTAATTGCTTACTTAAAGATCACCAACCTGAACTTTCAGTCAGTTAACCTCAGCTGCACATGTCGGTGTGGAATATATCTATAATGTATGCGCCAAATGTATGAAAACATGTCAAAACACGGATAAATGGGTTTAGATTATTAAGATTTCAAGCGTGATTGATGTTTACACTCATATGGTGAAACATGCACACACGTACGCACAGTGGTGCCGAAGTGGCCTTGGCGTTTGTGCTGATCTAGCATGGCAACAGCAGATAGATATTGCCCTGCACTCCCTCTCCATATTGTCTGTGTTCGGCCCCGCCACGGTTCACTCACTCGCTGCTCCCCAACCTGGCGGCAAATAGACTGTGAACATCCCGACTGTCCATCATCAGGGAGACTTTGACAGTCCTCTGACAGGCATGCTGAATTGATTCTTCAGAACTGCTGTTTATTTTAGCCTGCCTCACCAGCCCGTTGCTCGGTCGAGACCATTCTATCCCTGCCTGCACAAATTCAAGGTTCAACCACCCACCTGTCGCCTCTTCGTCAGCCAACCCAATCGATCTTCATCGCAGGGCTGAGCTCAACACTGACAAAATTACAGGGGCGTGTGTTTCCCCTCTCTTTTTCGAAAGTTATTTGAAACATGACAGTGGATTGTGAATGTCAGCATCTAGGGCAACGGTTCAAAAATATTTACTAACAGAAGAATTCCATCACCTATAGATGCATATCATTACTCAGAACACACTGAGTCTCAAGTCTCTCTCCTGAAAATGATATTAACATGATTATTTTACCTTAGCTTTTTTTGTAAACAGTGTACAAAACTGTGCAAAGAGCTATGTTTATAGCAGTTGCATTAGTAAACTGACCACACACTTATTAATCCTTGAGGTTCGTGCGGTAACACTGCGTGTAGTTTAACTGCCTCTGACTCCTCCTGGTTTCATGAGGTTTTTCTCCGTGTGCTCATCTATGTTTATGTTTGTGAGCATGTCAAGCTCACTCTGATCTGTTCCAGTGCGTCCAGCCGTTAATGGTTCTAAAAGTTGGTTTGTTTTAATAATTCATTGTTTTGCTTGGAAAATAGGGTAGAAAGCCCATTGAATGTTTGAGCCAAAGATGAGATTTATTTAATTGTCCCAAACCCAAATTTGATTCAGTTTATGAAAGAGAAATGTATTCTCACATTTAAGGATCTAGATCACTAAAATATTTAAATACTTTTTTTTTTTTTCAACAATTAGTTTTTATGTCCCCTAATAACACATTTTTTTGTAAAGATATTTTTCAACCTGTTCTCTGGTGTTTCAGGCGCTTAAATTGTTGGGGTTCAGTTTTTTGGACCGTTTAGCTTCGGGCCGGTGCATTTTATAGTTTTGTTCAGTGAGTTATTTCTCAGTTATTTCTCAATTTATTACTGCCAGTGTCTGTTAACTTGGAGTAGATACCTACAGTCCTAATTGGTGTCAAAATGTTTAAGATCGCATGGAGCAGTGTTGAGTCATAGTCATAGTCTAGATAGATAGATAGATAGATAGATAGATAGATAGATAGATAGATAGATAGATAGATAGATAGATAGATAGATAGATAGATAGATAGATAGATAGATAGATAGATAGATAGATAGATAGATAGATAGATTATGTTTATAGCAGTTGCATTAGTAAACTGACCACACACTTATTAATCCTTGAGGTTCGTGCGGTAACACTGCGTGTAGTTTAACTGCCTCTGACTCCTCCTGGTTTCATGAGGTTTTTCTCCGTGTGCTCATCTATGTTTATGTTTGTGAGCATGTCAAGCTCACTCTGATCTGTTCCAGTGCGTCCAGCCGTTAATGGTTCTAAAAGTTGGTTTGTTTTAATAATTCATTGTTTTGCTTGGAAAATAGGGTAGAAAGCCCATTGAATGTTTGAGCCAAAGATGAGATTTATTTAATTGTCCCAAACCCAAATTTGATTCAGTTTATGAAAGAGAAATGTATTCTCACATTTAAGGATCTAGATCACTAAAATATTTAAATACTTTTTTTTTTTTTCAACAATTAGTTTTTATGTCCCCTAATAACACATTTTTTTGTAAAGATATTTTTCAACCTGTTCTCTGGTGTTTCAGGCGCTTAAATTGTTGGGGTTCAGTTTTTTGGACCGTTTAGCTTCGGGCCGGTGCATTTTATAGTTTTGTTCAGTGAGTTATTTCTCAGTTATTTCTCAATTTATTACTGCCAGTGTCTGTTAACTTGGAGTAGATACCTACAGTCCTAATTGGTGTCAAAATGTTTAAGATCGCATGGAGCAGTGTTGAGTCATAGTCATAGTCTAGATAGATAGATAGATAGATAGATAGATAGATAGAT
>KV751333.1:8578659-8610763 GCA_001698575.1 Mola mola
ATACAAATAAGAAAGTGTTTTTCAAGCCTTGTTTGTCCACTCTCCGCTACCACAGTAACATAAAAGTGCCAAATGGTTCTCTCTGTGGAAGGGGGACCCACTTCCATGACATTATAGATTGATTATTTTTAAGTTACATATACACTACAGTTTTTTGATTTAAGGTGATAAGACACTAACATTATCATAGTTATGAAGAATATATTACATGTGTGCAAATAACTAATCCTAAATTCTGCACACTGGACCTTTAAATAATTCATTAAATTAAATAATGTAACATAAAGAGGAAGGGGAAGCGACTCTCCCGGATTGCCCACTCCGGGTCGGGGGAGAGCCGCTTCCCCAAGTGGAGGAGTTGAAGTATCTCAGGGTCTTGTTCACGAGTGAGGGGAAAATGGAGCGGGAGATTGACAGACAGATTGGTGCAGCGTCGGCAGTGATGCGGACGCTGAAGCGGTCCGTTGTGGTGAAGAGAGAGCTGAGCCAGAAGGCAAAGCTTTCAATTTACAGGTCAATCTACGTCCCAACTCTCACCTATGGTCATGAGCTCTGGGTAGTGACCGAAAGAATGAAATTGCGAATACGAGAGGCCGAAATGAGCTTCCTTCGCATGGTGGCTGGGCTCAGCCTTAGAGATAGGGTGAGGAGCTCGGACATCCAGGAGAGGCTCAGATTAGAGCCGCTGCTCCCCTGCATTGAGAGGAGCCAGTTGAGGTGGTTCAGGCATCTGGTCAGGATGCCTCCTGGACGTCTCCCTGGGGAGGTGTTTCGGGCATGCCCATCCGGGAGGAGATCCCGGGTCAGACCAAGGACACGCTGGAGAGATTATATCTCTCTCCTGGCTTGGGAACGTCTTGGTGTCACACCAGAGGAGTTGGTGGAAGTGGCCGGGGAGAGGAACGTCTGGATCTCCCTGCTCAGGCTGTTGCCCCCGCGACCCGGACCCGGATAAGCAACAAAAAACGAAACGAAACGAAACATAAAGAACTTGGAGAAACTCGGAGCAAACTTTTGGGCCCAAAAGCAGAGCAGCAGACAGGGAAGAATGGTAAGGTTCAAAGATATTTTTATTGATATTTTGGATAGAGCAAATACACTTGTCGAGAGGCAGGCAGGATCAAAACTAGGTGATGAGATGAGATGAGATGTAACTTTATTGATCCCCCTTGGGAGAAATTCAGGTTGACACAGCAGTACAGAAGTGAGTGGCAGTGCAGGGTATGCACTGCCACTCAAAATGTACCAAAATAAGTCAAAACACAGTATAAGAAGGGATAAATAAAAATGAAAATACTAGGAATTAAAAAATATACTAAGTATTATGTACAAATCTGGTCTCTGTGTATAAAGTGTGCAAAGTGCAATGTTCCTGAGATTTATAAATAGATAAAAGAGTGTATATGAATTTTACATACCAAATAGGGGAATTCTATAAATAAAAGCAGTTGGACATGTGCAGTATCAGGGTTTTCCCTGGAGCGGTGTACAGATAGAGTCCTTAATCTGTGGAGTGGGTGTTGCTGTGAGGGGTTGGAGCTGTGCTGTTGTGCAGTCTGATGGCAGATGGAATGAAGGAGCTTCCCAAGTGATTTGAGGCCCGTGGCTGGATGAGTCTGTGGCTAAAGGTGCTCCTGAGTTTCCGCAGCTCGGCATATAGAGGATGAGAGGGATTGTCCACGATAGCCTTCAGCTTTCCTCTCATCCTCCTCTCAGTCACTACCTCCACACTGTCCAGTTCCATCCCCACCACGGAACTAGGTTTCCTCACAAGCTTGTTCAGTTTGTTTGCCCCACCGCTCCCGATGCTGCCTCCCCAACACGCAGCAGCAAAGAAGATGACACTGGCCAGTACAGAGTGGTAGAACATCCGTAGCAGCCTGGTGTCCACGTTGAAAGACCTGAACCTCCTCAGGAAGAACGGTCTGCTCTGACCTTTCCTGTAGAGGGCCTCGGTGTTGCTTGACCAGTCCAGTTCATTATTTAGGTGCACCCCAAGGAACTTGTAGGTGTCCACCATCTCCACCCCCTCCCCGTTTATGAAAACAGGTGTTGGGTGTCTCTTCCTGCGTCGGATGTCCACTACCAGCTCTTTGGTTTTCCCAATGTTGAGTTGCAGGTGGTTCCTGTCACACCATCCCATGAAGTTTTTGATTAGGTCTCTGTACTCATCCTCCTTGTCGTCTGTAATGCAGCCAACAATGGAGGAGTCATCAGAGAACTTCTGCAGGTGGCATTTCCCAGAGTGGAAGGTGTAGAGGGTGAACAAGGACGGTGACAGTACTGTTACCTGGGGTGTTCCAGCTCTGCTTGTCACCACGTCTGACAAGCAGCCTTGCAGCCTGACATACTGGGGCCTGTCTGTGAGGTAGTCTCTTATCCATGCCACCAGTTCCTTGTCCATGTGCATCACCGAGAGCTTCTCAGCCAGACGGACCGGCTGTATGGTGTAGAAAGCACTGGAGAAGCCAAAGAACATGACCCTCACTGTGCTTTGCGGCCTATCCAGTTGCGCGTAAGCTCTGTGAAGCAGGTGGATGATGGTCTCCTCCACTCTGATGCCAGCCTGATTAGTAAACTGCAGCGGGTCCAGGCAGTCGCGTTCCCGGGGCCTGAGGTGTTGGCAGGACCAGTCTCTCAAAGGTTTTTATGACGTGTGACGTTACAGCCACAGGCCTGAAGTCATTTAGAGCACTGGGACTATACAGGATGTCTCCCAGATTGCGGGCACCCTTTTCAGCCAAAGGGAGAGGTCAAAAAGATGTGTGAAGACTCCTGCCAGCTGCTCCGCACACACCCTGAGCACACGTGGGTTGATGTCGTCTGGTACCCTGGCCTTATTGGTCCTGGTCCTGGTCCTGGTGGGCTGCTGTCTCACCTGGCTGGTCTTGATGATTGGAAGTGTGGAGGAGGGGGGGTGACTGTCCACCCTGCTGGGTGTCAGACTGCCGTCCCTGGTAGTAAGGGAGGGGGTGGGCGTGAATTGGCTGCCAAGAGTCAGTCCTGAGGAGCTAAGAAGAGGGGGCTAGCACAGGTGTGGGTGGAGGTTGGGGTATCAGAGGGGGTGGAGGTGGGCCTGGTCTGTGCTGGTGAGTCAAATCTGTTAAAAAAAAACAGGTTTAGCTCATTCCCACGTTCCCTGGTCCCCTCCACCGCTCCTGTGGATCTGGAAATAAGTCCAGAGAACAAAAATCCAGAGGGGAAAGGCAAAAATTCAAAATCCAAAACAGTCCACAGTCAGGAAACCACAATCTTAATCAAACATGAAACATTGGGAAACACAAAGGACAAAGTGGACTTAACACATATACTTAAATACATAAGTAGGGTGGGGCAAATGAGCCTCAGGCATTGCACATGAGGTAATCACAGAAGAGCCAACACCGAGAGGGAATGTAAATTACAACACACAGGAAAGAAAAGAACCAAAAAATTAAAACAGGAAATGCTCAAAATGAACTCAGGTAACAAACTGGGTGGAACAAAAAAAATTCACATAATACATTAATACTTGGATGTACATAAGGATGAGTCGGGGGATCGTAACCAGCGTGATGTTGAAAGAGCCTTTACTGACGGTGCCCAGGTGAATGAATACTAGTATGTTTTTTGTCTTTTGTGTATTTGTGTATTAATACTAGGAAAAAAAACATCAGAAGAACGAAAGAAGAACAGAAAAATGAAATAAATTCCAAACTCAAAAACAAGATGACTTTAACACAATGTAATTAAAAATTAAACGGGAATGACTCAAAACTATGAAACAGGAAATAAACACTAATGCTTAACATGAGTAAACTTGGAAACTCAAAAGAGCGAATGACTAAAACACATTACAAATTACAACACACATGAAAGGTTCTATGGCTACATTTAGACAACTCAAAATGACCAGTCTACTCTACAACAATCACTGTACAAGGCAGATGAGTAGTATATAAACATATTTTATTTGCATGATCAGTGTTTATCTGTTTGGATGGGTGGTGTGTATTTGCTCTTTATCTGCTGTCAGACTGATGAAGATGTTTTCCTAAACTACATGTGTTTCGTCTTTTTTCTGTTTTCTTAAGTCGCAGTGCACTGACATCTCTCAGCCACCAACCAACTCAACATGACCCCTGACCCTTCCCTTGTCCATTCAGAAATAAATCACCCACGCATGCTTATGGCCTGTACACTCCAAAAAAATGTAATACGCATATTTGGTGTCACAGAAAATTAGTAATAATAAAAATAGTATTAAATACTGGCCTTTGCCACAGCATCAGGGATATATGAGCAGAGGGGTGGTCATAAATATCTGAGGTAGCACATTCACATTCTCAGTCAATACACTCTAGTCAGTCAGACTGCTGGTATTCAAACGGAGAAGTCACAGCTATGACAATATCACTCTGACCTCAAATCCGTCTCCTGCAGCCACAGACGCAGGACCATAAGTCTTTGGAAGCTGCAGCAGCATTTACAGAGAGACAGGCTGACTTATGGTGTGCCTCACTGTCAGCAGGTCAGACTTTAGCGAAGTGCAATCCTCGTAACACAGATAAGTCATCAGCACTTTTAATTGTAGATTATTAATTAACAAGCATCCACTTATTTATTTTAAAACCGAATAAACCTTGTTTAAAAAGTATGAGAATGGAATTTTTAAATACTCCACGTAGCATTTATTTTATTTCACATTAACAAACAATGTGAAATGTCATATGTATTGAAATATAAATAAGTTAGCAGATATTTTAGATATGAAAGTGTTTACACGGAGCAAATACAAGCTTTATTGTTATTAACTGGGCTACAAAATGTAATTTGCACAAGCTGCATGGAATTTGTGGGGAGTCTGTGTTAACATGACAACAAGGAGGTATGGATTCCTGATGTGCTGCCAGAATTGTAAAATGTAAGCAGGAGACATGAGCTTGAACCTAACCATGTTGAGAAAGTTGATACATGTTATTAGAGTTATGAGGCTGCAGAGGTTTGTACATGTGCAAGAATTGGTCAGCGGGATCGGTCAAACGTAAGAAAGCGTCCAAACTTACAACTTTGTGTATAACTATTTGTAACACAAGAAGTGGTCATGAGAATGCACTGATTTGGTCAAAGTATTGAAAATGCAAGAGTCAAGATATGAATGTTCCCAATGTTCTGGGGAAAGTTTTTGAACTTAATTTAGATTTTATCATGTAGAGTAAATTGTCAGTGAGACAATAAAAATAGCCAAAAATATCTCTCATGGCAATCCTTTTAATAGCTGTGGCGACATTTTAAGTAGTGGGTAGGTACAGTAGACAGGTAGGACTCTACAGTAACAATACCCTTAATAAAAGCATAAAACCCCCATTTCCATGTTGTAAAGCTGGAAAGGTGCTGTAGACTCATGGGACTTCAATCAGTGTTAATTTCGTCAACAAAAATTATGAGGAAAAATATTTGTCAATGACCCTTTTTCCATGACGTATGTGAGCTAAAAATAGATCTTTGATAATAAGACATTCAGAATATGGCACATTTACACCGGTTGGCTCGTCTCTGTCAGGACGTATGTGTGCATGTGTGTAGTTTGTGTTCCTGTTATATAAAGATATACGGACACATGTTACTTTGGAGTAATGCCTGTTTAGCTATAACTGTGTAGCTAAACCATTAAATACAGGTTACACTGTAGTTTTACCAAAGGAAACTTATGGATTGGAGCATCTAAAATAATCTGTGCTTGGTAAAAGGGTGCTGTATTTCATTATAAAGAAATTAATTAGAAATGAGTAGAAAATTAGTTTGGCTTAAGTGAGCCTAACCTATGTAGATTTTGTCAAATAAAACTTCAGAAGATTTCCACGACTAAAACTAATATGGATTCAATTGACTAAAATGTGCCTAAAACTAACATGCATTTTAGTCAAAAGAATAAAAAAAAAAAATCAGCAGGCAAAATTAACACTGAACTTGAGGCAGTGTTGTTGTTTTCTGCTTCCCTCCACAGGACAACAAGCTGATATTAGCAGCAGGGATCAGGCTCTGTTTCTGTGCCTATTTTTACCCACCATTCGTTAAAGTTCTTTGTCTCTCCTGTGGTTATTGGGGACGCTTCCTGACGTTGTATCTGGTGGCATTTGCAGTCATACTTCTGCAGTCACATTCCACCTGTTACCCCGGCAAAATACACAAAGACACACAAATAAACCTCAACTGTTCACAGAAAGGTGTGTTGCAATGCCCTTCCTCTGCCAGGATTTAAGAGATGTTCTATGGAAAACGTTCTTGAAACTTGTTTCCCCTGTGTTAGGAATTTGGAGGTCTTCCACTGTCTCAGTCTTTGTCCCACTGGTCTGTTGCTTCGTGTTGCCTGGAACAATGTTCTTACCATCTTTGGCTTTTCAAACTCTGTCTCCATCTATCCCCCCCACCTACTTTGTTTCTTCCCAACCCACCTTCCTCTCTTTCCATCCCTCCAGCTGCCTCCATTCATCCTCTCCCCTTGTTCCCTTGACTTGAAGATCTTTTATTAGTAACGTACCACTCACTTCCTCAGGACACGTGTCCAGAGTTTATGTGCTAAAGTTGCAGATTCGTTGGGACAGTTTGAGGTCATTGGTTTGCCCTGGGTCCTCCAATCTCATCCCAAAGGGCAGTAAGGTATGTCCTCATCTCCAAAAGGCCCTCATCGACTGTGACACGAGTTCTTGCTATGCAGCCTGTAGCACAGCCTTCCACAACTTACTCTTTCACATTCATCACCTGCTTCAGAAGGAGGACTCTCACGCATCCTTTAGGCTACAATCTGTAGCTAAAACATGCTAGCAGATCAGCTTTGAGTGTTGCTGGCTGAACCAACTCTTTGTAATACTTACCGTATGGTTTTGGCATTTTCGTTATAGGGACACTAGAATTGTTAAGGTGTATTTTTGTTTAGTCTTCAAAAACTCAAACTTAGCTTGGTTGTAACATAGATGTTTTATAAGATTTAAAATGATTGATAAGTTTATAAATACATTTCTTTCTAAGTTGGGTCAAAACCCATCTGTAATAACATTTTCATGAAAATTCGTTCTTCAGTTTTGCATAAAGTTGCTGACAAGCAAACAAACATAAATAAAAACAGACTCACAGATGGTTAGACATGAACCTCTTTGGAGGAGTAAATTAAACAAAATAAAAATCATAGAGAAGATTAGTTTCAAAAACATAACATTCCAGTTGTACACATTTAAAACGAGAGTATTTTAATATGTATATTGTTTGTTTGTGGCTTGTTTGTTGTGAGTTTTCAGAGGCTGGTGTAGCAAGTTATTCCTGTACCAGAATAATGTCTGTAAAATGTCATTAAATAAAACAGATAACTAAATAAATAAACTTATGTCGCTGTGCTATGACAAAGACAGAGTAAACATCCTGTATGTTATTTGGATAAGAAGGCCAGTCTTGATACTTACTGATCTAGTAGAGAAAAAAACACGTTAGTTTGAACCCACTCAGGTAACAGTGGTACCTCAGTGGGGGGAACAAATTTCAACACACACACACACACACAATGGAGCACTCCCATCAAGTGATTTCCTGTCTGTTCACTCCCGTTTTACCTCTGTTTCTGTCCTTCTCCCTCGTTGCGGCGTCTCTCAGCAGGGTTATTTCTTCTGCAGTGTAAGGTGTCCACAGTAATTCCATTTTTTCCACTGTTACCTGGGGATAGCGACTGAGGAGGACTATGCTTCTTCCTGTTTTGGTTCCACTACTGCTGATGGGCTACCTTGGTGCCATAAATTGAGCATTTTTTTCCAAATAAAAATCCACCCAGTGGCAACATGAATATTGTAGAGAAAGGGAATGAAACCTAAATGTGCACTGTTATTTTTTGTTAGCCATCGGACTGTGCAATATATACAGTTTACCACACTATGCAATATACACATTTACATCAAAGAGTTAAAGTAGTGTTTTATACAGTCAGTTAATAATATTTGATTAGACAGTGCTGCAAGGGGTTCCTAGCATTGGATAGTCTTGATGTGTTCACATACTTCATGTATTCAGAGCCTAGTACAGTTAAATAGATCACAATTTTTTTAAATGAACTGAATCTCATTCACAGTCTACAGATACAGATGGTGCAAGCAAATTAAGGTTATTATCTCTGGTACAAAATCCCATAATAATCTTTAGAGTTGTAATTGTGATTGCTTGAAATGATACCTTTCAGAAGCTTTTCCCCTGCTATTGTCGTGCCAGATGTCCCCACAGTTACACATCCTGCAGTGTTGTATGTCATGTGACAACTGTAGCGCACATCCAATATGCTGTGCAGAAAGATGTCGTGCAAAATGTTCTCAAGGTCAACAGAATGTAATAAAATGGATAACAGATTTGAGTGTCTTGAGTCAGTGGCCCTATATTGAAAAAGAAACCTTTATGGCATTGTTTACAGTGCTTATCTTTTGCTTCACTTGTCTTCCCTCACTGCTGTTCACATAAAGGCAAAATGCCATAAAATGTGTTTTCTTCTGCAAATGTTAAGGGCCAATTTATAAAATTTAGTCAATGTCAAAATGTACATAAAAAAAGTAAACTAATCTTATCAACCTAATGGTAGGAATCACTGTTCTGGTACCAAGTGGCTATCTCTACTACTATGCCATCTTTTCTTGTAGTACCACCTGTGTCTCAGTAGGAGATGATGAAAGTTGGGGTCGGAGTGACGTTTTAACCCGGAGGGAATCCGATTTGTTGTGCGACACCCAATTGTAAAGGACTGATGTAGACACTTGAAGGCCCGGTTGATGATCTGATGGAGCGGCCTCTTCGAGCATGCCACGCCCTCCGACCACCCACACACCACTCAGACCCACAGGAAAAATAAGAACGTTAATGGGGTCAATATAATATATTGGTTTGATGTGGAAGCTTTTCTTGCTAGAAGTGAGCTAAGCACACTGTAACATAAACTACAGGCAGTATCTACCAGTGATGTGATTGATTTGTGTGTTCTTGTAGTGATACCAGTTAAAAATTGCCTCTATTCACACCTTATATCCTTTGATTAGTTGTATTATCTTTGGTTACTCTACCCAAACAAACAAAGAAGCAGAAACATACACATCCACAAACTTCCACCCAGCCACCTCCACATGCTGCATCCATCTAATACAACAGCATTTACTCATCGAGTCCTTCGCCCCCCAGCGTAATGTCGACTATGTACTCTGAATATTCATCTATTCTCAAGCCAGCGCTCAAAGGGGAGAGTCATCTGGGGAACTGCAGGGACTGGCCACTTCATCTTCGGGAACAGCAGTCGGCTTATTTAAGTCCAGATGCAATTCTTTATCGTCCTTCTCTGCCTCAGCCTGACTCAGGAGATTAACTTGCATGATAAGAAAGAGTTACTGCAGTGTGTTTGTGTTGGTTTGCATGTTTGTTAATCATGGAAGCATCATTATACTGTGTGCCTCTAATGTTTGCACTCTAACTACGCGCATTGTTAGATCTGCCCTCATGATGCTCAAAGCAATAATTCCATTAGTAACCATCCCAAGGCAATCTAACTCAGTCTTATCTCACTGCCGTGACTCAGACCTATCTCAGCGAGACTGAGCTGTACTGTGCTGCATATGTAGAGTTTATCGAAGTACATCAAAGGACCAGCTGCTGCGAGAAGCAAGAGAGACGGATTCAGAACGCAAAGACTGAGCCAAGCTCCTAATTCAACGAGACAGTCGCTCAATAACTTCTCAATGTATGACAATCACGAGGTGTCGCCGTGAAAGCTCAAGAAAAGACATGCAATTGACAAACAAAAGCAAACTGAAAAAAAAAAAAAAAAAAATCCAAACAAAAACAAAAAAAAAAATCTCTAATAAGATACTTGTTATTGCCATGGTTATGAGCTTCGCTTTCACCATGATATTCATGAGGTTCAATTTACAGCATCAGCGTCAGCCATTACAGAACCTTCACGGTAAGAGTCATTGTTCTCCTCAGTGGTTATCCCCAGGTAACAGTGGAACAAAGAGAATAGAACTGTGGAAACTGTAGAGTTGATGAAAAGGAAGAAAATGAGAGTTACAAAACAACAGTAAAGCAAGAGTGAATGGATGGATAATCAAGGATGTCAGAAATCTGTTTTCCCCCTCACTTGAGACCTGAGAATATTCATATTGGCCATTTAAGAACAAAACCTGTATACCAAAAGGAGAATATCGGTATTTTTCAACCTAAACCTTTTTCCCCGGTCTAAATATTTACAACAAACAACTTAATTTGACAATTATTCTGGTACAGAGTTGAAACGGTCGATTGGTGCAGATTTATTCCAAAACCATTTATTTCATACTGTGGTAATCGTCAAACTGATAAGTTTGAAGATTCCATCTAATGGAAGTGGAATAAATCTACACATAATTTGTCTTGCGTAAACACTGGATGTCAATCTTTGGAAAACAGTCAAAAACACAATGTTTGACTGTGGTTACAGTATCTGCGACATGTTACCAGACACTTCCAATCCAATAGTTTTGAGCCAAATAAGTGGTGAAAAGGTGATTTCTGATTTTTTTATGGCCTTGTCAAGCTAAATATCCTTGTGATTAAACTCCATACTGCAGTAATTTTCAAATTAAGATATATTTCGTAAAATTGAACACTTCAAAGACCAGTAAACAGAGCTTTGGTTGGAAATTAGCATACTTCTCCTTTGATATCATAATTATTTCCGCTCTTTCATGCTAATTCTCCCGAGTTTCTATGTCCAGCTGGAATTCTAATGATAACTTTTGGCTTACAGGGTAACGAAGCTACCAGCAGTAGCCATGTTGCTGACACTGTATTCACGTCTCTTTTCACTTTAGAACGATGATAATAAGGAAAATGTGTCAATGTGATACTTGCAGCATGTGTGTGTGTGCGTGTATTTACAATATCTATGTGATGAAGCGTAAAGGCTTCCAAAGAATGCTTTACAGAAGGCGCGTTCCCACCGGTGCGTCTGGATTTCTGTTTTTTGTTGTTGTCAGATGAAGGTAAAATCTGTAAAAGTCAGCCATGACAGGCAATATATAGCAGGAGTAAACAACAAAAGGGATTCATTCTGATATGTTTCACCAGCGAGCTGAAAATAAATATGCATTGAGAACGAGCCTACAGTTAAAGCTCAGAGTAAGTAACGACACAGCAACGTTTCTGCTCACTTTGCCCTGAGTCTGCTTGTGTTTCTGCAGGGCCACAACCCATCGGTGGATTGGTACACGAGTTCAGAGTTGGCTAGTGAGGACTGTTGGTTCTTATTTATCTCATTCTACCTTTCTGCCAAAGAGACACTATGGCACCAATTCAAAGCTCTCCCCCTCTTCGGCCTGTAAAACTTTTTTTTTAGCGTTGCCGTTTGAAATTAGCTGCGGATAAGCTATAGAGATACACAGAGAACGTGCTTAAAAAACAGTGTTTACACCTCAGTAGGGAGATGATGGCAGCACTTATACCATTTGCACTGTGGTGGAGCATCAGTGCCATCCTCATATCTACAATCATTACTCCAAATCAATAATGTGTCTAATTGCAGGACCATTCTTTGAGTCTCATCTGTGAGAGGAAAACCACTTCATGCTATGATAATCCTCTAACCTTTCTTTTCTGTGCTTAGCAACCACATCTTTCTGCGCCCAGTTCTCCACTTCCCACTCCCTCTCCACTGTTTATCATTCTTCTTTGCTCAGATTCGCATCGTCTTTCCAGCCTCGTAATAAATTCGAGGGCAGGCAATTAAGTGAGATGTCTGAGGGCTTCTTGACAGCAAGTACAAGGTGTGTTGGAACTCATGTGGAGACGTGACACCCTGCACTTTTGATTCCGAGATGGATCCATCTCTCCTATTCACGGCAGAGGAAGGGACACAGAGAAAATTGACGATGCAGAAAAGGTTGTGGCACGTGGGGTTCAAACAGTTTTTTTAGAAAGAGAAAGGAGGCGGAATGTATACACAAACAGAGAGGACAATGTGGGATCCAGAAAATAGGTAAAATAGAAAGGTGAGAAAGAGGGGATGGCAGCGAGAGCAGGGCGAGGAGAGGAAAATGATCAAAGCCCAGTCACGGTTTTGTCAAAGGCTTTGGGGCAAGAGAAGCAGGAGATAAACTCCACACGTACTCAACAGAGGATGTACGGCCGTGAGAAAACACAAACAAAGCCTCTTAAAGAACAATATAGACACACACGGTTATTATTTTCTTCGCTTGCTGGGTTTAAGGTTTTTGGAAAAAGTTAAGCAAACTAAAAACTCTGGGACACACCCACACATTTTTAAGACTAATGGAATTATTCCACTCGGTTCTCTCTGCTTTTTAAGAAATCTCACATTCACTTTGAAAGCTACCGTCTTTTACATGAATAATCTGATCTGATCTGCCTCTGCCTTGTTTCGTAAATTTCATTTACATGTGCCTAACTGCAGATTATGCAAACAAGCACCCCGCTGTGGGGGGATTAGTTAAACCAGAGCAAAATTTCTCTTGCAGCATTTGAAGTTCACATAATGATTGACTGAGCAGCAAAGTGAGAATGTTAAAGAAGCGGGAAATCTCAAGCCGCTGTGGTATTTGACACAACTCAGACAAGTCAGGGTAAGATTAAAAGTAAATGTAGTCTCTAGAAATAGGTGAAATAGGTGCTGAATGTATGAGTACTTTAACAAGAGCCTGTGTCTCCTCTCTTCTCACTGTGGGTATAAACACAGAATAAGAAAGAGGAAAACAGTCAAGACAGGACTGACAAAGCACCTTCCATCAAATAAGTAAGAAACATTCAGATTTATATGTACAGTAAGCAAGTTATACATGACAATCCACTCTGTACTTATTTCTAGTCTGCTGAGCTTACAAATCAAACATTTAAAAAGGTCTGCTTAGAGGTCATGGAGAGTACTACTGCATATAAAAAAAAAGATTATAAAGCACTTTGTGTCTCCCAAGGGAGCTGCTGAAATCAAATCAAGTGACATCACAATCTGACAGTGTCAATATATAGGACGTAGCACCATGCTTAGACGTGGAAGAACACTTCGAATGATCAAGTTCTCTTTTAAAAGCTAAGAAAAACAAGGTTCATTCACCAAAACTTTGTCAGGTGTGCTAAGCTACTCATCGCAAGACAGCTGTTAGGAAATTGCTCCATTTGTCCATTTGTGCTTTATTGTTATTGCAAATTAAAGTGGTTAATGCTTCCTCCTCCCCCTCACACTGTGTGTGTGTGTGTGTGTGTCTTAATGCAAGGACACACATGTTTGTGTGCACAGACATGTTCCGAAACGCTTTGTTTGAACTTACTGTTGGACAATAGATCCCAACACACACACACACACACACACACACACACACACACACACACAGGATCATTGTTCAGACATCCACGAGGATTTTAAATGCCTTACTTGCATTCACTGCTGAATAATACATCAAAAACATGGTTTAAGGACAAAAAGAAGCACAAAGCTATTTAGTGGCCTCAATCTTGAGTCACCTGTTACAGAACCATTAACACACACATAAATTAATTTCTTTCTAAAAGCTTAATTTTTCTTCATACTTCATGTACTAAAACACAAAATTACAACCCCGCAGCAAATGTAGGACAATGGTATAAACTTGCTATGCTCCTCCATAAATAAAGGTAGACGATGGGTCTGTTTTGGTCCACCGTACAAATATATAGAAAGAAAAAGTTCCATCTTTTCATCTAGTCTTTATTTAAAGTCATACAGTATTTTTTGCATAATGCTCTAAACAAACAAATCAAGCAATCAACCAACAGACAGGGATGGGACCTTAACCTCCCTAGCGAAAGTGACAATGAAGGGTGGCGGTTGTCATCTACATATATTGCTGCCCACCACCAATTGAGATTTTCCACTTCAATTTTGGGGAGCCTTCATGTCATTCATGTTTATATACAGTCCATATTTCCAATTAGAGTGACACTCAGAAGGGCGAATAGCTTTGACAACAGCCCCCTAAAATTGCATTCACCTCTTTATCCTAATTCTTTTTCTTTGGCTCATTCACCATCATCCCATCAAATTTCAATTAAATCCAAAAAATAAGAATAAATAGGAGATACCACTTCTGCCATTCAACCCTCATAGTTATCAGTTGAGCGTGACTCCGGTCACATTGATCTGACATTTCATGAAAGACCATGTATTCAGTACAGTTTGTCATTTTAATGCAATATCAGCGGGGTCAGTAAAACTGTGCACACGTTTTCGTAAAGGTTGTTTTCCAGTTTCATGCTTATTTTGGAGAAAATCTGCACAGACATTACTGAAGGTGAAATGAACTCAAGCCTTTATGCACATAGTGAAAGAAGAATAGTTCCAGAGTAATTAAATGACTGTCTTTCATAGAAAAATTTCACGAGGTCTTTTTTAAACGCCTTAAACTATGAGCTTTAAACACTACTAACATCCAAGTGACACAAAATGAACGTTAATATGATGTCACTGAATTCTTTTGAACATCAATTACACAGACATCAAAAGGCCTGACTCTTATGGTTTAAAATGAGGGTTTTATGATGCTTTCCTTGAAGGCACCTCAGACAACAACACTAATGGTTGTTTCCCTTGCATATCACGATTCAAAAAATACCGTTTTCAGACTGCGTCAGAAATTGATTATCTTTTAGATGTCTGTAAATATCAGATAGGCTCGCTTCTTGTTAGACTATTGATTACAAAACCTTCAGTGAAACAATTTCATGAACATTATATATATATATAGATATGTGTATAATTCAGCCTTTGACAAAACACCATCAGCATTTTTTGCCGTGTATTTTCAAAACGTTTTGAATCATTTCCAAATGACAGCTACGATGCTGGTGTATTGGAGGTAGAATATCAGACATCTCCCCCGACAGAAGCAATATGTCTGCGCTTGTTTTTTGTGCTAGAATGCATGGGCGCGGCTCGAGTGATGGATTTACTGAGCCATAGACAATCTAATCTGACAGTGACCAAAGCGACCAAGCCCTAGCCTACAAGATGGATGAGGGAGAAGGAGAACAAGTGAGAGACAGCAGGTGAAAATGGGGACAAAGAGAGAGAAAGTGAGGCTGATCAAGAGGGATAATTGGAAAATGGAAGAGAAATGAGAGAGAAATTGAGGCACTTATTGTTGCCTTCTTTTTTATTGGAAATCTTATTAATACATTTAATAAACACACATTTCAAATTTTGTGTAATGGGTCAAGGAAGAAAACGTATCCGCTCCCTTTGTAGCTGTTTTATAGCATTGTTGTGGCTAACCCAGCCAAATCATTGGCTTATTGGCTGAAGTGGCCAACAAAGCAGTATTATATGGAAATGTGTGTCTTGAAAACTTACATACATCTTTATCTGACTTTAACACTTTTAATACATATGTGGTATCAAAATGGATTTGGATGTATTTCCACACCTTTGTTTCATTTAGGTTGTGAGGATCTATGAATTAATCGCTCCCCATCTCCAGTCACCGCTCTGCCCCTCGCATGCAGCTGGAGTAAGCAAGAGTTTACCTGCTCCATCACCTTCTGACTTTTAAACTAGTCTACTATACGCTGCACATTGACAAGTTCTAACATTTGAGTAATTCACCTATACATGTTTGCACCAGATACAGATTCCCAGGAGGGAGAGGAGTTGGTGCATCAGCGTGTTAAGTTTAGTTTCTACAACGTTAAAGCACCATTTATGTCGCACTGCACCTGAGGTATATACTTGTATACTTGTATTTGTACCATATTGTTTCCGCAACAGTAATCAAGAGATGGATGCTTGGCTCATTAAAAAGAAAAATGCCCAGCTAGAGGCCAGGATGCAGCTAACGCTAGCCAAGCTAGCACTCCTAACATTAAGTCGGCATGAGGATGAATGTGAGCCGACCCGTCCTTAGTTATTAAATAACAAAGGCCCAGGTAAAGACCAGGGAAACCAACATGAGAATAAACTTGAGTAACTAACCAAATTACACTTATTTTGTCTCATTTTTAAAAGCAGCATATATTCTGCTTTACCCCCCCCAAAAAAGCCTGTTGATTCTGCTGCCCAATTGCAGTTATTTTGTCCTGTTTATAAGTACCTCAAATGTGTTCTCATTAACTGAAGGGAAAATGACATAAGTTTGATAGGCAGCTAAATGCAATAATTTTGTCTAATTTGTTTCATGTATATTTTTTTCACTAACATGGATATAAGATTTGGTTTTGATTGATCAAATCACACAACATTATCAAAGTAGCAACTTATTAACTTATTAAATTATTCACAATCAAAGAATTCAGAAATAAAGCACACGGTGAATTGGTCCCCAGCAGTTTTTGGAAACACTGTCCTTAGATTCTTACATTTCAGTTATTTGCTTATGTTGACTCCTGTATGTTTTTCAATGCCCAGCATGTGGAGCTGAAGCTCAAACCACCAAACCATTTTATCAATGGTCCACCTGCTCTATCAACTGAGCTGCAGCCTCCCTTTCACCGGCCTGCTTTCTGTATGACACCTTTTGGGATGAATTGAAATGGTGAGTCAAGCCTTAACAGCCAACATCAGTGTTCAGCCTCACCCTTGCTCTTGAGGCTGAATATGGGGCATCCAGGGTGATTTGTACAGCCGAGGCACAGAGTAGCCAGGGAGGGAAGCACAGATGGATAAATGGGGAGCAGGTGAGGTAGCTGGACGGATGAGGGAGGGAGAGAGGGAGGGGAGGGAGGGGGTAGGTAAATGCAATGTGTGGCGATGGCTGTATCACTCCATGGTACAGTGCTGGGCAGCCAGCCAGCTGCAGGGGGAAAACCAATCCAATCAGCTGTAATGGAGTCAAAGGTCACTGTTCACTCCTGCAAAGTTGCTATGGCAAACTGCCTGTGCAAGAGACATCCAGCTGAAAGGCACAAACACACACACACACCGCTCACTCCCCAGCAGTTGTAGTATATCCTGATAACAAGAAGTGTACACGTGTGTGTGTGTGTGTGTGTGTGTGGGTGTGCGTGGGCATGTACTTTTGTCTTTGCGTGTCCTTGTGAAATATAAAGAGCGAACAGCGGGGCAGAAGTGTTTTATGCTTTTTGTCTCGTGCATGTTCACAGGTGTAAAATGTACAAGCAGAAATTATTGATGATATTGGTAGTTAAGAATAGTGGCTATTGAACTCTCCACTGCTGCATTGTGTGTGAACTAAGCTAGTTGGAAAGTGTAACTCATACAACATATTGACTTTAGCTTAAAAAAAAATCATTTTGTTTATCCACTATACATTTCTGTCAATTTAAAAAAGTGCAAGACAACATAGTTTATCCTCTGTGCCATAAAACTACTATTATAAATAAATCACCTGCCATGTTTTCTTGTGTCAATGAATGTGGATGCATACGTTTACATTAAGTTGATGCAATACTTGTCCATGTGCAATAACATGGTAGTGCACTAGTGTCCAATAAATACAGTAGTTACTGTGTATGCTGTGGCCAGGACCCAAATAGCTTAGCAACCTGCTTTCAACTGCTATTTCCAGTGTTGGAGTAGAGGGATTGTTCAGGTGTCGGGTGTTGAAGAAACAGTCTTTACATATACTGTATGTTCCTGCCCCTTGTCTTGTCAAGATTGCATGAAACACTGTAAATGTTTTCCCAGAGGACTGAAAGTATGTGTCACTACAGTATATTCATTGTTATTGTTAGATTTTGTTTTTTGTGATGTGACAGTTCGAAACAGTAATGAACGCTCATCTTCTAAGGAAAACATATCATGGGTATCAGTGTGTGTCAGAAAGTGAAAATGTTGCGACACTTATTCATTGAATTGATGTGAAGTATATCACAAGCCCAAATCAAAGAAATCTTACTCGTCAGTGTTGCCCACTGAGGAGTTTTTACTCATTTTACTCATGAAAAAAAATCAATACGTAAAATGAATCCAACATAAATTTGTTTTTTAAATCGATGGCTGTAGCAGGACTTTCAAATTGTGGGCCCCAATTTAGTTAATTCTTCGCTGTCTACCAACCTGTTTTCATCCCAGCTCAACACATACAGTATCAATTTTTAATCATGGCTCCAGACACAGAAGGTACACTTTGACATTGCAGGCTTCTTCAGAAACACAACAGGGCCTTTGCTGTTGGTGGTTGATGTAATAAGATTTCTCTTAGGTATCACAGGTTGACTCATAAAGGCTTTCTCCTATATTCCTCCCTGATGTACAAGACCCATGTTACTTTGGTTATATCTAGACACAAAAACCTTGGTTCGGTTTATGAAATGACTGTTGATCCGACCCCCACTAGCAGATGGCATATGCTCTTGTGTATATATGTTTTCGTCTGCTAAGGCTAGTGTGATCTGCCTCATATCCCTTCCCCATTAAATCCTTACGTATCACTCCCTGATGTCAAAGTCTCTGCATTCTACGTGTGGATGCGCTGCGAGGGGCCATAACAAGACATCAATACACAATTGCACAAGCAAACCAAGAAGTACACATACACACACAAACACACGTGTCTCAGATGCATATTACCGCTGATGATTTGACAGTTTAAATGTATCTTTTCATCCGAGACATTTTCATCTCTCAAGGATTCAACGATTTGTTAGAAAAGTGACTTTGACATTTCTGTCAGATATATCTGAATAGTTCTTCGCTCAAGTGCCACAGATTATCCTGTTCCAGATGCCCAGTGACAATCACTTATATTTTAAAGAAAATGTCACACTTAATGCACAACCTGAGTTTGAGAAACGCACCATATTTAAATAGAATTAAAATACAGAGATGGCCAAAGCTTGTCTAACTGTATAGCTCTGGCTTTGTGCTACCCTGAATTGCAATGAATTGTTGAAGACTTTGCACTCTGGAAACAATCAATTAATATCATATCTGGGAAGGAGAGGGAATGAGGGGACAAAAGAGATTATGACTGCCCTTGTTTTATATAACCTTAAATTGAATTTCATTTTGTTTGGCAACCCAGATTCTTGCAGGTTACAGGGATTCCCTCCTTGATTTGAGCTAAAGAAACCCATCATCGGAAGAAAGCACTGCACATATAACCAAACTAATGAGCATACTTTGCTATAAGGCACTCTCTTATTCAGGTTTAGGGGTCAAATAGTTATTAGAAATATTAAAGTCAGTCAGTTGCCTTATTTGAGCCAGAGTTAAACTTCAAACAATGTACTGGAGTAAAAATTGCACCATTTTGTTTAACAGAGGATTTATTTAACATTACAGTTAAATTAGATACTGGGCTGTCTGCTTTTATACATGTAGATTTGATATATGTTAAATTATTAGTTATGTAAGGCAAATTACAGCACTTTGGTGCATTGAAAAAACACCAAAGTGCATACCCCCAACAAAGGCTCAGGGCGAAAGAATGCAGAGTGCTATGCAGAGTTAATTCAATTTCTCGACGACAAAAGACTATCATTGGTAATGAGGGATGCAGCAGATAACGGCAGGAAAGCCCTAAAAATACTACAGAATCATTACGCCAGTAAGGGTAAGCCCAGAATCATTACCCTGTACACAGAAATAACTTTGTCAACGAAGCGACCTGATGAAATTGTGACTGACTACATTATCAGTGACCTTTCTGAGAAATGCAAATGAAACGATAAATGACGGGCTAATAATTGCTATGACCCTGAAGGGCCTTCCAGAAACATATAAGCCTTTTTCCATGCATACAACACAGACCAGTGAAGAATTAGCATTGGCACAATTGAGTAGTCATAGTTTACACAACTATGGAGAAACAGAAAAAATTGACAACAAACCAAAGACAGACAATGTCATGAAAGTGGATGTATCTTCTGTAACCTGCTACGGATGTGGACAACGTGGACATGTCGCGAGAGACTGTTGCCAAAAAGGAGTGCCCAAGTGGCGCAGCTACCATAGGAGTTCCACACACATGACTAGATATGCGGGCGAAAGATTAAACACAATGATGAGCCAAAGAAAATAGCTGAAAGACAGCAAGACCATAAGGAGGAACAAAACATTGTGTTTGAAGTCAATCATAACTTCTTACCCAAAAATATTAAATAAAAAAGACTAATGGTAGACTATGGAGCTACATCTCACATCATAACAGAGAAGCGCAGATTCACAGAATTTGATTTATCTTTTGACCCAAAGAAGCACTACATGGAGTTAGCTGATGGATCCAGGGAAAACAATGTGGCATTAAAATGTGGTGACACGGAGGTGTATCTCCAGGATTCAAACAGAAAGGTGTGTCGTAATCACTCTATGGGATGCTCTGTTCATACCAACTTATCCGCAGGATATATTCTCCCTCCCGCTGATGATGTCAAACTGTTCTTCAAGAAGGGGCAAAATGAGCTCACGAGCAGAGACGGAGCTGTCTTCCGCATTGAGAAAGACTGAACACAGTAAATAACCACAAACATTGTGATGATAAAGTTAATAGTATGATGTGCAGTGACAGTGTGAACTTGCACAGAGGGAAATTCACTAAAAACAGAAACAGAAGAGCTGATGCACCTCTAGCATTGGTACATACCGACTTAGGAGGTCCTATTGAACCAACAAGCCGAGATGGCTATAAATACGCTATTCTATTCACAGATGATTTTTCAGGAGCGTTGTCGGTGTATTTTCTAAAAAAACAAGAGTGACACCACTTTGACAACAGAAAAGTTCCCAGCAGACACCGGCACCATATGGCAATGTCAAGTGTATGACATCAGGCAATGGCACATAGTACACGATCACTGCCTTCCAGTCCCTCTTAAGAGATAAAAGGTATAAGGCATGAAACGTCATCGTCATATTCCCCACATCAAAATGGAACGGCTGAAAGACAGTGTAGAATCATTTTTTTGAAATGGAAAGTTGTCTTTTATTGGAAAAGGTAATACCAATGATATTATGGCCTTATGCTTTTCAACATGCTGCTCATATTCATAATGGATGCTACACCGACAGAACAAAAATACCCCATAGTGCATGTTAACAAAGAAAGCCAAATCTAAAAAAATGTGGGTTTCTGGATCAGACTGTTATGCATATGAATGTAAGCAGAAGAAGCTAGACCCTGGATGTGAGAAGGGAATAGTTGTGTGTCATAGTCAAAACAGCCCAGCGTACCTGGTTTATGACCCACGCACAGGAAAAGTGTCAAAACACAGACTGGAAAATTTTTCAAAAGAACGGTGTTGAACAACAAACACAAACAAATAAATATGACTCAGAAATTCAGACATATAAACATAGAAAGTTTTACAGTGTCGACAGTGGTGATGTGCCGCAGTCCAAAGCCAGCACAGAGGATCCAGGTGCAGATGAAAATGAAGAAAATACAGCAAGAAGGGAAACAGAAGAATCTGAGTATCAAGAATGTATAGCTGAGAACAAAAAACATAGACAAAGTCAGCGCTATCCAGCAGGAGAAAGAAGACCACCAAAACATTTTGAAGCTTACACCTTAAACTGTAAAGACGATGATCTAACTCACACAGTTGTTGTTCCACAGACTTATAGTGAAGCCCTGAAGTCACCGGAGGCGACTGGATGGAAATGTGTTGTGAAAGAAATCATCGACTCACTTAAAGGAAATGAGAAATTTGAACTGACAATTTTGGCTAAAGATGGAAGTGTAATAGGAGGGAAACGGGTTTATGCGGTCAAGGAACCTGCCGAGAATGGAAAAACCATTAAAGCTAGATATGTAGCAAGAGGGCACAATCAGATAGAAGAAATAGACTATCATGAAACATTTGCGCCCACAGAAAACGTCACTTCGGTTCGAGCTCTGATGCAGATACCAGTCCAAAATGACCTCATTGTACATCAGATGGATGTTAAGACAGCATATTTCAAGCCCCAATACATGAAGAGATCTTCTTAGAACAACCAGAAGGCTTTGAAATTTTGAAATAACATCAAGCATTGGAGAATTGTTAGTGTACAAACTCAAGAAATCCCTTTATGGGCTGAAACAATAAAGGAGAAATTGGTACAAACTCCTAAATGAATATTTAGAACAAAAAGGCTTCGAGAGAAATCAGTGTGATCACTGTGTATATAGAAAATAGGCAGCAAATAATGCTATCTGTCTCATCATATGGGTGGATGACTAAATCATTGCAACCAGCAATAATGATCTGTTGGACACATTCATATATGATATGAAATCTAAGTTCAACATGAAAGATTTGGGGAAAATATAATATTTCCTAGGCATACAGTTTGAACAAAAGGGAAAGGAAATTGAACCAGAGAGAGTACATCCAAAAGATGATTTAGAATGTCAGAATGTAGACCGAGATCTACACCAAGTGAACAAAAATTGGAAAGTGTCACAAATGATGAAGAAGTCAAAAACGAGACTGTTAATCCCAAAGAGTATTGTGAAATTGGGGGGAGTCTGATCTATGCCAGACCAGATATTGGTTGGGTGGTTAGTAAAAAAATCACAACACGTACAAAGCCAAAAGCAGAGAACTTGGCAGCAGCTAAGCATGTATTTAGGTGTCTCAAAGGTACAATTGGACTAGGAATTGGACCAGGACTAGGAACTGTGTTTTAAGAAAAGTGAGGATGATTTGATCCCGATAGCATTCATTGATTCAGACTGGGCATCATCTGTGGAGGACAGACGCACCACTACAGGTTATTGCTTTAGCCTAACACCAAAAGGACCAGTCATATCTTGGAAATCAATGAAACGGCCCACTGTGGCTCCATCAACTTGTGAGGCTGAATTCATTGGACCTACAGTCACTGCACGGGAAAGCATGTACTTAACGCACTTATTACATGTCATGGACAACAAAGTGTACCCCTGTACAAAGATTCATGGTGATGATCAGGGAGTCATTGCACTGAGCAAGAATCCAGTGAACAGGCAGAGATCGAAACACATTGATGTAAAGTATCATTTCATTCTTGAGGCCTTAAGTGAAAGAAAGATAGATATATATTGCGCGTCAGAAAACAAGATTGATTAGTTTCAAGAAAAAAAAAAAAAAAAAGTAAGACCATTACATCTGGTCTGAGATGATGATCATCAATATTTGTAATGCAGAATTTTTTGTTTGAAATGATCCTCTACCTCTAAGTTATTTAATGTTTATTTTTACTCTGCCCTTTAAAAATATAGCTAAATTGGTCGCAATTTTTTTTTTTTTTTTGTAGATGTATTTACGACACGCCTGACGTTAAAAAAGAATGTTATATGTAAATCTGTGATAAGACTCCATGGCACTGATGTAATGTTTTCTGATACCGAGAGAATGAGAGGAAATGAATTGAATTTATGCAATTAAGTGTCACCCATGTCATTACAACATGGGTGTCGAAGCAGCCATTTCAACATGCACTGTCTTAAGACAACCTTTGATCCACTGTGTGTGCAGGGTGAACAGCAACAAGAAAAACCTTGTAGAATAATAAACGTGTTATAATCGTTATCTCTTCCCTGATACTAGCCATCGTCAATAGTGCCCAGCCATTCAAAACTATCTGTTAACAATCAAAACAAATGATAACTGAACTGCGGAAAAACTACACTGTTCTAACTCAGGGCCGAGAGGCATGAGGCAGCAGAGCAGCCACCCTCGTCCTGCTCTCATCTACTTGTTGCACGAGATTGTAGAGAAATTAGATCCTACGCACTGGCCTGATGCGTTTCAGCTCTTTATTATCTGGACACCCCTTGACAGCTCGCTGCTCCCTTTATTTTGTGCCTTAACTGGGACTTTGTTGATTTACCCACTCTCTCTTGCATCTTTTGTTAGTCTCCGGGTGCATTTCAGGCATGAAATATGGACTCTTTATCGTTTTTTAATTAAAGCACATTTTTGCTCAATTTCACCTCGTTACCCCAAGCTGCGGGGGAAAGAGGAGAGAGGCATTTTCTCAAGAGCAACAGAGAGCTTTATGCTCAAGGGTTTTCAATTTGGGGTGATTTAAAACTACTTTTGGATTAATGGGGTCAAAACAACATTAGAAGCATTTTATGAATTGCTTATGGGTTATTTTCAAACTGTCCTATCATTTAGCAGGGCAGTAGTCCTTGAAGTGCCTTTGCAATGGTGCTAATATTAGACCTCACAAGGGGTGAAGGGGAAAAGTCCCCAGACTGGTTGAATGCTGTAGAAGAATGTCAATGTAAGCTGCACCTCATGAATTAAGTTTTTGGGAATTAAATAACAGGCAGAGTGATTAATGCTCCTTCACCGTGTCATGAAAAAAAATCATTTTTGCACTGCTCACAGTGTAAGTGAAAGAAACGACCAGATACCAAGTAGCAGGGATCAAAATCAATAGGTCTCAGCATCTATTAGAAGGAGACGGAGTGTTGCAAGAGGGACAATGAGGCAAGAAAAACAGGTGATATGTTCACGGACAAAATTACTCAAAAATTGACTTTTTTTTTAATTCATCTTGCAAGTTCGAACAACAGTTTAGCCGTTAGGCCTTGATAGCAATAAGAACAATTAATTCACACGTAACAAAAGTAATTGTGTGGATTTAACACTTTTGCAACTAACACGTTTGCTTAGTGTTTGTAATTTCCCTGGAGGAGGACTTTAGCTGAATATAAGGCTGAAAGAAAGGAGATAGGTGAACCCAAAATTTCATTGTTACTGCAAGACTGGCTCTTGTCTAGCAATTGAAAAGTGGAGATAAAGTCAGTCTTTGCCCTCTCCACCAATTATTAGACAAAAATACGGTAACTGAGTGGCCGCCATTCTTGACTAGCCAAAGTTGGGCTATATTTTACAGTATGGCATTTATTTTGCCCTTGAGTAAACATATTTATTATAAATAAATAGTAAAAGACTCTTACTCTGAAAGTAACAGGTATTTTTTACGTCTCAGCATACATGCTGCGTCTGAACTGGTCAGTTTAGGTTTTGGATATTCGTTTTCCACATTTGAGTTGTCAATGAGCAAGTGTTCAACTTGCACAACCTGTCGCACATTTCATGTTTTTGGTCCCTTTGAAGTGTTTCACATGGTACATGTCATATTTAGAGACCAAAAGAGTTTAAACTTTGTCGGATGTTGTTTCTCAGAATGTGTGTTGCGAAGTGACAACCTATGCCCTTATTAATGCCAAAGACCAGACTCGCCCTTCAGTTAGAGCCATTTGTGTAAAGACCTAAAAAATGTCTACATATTGCATACATTAATATTGTTCACAAATTGAGTGCACTACCGTCGCATTGACTTTGCATTATACAGTATGTGTGGCATTAGTGTTAGTGTGTCGTTGCTGGTTTTTGCTCTTACATATACAGGTCAGTGCTTGCGTATTGTGCAAACAGAGGGGTGGCCTGATGCGAGTGGCCTGGTTGTTGTGCATCATCATAACCCTCCACCCCCGATCCGGCCAGCCAGCTTACCTGTTTACACAGATGCTGGCTCTCTTCTGATGTGGCTTTGATACTGGGGCAGATCAGAGGCCTATCACAACTGACACCCCAAAACCGCCTTGGTACCATTTACACAGATGGCGAGGTGGGGAAATGTGCTCAGAAGGTGCCTTGGGAAGGCAGTGCAAAAGGAGCTCCGCACTTGACTCCTCCTCTCTGGTTCAATAGCAGTTGGCAACAGTTTGTGGTTTATTACTTCTCTAAGATGGCGTGTGCAGAGCCTCCATCACCAGTTTAGACCAGTTGACATAGAAACAGCAGGAGTGGTAAATGACATAAATGGAGCTCCTATTCAAATTCAACACTGACTGTAGCATTACAGAAGAGCCAGGTACATTATTGTTGATTAGTGTGTTGTCTTGTTGTTGGCTCAACAGATCTCGGGTAAAACAGCACAGAAAAGCAAAGGATAAGAGCAAGCTGTTGTGTTGCTAAAGAATTTTGCCAACATAAAGAAACTAATTTAGCAAGCCCCCCTTACTGACAACTGACTTCTCTAAAGAGTTGTGAGAGTTTGGTGAGAGAGGTCCTCTTTCAACACCACTGACTGTAGCATTAAAGATGATGGCCCAGTACAAGATTGTTGATAAGTGTGTTTTCTTGTTTGTGGCTTAAAAGTCATTCATTATCAAAGCCAGTGTTACGCTAATACCAACCAGAACTTGCAAATACATTTGATAATAGTTTACAAAGGTTCTTTTTTGCTATGTTCTACTAGTCAAGAAAATTAAAATTATACAATTGTTTGGCCTTTCAAAAATAATCTAAAAATGTAGGCCCCCTTGTATCATGTCATTCTTTTTTTTTTTTCTTTGAACCATCTCAATCTCCCACTGATGGTGGGCTGCAGTGTACATCTTCATTATTTCAGGTAAGACCTGTGCCAAAATAAAAAATCAATTGTTTTTTAATGATGATGCATTCTAAAACATTTTTTTCCTCTGTTTTCCTCTGAAAAGGATATAAATTGAATTTGTTTTCCTGAGATACTGAGATACTGAGATAATTATATCATTATCACACGATAACAACCGCTGTTTTCTTTTAGATAACGAGAAAATGAGGTTGCTATCCCGTGACAGGTTGTTTTCCTGAGATTACAGGACCGAATAACTGCATAAACCGTTCCATCAAATTGAGTGATGTCCAAAAAAAAAAAAAAAAGCATGTTGTCACTCAAAAAACTAATTAGACAAAAGCATAACAGCAGTAAAAGCAGAAATGGTTTACATACCCTCATAATTGTTTAAGTCCATGTTTCAGCTGTCATTGCTGTTTTGTAAAGTCACATTAATCATCTCAATTATTTGGGGAAAACAACAGTTGTTACCGCATGATAAAAACATAATAATCTTGTCATCTCAGGAAAGTAGAAGGAATAAAGTGTGTCACCCATAGCATTTTAGGCTTCTGTACTTTTCACACTGGCATATATTCAAGTGTGCATTTTTCTCATCAGTTCGTTGTCAGTATCATCAATACCATATTTTGGCTTAATGTTTATACAACTGGAAGGATTGGCTACATGTTGTCACTCTTTATTTATGTCAATGGTTTGAAAATAGTTTGGCCCTGAATCATTAACAGGCTCAGCAGGGTTTAACACCTCAAAGATACACGATGTGACCCTGAATGTGTAATCCAATTTGAGTTGGTGTTAATCATTTTTAGAGCATCTTTGTTAGATTCATGTATCATCCTGCATTAGAAATACAGGGTAACAGGGAGCAGGCTGACAAGAGATGCCAGTAAAAGAAAGCCCCAGCCCCCTGCTCAGCACCTGCTCAGCTACATGTCCTGGACATGTAGCTGAGCTGAACAGGTGATGCGCAAAATGTCCGAGGTTTAGTCGAGAATGTTCTGTTCGCTCAGAAATTCTCAGCACTGTTGCTGTTCTCTACAACAGCTCACTGACAGCTCGGTTACAGGAGCTTCAGCCGTCGGACTGAGGTTATACCCTATCTATTTGTGAATGAGCATATACGCTTTTGATTTCCTCTGAGGCTGCGTCTATTCTGTCCGTGTATATGTGGGCCTCTGGCCGCATCGCATGGAAACACTGTGAGTAGGAGTCCATGCCTTGTGCCCATTCAGGCGTCCTCATCAGCATTCTGTCCTCCTCCTTCCTGCAACCTCCGCTGGTGACCACCAGTGTGGGTTGCTGACATTTCTGGCAGCCTCCGGCCCGAAAAACATACATCTCGGCCCTCTGTCAACATACTGCAACAACAACAAGTCGCTGTTATTATTTGTTTTTACTTTTTGTCACTCCCACACAAACACAGCGCTGGGTCTGACCAAAAAGCCCTCTGAGGCTGATCATTAGGAGTGTAAAAACAAGGAAAGTAATACTCAAATAGGCTCTGTGGCCTATTTAGATCTGCTTAAGACCATCTACCAGCCATGACATCAACTAAGTCAGACTGAAATGTTTCCATGGCAACAAAATCATGGTGCAATGACAATTAAATCAAGGCCACTCTTTATTTATTTTTCCTCATATTTTTATTGCAGGAAACATTAAAGAAATTGAGAATAGCGCACAGGCCTTAAGTGTCTTCTGGCTTCAGTGCCACTGCGCGATCTAACAGCACTCTATATTAATTGTATCACTAATTTGTCAGCAGCATAGAGCCTATCAGAAGAGCTGGATCCACTCAATACACTCCTCTCGACTATTTCATTTCTGATTTGAACCTCATTAGTCTCTCAAATCAGATGCTCCCTCGGGCTTTGCCTTGTGGAAAACGGAAGCAGGCTGATTGCTTTTTAAGCGCGGTGATACAGAGGAAGTGGAGTAGTTAAAGAGTCCATTTGTCATGACACAACACTGTGCTCACCTCACCACAAATACTGAACGACTGCTTCCTCGTATTTTCAAGCAGGGAGACAGCGTCAGCGCCAAGAATCAGCTCTTGTTCTTCCAACCCCAGGGACGTTAATTCACCACACAGGTAAACACGAGCGCTACTCTCTCCTTAGTTCCTTTCTTCTCATCCAAGCTTGTTCCCTGTCTTCATTCCTATCTCTCTCTTTCCTACTTCTCTCAAGTAAATCTATGAGGCAGCCATTGAAATGGTCTTTTTCATTTCTATTTCTGGGTGCTTTCCTCTCTCACTGAAGGTGTACGAGGCAAATGATGAATGGGAAGGTTATTGTCAGCGACCTAAAATGAAACCATCTGTTCAGATTAAGATGTGTGCAACATGTGGTGAATGAGAAAATACTGTAAGGCTGAGTCTGTCCTGTGTGTGTGTTTGTGTTTGCAGAGGGGGGTGCACAAAACGGCTACTTAAAGGCAACATAGTGGAACATCAACAGTAATTTAGCTGTAATTTGTGCCAAATTTATCCATTGCAAATGCTTTGTTTACTCCAACTTTCCAGGCTCTGCTCTAAATGCCCAAATGGAAAGAATTGCTGGTATTGAGTCTAACGTTATCAAGATGGGACCGTGGGGTGGCAACAGAAAAAGCAAACAAACCACTTGAAGAAGATTAAGCACCAAGGTCAGACGCAGGTGAGTAAGACTGAACAAGTTTCGCTTGTAGATTAAATTTTGTCTGCTTTCTCACAGCTTGGATCCAACTTTGTGAACCCCCTCCCACTCATGTTGACTTTTTTGTTGTAGATAAAACATGATGGCATGCACTCTTGGGTCGGCTTTAAACGGACAAAACAGGATGAAGTGCCCTCTGGGGGGGTTTTCCCTGTGAGCAAAATGTGATTAAGTGGCCTCTATTGCTGTGGAGCATTGCTACTGGGGCAATCCATCTATAGTCAGAGGAAAAGCGTGAGAGTCAGTCCGGCATGGAGGATCAAATTATTATTATTTTTTTTTTTACCTCACGGTGTTCTTCTCATCCTATAGGCTTCTCTCTTAGGCAACTCTTTGCAAGATATGCTAAAGTGCCTTATAGTCAACACTGGTCCCTATTTTCTCTACCCTGTCCAAGCATGTAAAAATACTGTATATGCCACACTGCCAGTACCAAAATTCTTCAGTAGAACGGTCACTCCTTAAAGTCAGGCTGATCGAGTCCCAGCTCCAGTACAGATGTGAGAAAGACAGGTTCTCCGATCTTATGCTGCTGTCCATCGACAGGGACATCCCAATTGACCCAATATAAGAACTTGAGACTGTGCAGTGTATAGTAAACTAGTTTAAAAGTCAGATAATTACAGAGCACGTAAGCTCCGGCTGCAGGTGAGAGCTTTAACAGGGCAGCGCGAAAGTGGAACATTCATAGATCCCACCAACCTAGATGAGGAGCAGGTGCAGAATTACATTTTAGGGTTACGGAAGAGATTTTTTTCATGAAACAAAAAATTGTAATTTTAGGAAATTGATTATTTTTTTTAAAGGTCTAATGAATGGCCTAGAGCATGACTTTAAGTACAGTCCTAACACCTGATACTTCTGATGTTTAAGTAGCCTACATTTGTATGAGCTTCTTCAAGACTTTGACTTATGAAATGAATTCAAAGTCATTTTCAAGTGAGATATCTTTTAACTCAAGTTTGATTTTCAAGTGCTTTTTACAACACTGCTCTTTACCAATCACAGCCATTAACATTATAGTAGTGTGTTACCAGACTCCAGTCTGAACGCTCAGAGCCCATATGCTCAGGTTGCTTCCATGCTGCTTCCTCAGGGGGAAACCAGACAGGTTCCATAAAAGGCCTATTTCAAATCACCACCTGGTTAATGAGCGCGCACTAGAGGAATGATTCATGGCAGCTGTATGCAGGGTATCACTTTTTTATTTTCTGTGCCACTCCAGGGTTCAGGGACTGATTGACTGATGTACTCAGAGGCTTCATGTAATGGAAAATAACAAAAATCTCACCTCTGCAAAAAATTGCTTGCTGACGGATACGGACAACGTGGCACAGGAATTTGTGGCATTTGGGCCCTCATTTGTCGAAGCGGGGTTATATTGCAGATGACATTAAATGCATCCAGCTGTAGCTGCAACTCATATTAATCATAATCTCAAAGTTGGGACCTGTCAGGAAGCAGAGCTATCTTAGTCATGCCTCTGCCTCATTGCCGGGTCAAGCAAGACCATGGAAAAGTTCAGCGTGGGAGCATATTGTCTTAGAGACACCGTATAGACTTCTTCATTCCACAGCAGCACACGAATTCCATTTATGTGTTTGCTCTTCATTGTGTGTCCTCAGTAATAACCGTAGTGTGTGACAGAAGTGGCTGGGCGGTTGAGGCTTCTATTGGACGAGATGCTGTACAGGCGATCAACTCTAGCAGAAGTTTAGCCAAGGGCCATCAGTGGGGTGACCTCGATGCCGCTCTGTCAATTTCAAAAGCTGTTTCTTAGGTGCCGTAAAGATTATACTTAAACACCAGATAGCAGCTGATAAAAATCAATGCATCATAAACTTCAATGCATCCGATAAAACCCTTTGCAGGGCATACTTGATGACTTTATCCCTTATCATTGGTGCTTTTTTTTGTTGTTTATTTTTAATAGAGTTGAACTTCAGCGTGATTGACTGGAGGTTAAATAAGAGTGTCGGTGCCTGTGACTATATTTCGACACCAAGAGTCGGGCCTCAGTAACAAATGTTTCCTTGAATGCTGAGATAAGAATTTCTATTGCAGTTGTGTTGTGGTGCTGTACACAGTGATACACTCAATGGGATGTGATAAACCACCAGGATGTATGAATGGGAGAACTTACAGAAAAAGCAGACAATAGAGAGGACACAGAAAGAGTGAGGGGGGAAGACGAAACATAAGAAAAGTTTCATTCTGATCATTCCAAGGTCTTTTCTCATGCATATCAATGTGTGTTGTTCACATCCACTCCTACAGTCAATGAGTCATTCACGTCTACATCAAAAATTACTGCATTACAGCACCCGGACACTTGAGCGGCCTCCCTCTGCGCCACTGCGATGATTCAGCAGTGGGAGCTGACTGATTGGTGGAATAATGAACAGTGACATGCTGGGTGTACGCACATGCCTCTTTTTCTTTTTTTTCTTTTAGCTCGTAAAATGTCTATAACAGTGGCAGTACATCTTCCCTCCTCCTCCCGCCGTTCCTGGAACGGAGACGCTCACGCACGGAAAGCGAGTACAACAAAACAAACAGGTCTGAAAACTTCTTCTTCTGAGGCCCCCGGGTGACTTTAGTGCCTTTGTGTTATCTCTGCGCCTTTCTTGTTCTGTCACACTGTCCTTTATTTATTAATCCATCCCCGTCTTGCTGCAGCTTTGATGCCGATGATGGCAGTGCTGTCCTGATTCTGTCACAGAGGAAGCTCTAAAGGTGTTGTACAGTCATTGTGATGGGTACTACAAGGGCTGAGATGAGAGGATGCAAAGCAATCAGTCGGGCGGACGACTTTGGCATCACTGCAACAAAGACAAGGTACATTAACTGCCACTTTGTCAGTTAAAGTATGGTACAACTTTGCTGGACCCTTTACAGCAACTAGGAGGTTTCTGAGATGCCATACAAACACACACACACACTTCCTTCTTACCACACACAGGCTTCAGTCACAATGCCTGAGCAAGGTACATTAGTGCATTAGACATTTTCTCCGCCACATGAAACCCTTTGTAATCCCCCCTGTGGATAGAACAGGCTTTGCCTTTGTGATTCCTTTGGAAAAAGTCAAGATTGAAGTCAGGCA
>KV751333.1:8610848-8628059 GCA_001698575.1 Mola mola
ATTGTAGAAAATGGAAATATGTTTCAGAGACAGGGACGTAGTGTAACCTCCGGGTGGATCAGCTAACAGCGATACTTACAGGGTGGTGGCCTGTCTAAACTCTCAGGAAAGTGGGGCTGTAGCCCATTGTTGACATGGCATACTTATACCTGCACGAGTTTCGCGACAGAACACTGAAGTAATTGATGAGAATGGGTTGTAAATGATTAATAGACATTATTTGCTTTGTTTTACCCACTGTTGAGAGACAAGTAGCCTCTGGCTGCGGCTATGTGTGTCGTTTCTCTTCCAAACAAATCGAGAGGCTATTTCGGAGATGGCGGCCATCCCAGTTATAAATTACTTTGGATGGCAGTCAAGGGTGAATGTGTCTCTGTGGGCATGTTTGCACCGAAGTAGACAATGACTGCAACAATGTCGATCCATCATCTCAGCTATCACATAAGCTTCAAATAATTTTTAAAGAGTGGTGAAAAGGAAAACGATGACATTGGAAGTAAGATGTTTCCTGACTGTGAGTGAAATAATCGGCTGAGCAGGTGTTTTTTTAAAGGAGCAAAAACAACTAATTTGATATGAAATGTGAGCTCTACTGCATTTAATTTCCCTTTAAGCGACTGCACACCTCTGTTCTGAGCTGGTGTCACTCTAATCCTCACATAGACGTAGAGGTGTGCAGTTAATAGGGCTCCTTAGAGGACTAGCTGCAAATTTATAGCAACTCTCATAAACACAAGCTGTTCAAGCTTTTTGAACTGATGAGAATTTTTGCAAGGCAGGAAATCACTTTTGATGAATAATTTTATGAAAATGCCACCCAAGAAGGAACCAAGTGGATTGTCAAGTCATTCAATATTGTCACAAGAATGTAAATGTTATCGAGAAAAGGGAACTTCTTCAGCTGATTAGAGATTGCACACAAGACCTCGCCGAAGGACAGCATGTGTAGAGGCAGTATTCAGGTCGCTGGCAGAATGGCAGGTCCCCCCACAACGATGTATAATGTCAAAACGTAAGGTGTAATTGTCCTTTTGCACGACAACATACACCGACAAGAGTTCAGTCACTTAACTGCCCTAAACTCTGTGTCAGTGGTTATGAAAGAATCATTAATCAGCATCTGATGTTTAATGATAATGATGATTTTACAGATACTTGGAAAGAGTTAGTGATACATATGCTGGAAATATCCACAGCATTAGTAATTACAACATTTGGACAACCTTGGTGTTTAAACAGTGAACTGCTTAAACAGAACCAAGCTCAACTTGTTAAATGATACGGAATATATTTCTTTGTGCATACCGTTTTAGTTGTGACTTCCCAGCAGCATTTTTTGCATGTAGCCCCTGTTGTTTCTGAAAGGTCTTCAAAGGACATATCGCACAGCCTGAGAGTTGTGAGGGACAGTGTCATGGATGTGAAGCACCCTGGATTTAATCTCCTCCAGAGACACAAATCAGTGGAATAGAAAAACCTACTGAATGCTATCAAAGTGTTGCCACCTGAAGAGATGGATTAAAATAATAAAATCACTTAAAATGAATTCTACAGGTGGCTGTCTTTATTGGACCATTTTTCACAAACCACATTTTACTTTTAGTTGCTAAGCCACTGTGGCTTTGTAACCTGCTGCCACCATCAATAAGCTCATGCCTGCTGTGAACATTTTTGGCTCCATCCAGCTCCCATTACTGCACCAACACAAAGTCCTTACCTGTCTGCACTGCTTGGGGCACACTGAGTTTCACTAACATTGCTGCCAACATTGCTCTAGTCATTATTCTTCTCTCCATCATTACAAAACCTGAGACTGTCCCTGGCGTCATGGCTTCTGTGACACCCTCTATAACTGTGCGCAGTACACTGTGAATCCTCTGGTTAAGCTGCAGCTGAATATTTTTGGAGACAAGTGAAAACAGGTAGCGGGAGCCGCGGTTCCATCCCAACTTGCCCCTGTTACTTCTTCTGGAGAGAGATGCCAAACAGGCACAAGATTAAGCACATTACGAAGATAGGGTGCGAGCCAGAATTACTGAACCAATTTTTAATGGCTCCTAATGAAAAGAACGAAAATGTGACATTGAAACTTTACCAGCTTCTTAATGACAGAGATTGTTTGAAAGCTTGTCTTTACACCAGAAAGTGGCACAGCACACCTAATCTATCAGCCTTCAAGAAATATTTGGTTCTAGAACACCTAAGCAAAAGTCATCGTACAACTATGTGCAATGACAATAAAGGCTTTCTATTCTACTAGCACATCTCAGTAAAGCAGTATGTCATGGAAAAGTTAATTTAGTCAATTTTGACACGAGAAAAAACAAATAGAAGTTTGGTAGATGGGTAAATCAATATACATAAGCTTAAACATCAGGATCTTGTTGGTTTTCCATCAGCCCACTACAGAGTGGCTACAGTGCAAAAAAATCTGAGCAAACATAGTTTGTTCCAGAACAGTGGAAATTCTGACCATTGAAAAATGCCAAAGTATTGATTTACTTCAATTGCTCCCATTTTTCAGACATCCCGTATGACAAACCAGACTGAGCAAAAATATTCATTGTAACAGACAGAAAAGACGCTATAAATGTTGATTTTCCCAGATTTTAGTTATTCCATAGTCATTCAATATACAAGGAAATTATCCCATTTCAGTCAAAACTTCCTTAAGTATCTTTGGTTAAAAATAAACAGACAGTTTAACAACAAATGCTATGTCCACCATTAAAAATGGTGAAAAAAAAAAAGTCCTCTGCTTGACCTCAGTCCTTCATATTCTTCCAATATTCTGAGAAACGTCTCTGTTACAACATAGGTCATGACAATTTGATCAACATTTAGTGTGTTTAATAGTCAGTAACACAAACCCATTGGCCTCAAGATAGTGCCTACTTCTCCTTCAGCCAGTTGCTGAGGAAAACTAATCTTTTCAGAGGTCAACGCTGCCCTCTTCTTCTGAACTATGTTACCAGCAGGTGTGAAAAGGCTCTCACAAGGGACTTGTGATTTGTGACAATATTTTCTGGCCAGGGCTGACAGTTGTGGAGGGGCACTTGCATGACTTGATCACCATGCAGTGGGCACCCTGTCTCGCTGATGGTGGGCTCTGATGTGCAGAGGCTCAGAGCCCTGTTAGGCCCCTGTTCTTCATCTGAAGAAGAATCAGAGGCAAACAACAGGAGGCTCCTTTTCTTTGCTGGCTCTTCTGTGGTCTTTGGAGTAGTGCTGTTGGGTTCTTCTTGCAGCACTGCCTCAAAGCTGTTCCACACCCCATCTCACTCTCCTCTGGCTAGACACTTTCAGTTCTTAAAGCGCGGGTTGAGTGCTGAAGCAATCCGGAGCCATTCATGGCTGAGCTTAGCTTTGCATTGGGATAGGTCTTTTGTGAAGGCAGCTTTAAAACCTAATCACGTAGGCTGTGTGTTAATCTGAGACCTCCATGGTGCGTTTCAGCTTGTGGAGAGCGAGTAATACTACAGAGCATGAGGCATAAGTCTCGCCACCAAGGAGCTTCGTCACATATGTGCAGTGGATAATTTAGGAGGAGAAAGAATTTAATTGTACTAATTCATTGTACTAAGTCAATTAAAAAGAAAGCAGTGATATTGCAAATAAAAACAGCGGCAACTAGAGTGATATTCATTGAGTAGTACATTTTTAATTTTGTAAAAAATTATATTGCACCAATTCACAGTCAATTTCAAAAAGCTTTTCAAATGGATAGTAACTATTAAAGTAGTAAAACAGTTTTGTGTGGATGTATGTTTTACCTGCATGGTCGCCAGCCTCTGCAGTTTTTCCCACACCGTACCTGTCAACATGGTGAGATGTGTTTCAGTCTGGCTTCTGGTTATTTAGGAGTTGCTGGATCATAAACAGTGTAGAATTCCAGCTTGTGTGAACGTCTTGGATCAGTGGTTCTTTGTCTTGCCCAAGTGCTGTTTGCTGCTGGTGTAGTTACTCTGTAATGGCAGGGCTATGTTTGAAGTGACCCACTATCTTACGACACTTCGCCAAGATGTCACTAAAGTCACTGTCCCTAAGGCAAATGTTGAGGGCTCTCTGCACCATGTGAGCAACACACCGTGTGCTGGAAAGGGAGCTGTCTAGCTGAAACTATCATGTTTCAGGTGCTGTCTGTTCCTATTGTGGTGAGCTTTTTTTTTTAAAAACTCCCCAAGTGTAATGGACCAAGTATACCAAGGCCTGAGGACACAGGATAAGGTGCAAAAAATAAAGGTTTTATTCAACCAAGAGAAGGAAAAAAGGGGTAGGCAAACCAAGGGGCTTAAAAAAAAAAAAAGAAATGGGCCCAAATACCTTTAAAACAAACAACTCAACTATAATGTAACTTAAAAAAAAACCCTAAATATTGAACAACTGAACCAATATATATAGACCTGGCCAGGTACAAAAAAAAACAATGAAAGGTAATTAACAAATAAAGATTAAACATGTCATTTTAACAAATCAGTTTTTAACAAAAAAATAATTAACTAATTTTTAAACAAAACATTGATGCTATATTACTTTCTTCTACCATGGAGAGTGGTCTACAGTCCATGGCAACCACATGACATCTCTATCAGGTACAGAGGATCCAATGAGGATACAGTAGTACAGAGTCACACAGGGGGCTTTCTAAATCAATCGTCATTTTACTTAACAAGGTCAAACCGGGAATTCAAAACTAGGTAAAGGTAAAGACAAGGATTTGGCGAACTCAGTAAACGGAACATGGAACAATGATAAAACACAAAGAGACTCACAAGGAAGGTACGCTGGGCTGCTCACTAAGAAGACAAGACAATCTGGCACAGGAGGAAGGGAACACAGGGGTTAAATACACAAGGGAGAGGTAGACAATTGGTCACAGGTGGGAAACATTAGGGAGAGGGAGTAATCACACACACGTGGAGGATAAGACTAGATAGGAAATGGGGAATAGACACACGGGATTTCAAAACAAGAGAGGAAACACTAAATGACCCGAACAGACAGACACTTGATACTAGACTGGACCCTGACAATCTTGCCAGTGAACTGATTGAACTGGTTAATTTGTCTGACATGGTCTTCAACATTTTGTTTCTGAATCTGAACCCCGACTTGTGGTTAGTGTTGAATGGCGACACTTCTTGCTTGTACTAGTAATGTTATCATCTTTAGTAGCTAAGTTAATCTTACCGACCTGTGCGTTAGCCCCAACAAGTTTTGCGTAAAGGTGGTAACGAAGGGTGGAAGTGCTCCTTCCCTCATAAAGTGCGAAGAAGCACAGCATTTTTGTTTGTACTTCCATCTGGAATTTTTTTTTTATATTTCCCTCCCACCAGCGCTGTCTCATCTGCTTTATCCATCATGCTTATCATGGCTTTGACGTCACATTGTGCATCAGTATAATCTGTATGACGGGAACTCGTGCACTGAGAAACGTTCAGCAGTGCAAATTTAAGTGCGATTAAAATGTGTTAATTTCTTTAACGTGTTGTTTTTTTCTGTTATTAATTAATCATAATATACGCATGAAAATCCCAGCCTTATTAACTTTCCCCAATTCAACCGAAAAAATTTAATCTTCATACATTCTTTATTAATTACACATGAAAAAAACAATGAAAGGTAATTAACAAATAAAGATTAAACATGTCATTTTAACAAATCAGTTTTTAACAAAAAAATAATTAACTAATTTTTAAACAAAACATTGATGCTATATTACTTTCTTCTACCATGGAGAGTGGTCTACAGTCCATGGCAACCACATGACATCTCTATCAGGTACAGAGGATCCAATGAGGATACAGTAGTACAGAGTCACACAGGGGGCTTTCTAAATCAATCGTCATTTTACTTAACAAGGTCAAACCGGGAATTCAAAACTAGGTAAAGGTAAAGACAAGGATTTGGCGAACTCAGTAAACGGAACATGGAACAATGATAAAACACAAAGAGACTCACAAGGAAGGTACGCTGGGCTGCTCACTAAGAAGACAAGACAATCTGGCACAGGAGGAAGGGAACACAGGGGTTAAATACACAAGGGAGAGGTAGACAATTGGTCACAGGTGGGAAACATTAGGGAGAGGGAGTAATCACACACACGTGGAGGATAAGACTAGATAGGAAATGGGGAATAGACACACGGGATTTCAAAACAAGAGAGGAAACACTAAATGACCCGAACAGACAGACACTTGATACTAGACTGGACCCTGACAATCTTGCCAGTGAACTGATTGAACTGGTTAATTTGTCTGACATGGTCTTCAACATTTTGTTTCTGAATCTGAACCCCGACTTGTGGTTAGTGTTGAATGGCGACACTTCTTGCTTGTACTAGTAATGTTATCATCTTTAGTAGCTAAGTTAATCTTACCGACCTGTGCGTTAGCCCCAACAAGTTTTGCGTAAAGGTGGTAACGAAGGGTGGAAGTGCTCCTTCCCTCATAAAGTGCGAAGAAGCACAGCATTTTTGTTTGTACTTCCATCTGGAATTTTTTTTTTATATTTCCCTCCCACCAGCGCTGTCTCATCTGCTTTATCCATCATGCTTATCATGGCTTTGACGTCACATTGTGCATCAGTATAATCTGTATGACGGGAACTCGTGCACTGAGAAACGTTCAGCAGTGCAAATTTAAGTGCGATTAAAATGTGTTAATTTCTTTAACGTGTTGTTTTTTTCTGTTATTAATTAATCATAATATACGCATGAAAATCCCAGCCTTATTAACTTTCCCCAATTCAACCGAAAAAATTTAATCTTCATACATTCTTTATTAATTACACATGAAATATTTTAAGATTGTAATTTTAATCTTAATGGCTTTAGACGTATTATTTTTCTTTTTGGTTTTAGGCCATAAATATCAAAAGTGTAGAATATATTGCCACTAGTTACTGTTGTGCTCAGGCGTTCAATTAGTCTTTTGCACATTTTACAAGATTGTTCTTTCATGAACTTTTAAGAAAGAAAAACTGTAAAATTCATCAAAAGTAAGCATTTTATTTTCTATTTGCTATGTGCTACGGTAGAGGACATGAAACAGCCTACAATAGTTGGCTGCGTTTCTGTGGTTTATAGTCAAAATTGTTTTTGTCCATGCTGCTTCCGCCAAATTTCTCTTGGAGTGACAATAATTGCCACTTCAGTGATTTTATTATCATACTTAGGAATAGTATACTAGTTTGAGTCAGTGGTGTCCATAGAACATGTGTGGTTTCTCGTTTGGAAGAAGTTCAGATTTGGAGTCGGAGTAACTTTAAAAACATTATTTCTAAATTTTGTGAAGACATTTTATACATCTGAAACAGTGTTCATCCATAATAAATGACACTCCACCGTAATGGGAAATAGGAGATTTTTGACACTAAATCTGAGGACTGCATATGAGACATGTCATCTGTTGGCTGTGCGTTACCTTTTGTGTTTCTCTCCTGATGCAGTGTTCATCTCTCTGCAGGCCGGTGGGTTTTAACACAAAGATTTGCATGATTGTTCTATTTCAGGGCTGAAGAGAGACGTAGCTTTACACAGGTAATTATGTTTAAAATCACTTGCCTCTTGATTTCTGAGCCTGTCTACCGTCCTCCTTTTGCTGGCACATATATATTCAATAAACTGTCACAGCAGTTGGAACATATATGAAATTTCATAAAGGCGGTATTGCAAGTTTGGGGAAAAAAAAGGAAAAAATAAAGGCAACAAGAAATGAAATGAAGAGGAAATAAAATTCTTCAACATGCCTAACTGCTGGAGCCCAGGAGCAGGTCAATCTCTGTGTACTGGGACAGGATAACGTGTGTATATTTTGTTGACACATGATGCTGGATGATAAGAATGAGTGCGTGTAACCTTTGTGATATAGTGTGAGGGAAGAAAAAAGAAACAGCTATGGCCCGTTATCTAATAACATCTTTATTGGTTCAAGGCTCTGGGAACGCTCACTTTTGGACCTGGAAAACACTAAGCTCAAATAAGCATGGACTCTGAGAAAAAGATAAGAGGTTAATAGAGCCTATGATTTCTTCTTTTTTTTCTTTGTGCCAAGCCTGGTTTGTGCCAAGCCTGGTTTGTGCCAAGCCTGGTTCGTTTTATAGGTGCTCTGCACTTATGAAATTAACCAGACAAAATGTGACACAGTGTCGGTTGTTATTTTTCAGTTGTGCAAAGGGAGCACACAGGGCCAGCTTCTCTTTTACCTCATATGTCTGCTACGTTTACGAGCTGTAAATGCCAGCCCGGGCATTAGTGGCTATGATGGGCGTATGTATTTTTTTGTGTGTGTTTAATCCTCTTCTACATAGTGTGCTGAAACACAGTTTGTAATAAATGTTAAAAAAAAATTGTGAGTTCGGTCTCAGCATGGAGAGTATGTCAGTCGTTCTCGTAAGTCCAGTCTGAGGCTGATTCATAGAGCCTGTCGACGTTACTCGTCTGAGGCACCGACTTCATTGACTCAGATGCAGTAGTTTGCTAAAACAACAGCCAACAGCGTAGTGGCTCCCTTTCCAGTTGCAGTACTGTGACCTTGAGGATGGCAGGGCTTGAATGACAATGGTTTGGCTGACTAAGGTGGCATTAAAAAAGTGCAAAGCGTTGTCTTTGTCATGCGGCTGGTGGTTTGATTCCCAGCTGTCTACATGTTATTGAGAAAGACGTCTATCTGCTCCTAATAGTCAGGCCCAGCACTTGGAGGGAGTGCCCAAATTCTTTACTTTACTAATCGAAAAAGACCTACATAAATGCAGGTCACCATTATAAAGTATTCTTGCCTTATTTCTCCACCGATCACATTATAAAACACGTCAGACATTGTCACATTGAGAAATGTTTAACTACCAAAAAGTGAGACAGTCAAGCCGGATCCATCTAAAAGATGTGCTATTTTTGATGTTTTATAATGCTATTTTTGACCCAGCAAACATTTACTGTCTGCATTTGCTGAACAACCATCCTGTTGAGATGTGGAACTTTCTAGAGAGTTTCAAGAGAGTTAAAGCAATATAGTGCACACTGTGTCACAGTAACCTTCGAATCAATGAATACATTCATATGAAATGCACTTCTGTGTAGTGTCGTTTCTTCAGTTCCATCCTTTGACTGTGAACAAAATGAATAATTAAAAATAATTTTGAGAAGTTTTAAAATTTCATGAAAACAGAAAAGAGTAAATTGAGGTCAGAAACATTTTCCCTTTCTCCCTTAAGTCCTTTTCAAGTGATACATTCAAACGATTCCAGCGAAATTGCAACCAGAATTTTAAACAATTATGCACAAAAACGTTGATTCAAAAATAAAATCATGATTTCTGAGGTTATGACAACTCTAACCCCAAAGGTTCTCACATTACATGATTTGTTATATAACCCATTATAATCCAGTTTTGTGGGAGAGATAGATTTTAAATGGCAGGCAGGTGAAAGGTTCAACTGGAGGGTTAGGGTTAGGTTTAGGTTTAGGGTTAGCTGCTGGACCTGGCCCACCGATCCAGGACTCTGTCGTTCATTGTAGATTTAATACACAGCCTCTCCCACAACTCACTGTGAAAGCTCAGGGCCTAAAATTCAGAAAATGTTTACTAATTTATAGTGTCATGGTGCCTTTTTACAGGTTTAGTTTGACTATTGCTCCTTTTGTTGTCTCTTTCAGTTTGCTCGATGAAGCTTTGTTTGTTTGCGGCAGCAAATACTGTTCCCGACATAGACCAGTGGAGGCCGGTCTACAGCACCAGAGGAGACAGTACACAGGTGATTTACTGCAGTTAGCAGGTTAGCATGTTAACTCCAGTACCTGGATGTCTTCGGCAGAAAGTCAACTCTTTTGTTCATTCACATACTCTTAATAATATTAGTTCATTTATAGAAAATGTTCCAAAGTGAGCCTTTAAACACATGAACAAAGTGATTTCTAAAATTACTCATTTTGTATGTAGGGATCAGAGATTAGACTCTGTGTTATTAAGCCATTGTGTTATTGATTTATGCAATCTATTGTAGTCCTGTTTCTATAGATGTTCTTCCTTTTTCGGCTCTACCTAGGTTTATCAAGGAGTTGCCACAGCAAATCATCCTCCTCCGTCTCTTCACTAATGAAGATTGACATTTTTCTGGTTGCATGTCCTTTTTAAGTTGCTGTACGTGGCTAATGCAAAAGTTCATGAAAAGGTCCCTGTTCCATGTAAAATTGCTGGTCTGCCTTCAATCAATCAATGAGTTTTGGCCTCGAGAGTGTTCTAAAGTCTTTCATGTGGCCTCCACACCTGGAGTTTATTGCTTCTTCTAAATCCCATCTCCAACACAGAGAGCAAACTCAAGAGCCTGTGGGCATTTCTTGTTCCATGCTTTCACATGATAAATGTTTATTTTTCTTTTTGTCTGTGTGATGAAATACATAGGGGAGAGCGCTTATCTGAAAATTGATGGTTCTGCTTTAAATCTGCACTCTACCATCACTGTGTTAATGCTGCTACATCTAAAATATATATGCACCACATACAGAGACATACAGAACGGAAATTCAATGTAGTCATTTTTCGGAGGGCGTATCCTTGAATGTGCAGATATACAGTATGAAATAATTATATTGTACTTGACATGCTTCTTGGAGGGTATTTGGATTCTTCAGCACTTATAAACAATAATGTAAGTAAATGAACAAATCCTATCGTTGACTTTACAGCTGAGGACAATGGTTTCATATCACCCATCTCCTTCTCCCTGTATTTCCTGTCTGTATCTTACTCTCAGTCATATAAATGCAAAATACAGAATAAATAATTTTCAAATATGAAGAATCTTATTTGCGTGTAGTCGCATATTCTGTTTTCTAAGATATGCGAATTACTGAACTCATTGTAGAAAGCATGTGATTTCCTGAAAATATGAAGCATAAACATAAAATTGAGCAGCAAAGCAGTAGCACAATAAATGCTGCTGTTCAGTTGATGTACCATTTCCAGTAAAGTAGGCAGTAAAATGCTTTTTTTCTTACATAAGCACTGCGGCTGCTTACTTGTGTAGACATCAGAAAAGTGTAGAATCCAGCTTTTAGAGACTAATGGGGATGCAAATATATAAATAATCCACACGCAGTACAAACAGTACGACATAAAAGTCAAAAATCCTTTTTATTTTTCAACTTGTTCATACGATAATTCACAGCTTTTACTTGACAGAGTACTTAGAGGCGGTTAAAATTCACTGGGTCTGAGCAAACATTTTGGTAAAAACAAGGGTACATCTGTGGTTTGTGCCACATTTGGTGCGATTTGGTTTGGGCTAAACAAACAAGTCTGAAGGTTGGGATAAATTGGCATAAAAGCAGCCTTTGTCTCATCAAATTTAAGTTTCTCAGCCACATTCGTTTGGATTCCTCGTTAGTAGATGGTGGAAACTCTTTTGTATGTCACAGGAGCACTTTTCTTTTCCCCCAGAGCTGGGGAATGCATTTCATCCAGAAAATGTTGCTCAGGTGCAACGGCCCAGGAGCAAACGAAGGAATGGCAAACTGGGTGAAGGAAAAAAATTGAGAAAAAACCAACATGGTTAAATTCCATGTACTACTAACCACAATATAATGATACAAAGCTTCCCTTCAATAGAAGCGCCTGTCCTGACCTCATTAGATGGCCTAAGATGTAGGGACATTGGTGTGGTTCAGGTCTTTTATGAGGTGAGGGCAGCTGTAGGCCTTGTTGCACTGGAGACACAATTAACTCTTTTAATTTGTACTGCACCTTCGGCTTTCCGACAGCTGGCAGTGGCTCTGACACTCATTAACCTGGCCACTGTACCTGCTTCTGCAGCTCATATCAATAACCAGCCGGCCCACAGAATACACAGTAATAATGCCTGACAGAGTCCTATCTGTGTCAAGTATGTAATTTGGATGCGGAGAGGAAAAAAACATAATTTCTCATTTATACTCAAATATATTTTCAAAATTAGAACATGGTCTCTCAGTCCCGCAGGCAATGACACACCAGTGACTTTGTGAATATTTACTTTTGTTATTAAAAGCAAAACTATCAATAAGACCCTTTTCAGTGTTTTATCCACGAGTAGAGTGGAAGGAGAGGGAAAGGATTTACTTAAGTAAAGAACAACGGTGCTGTGTACCAATTCATAATCAAGCCACCAGCTTTGAAGAAACACAATTTCTTTATACTTCAGAACTATATTTAATCATTCTCGATTCATGGGGTTAAGTCTTGGTCATTTTCTCAATAAGCACAGAAAATGCATTGGAAATGAATATTTACCTGTGTTTACAGTGAGCTGTAAACACACACTCAGACTGGTTTGGACTGATCTTACACGGTCTGTTAGCAGACATCTGAACTGTAGTAAAGCTGAAAGAATCAATTAGCCGCAAGCACGACTATGTGTGAAAGGGGCAATGCAGAACAAAAAGCAGGCTGGCAGGCTGGACGTGCATTCTGGGAATGGACATCCAGAACATGAGCCAGTGGATTGCAGATCACAAGAGAGGAGTGGGCAGCCGCTCTCCTTTAACCCCTACGTTTCATGCTCTTTTTTTGTTGTGCTTCTCTTTGCTTCTTCAGATGCAGCCGTCTGCCTGTGTACAGTTTGTTTCTTATCTGTAGCTTCACAAAACTCTCCTGATTCATTCCCTCTACATCTTGCTCTCCTCCTTCACACGCCCTGGTTTGTTGTTTGTGTGGACAGGCAAACATCTGGCTCTTTAAAAGGATCAACTCATTCATCTAAAAGCCTGGAGTCATCCTGAATAATGAGTGAAGCATGTCCTTTCCTAGTAAAGTTGGCCGTCACATCATTTGTCTGCTCACTCAGTCCCCAGCTGGACACACAAAAATATCAGACACTATATTCTAAGTATATATCTGGTGACTTTCTACCACTTTTGTAAACCAGAGGACTGCCATCAGATGACAGAGAGGACTGGGGGGCAGAACAGATTGTTAATGCATAACAGCTTCTTTCAAACGGGTACAGTAGAGTGAAGAAGTGGTCCTTGACCCAGTAAATTAAAATACTGGTGGAGACGTAACACAATAATGTCTTTGAAGTAAAACGCAACGGCCCTATTCATGTTCCCATATTAGCATTCCTTTCTCCATACTTTGATTTAATTTACCAGGGTCCATGGAATGATAGCGCATCAGGAACGACCTGGCGCTACACCACATTAAGCAGACTAGAAAGTGAGTAAAATAACTGCTATTGAAACTTAAAAAAACCCAAAAGAGATAACAGTTTGTGTAGGATTAGTGTTTATTTTGACAATGCCACAGAAAAGAAAAAATGTAACAAATAAAATGGATTTTTTTTTTTTTATGTTAGCTTAATGTTACACTACAGATAAACGTGACATTTGAATAGAGCAGAGCTAATGTTATAAATGGCTCTCCAAGTAGAGAATTACACTGCTTGTTGCTGTTACTGCTTGAGTTTTAATGGATATTTTAACCAGAAAAAGAAATACTAGCAAGGCCCCATTACTAACATACTAATATACTTTACAATTCTGCTCATTAGCTTATTAGTTTGACAACTCACTGAAAAATGATCTGTGTCAGGTGGTCTCCATCATTGCTACGCCCCTTTAGGATATAGTGGCAGGTCATTCACTCTTATGGGAAGAAATGAACTTGAGCAGAGATTAGAGCCTATTCCTTCATCCCCCACAAAAAAAAACGATACTTATTTTTCACAAACCACAAGTCTTATGAACATTCTGATGCTAGAATAGCAGACAAACCAATTAGGGGAAAATTAACTTTGTTTAATGTCCCGTCTGTGTGAAAGCCATACTTAGATCTTCGGATACCGCTTCACTAAGCACTGCACTCTCTTTAGATCTCGACATCCACAGTGAGCTTATTAAGATAGCATATAAAAATCCGCAGGAAAATAAAGGGCAAACATTTAATTTATGGCCTTATCTAGCATTGCATTGTGCCAACATGGATAAACTATAGTCCTCATAATCCTAGGTAATGTGCCAGTAGCACAGAGACATCAAAGGAGGGAGGCATTTATGTACGTGAAAAATTACTGGGAGCGGAGAAGCGTTTTGTGACAGCGGAGGGTCCAAAATGTGAAGAAATGAGACGGGCGGGAGGACTGAAATTTGGAGGTGGGTGACAGGACCAGAGTTCAATGCAGATTGATTGTCTTCTGACAGACGGACGCCGGCCCTCCACCTCCCTTCTTCACAGATAAATAATAGGAGGGGAGCGATGAGCAATGACAGCCAGGAGGGATTGACTCTCTGAGAGCCCTGACTCAAAGTGCAGTGCCATTTATCAGCGTCACAGCGGGCAAAAAACACACAAAAAAACAAGCACACAATGTACACATACACACAATGACTGTCAGTGGCACTACGCTGATTTGGAATCTAAGCTGTTCTAAGAGATAAAGTTGTATTTTCATCTTCATTTTGATTCTTCATCCACCTCATTTATTTTAAAATTCATGCTGGAAAAAAAAATGTGAATGAGCTGCTAAAAGTGCAGGGGTTGGGGTTTAAAAGCAGCTTTTATAGTTAAACTTTAAATCACTGATTTTCTTTTCCCCATCATATTTTTTTCTGTAACTCAAAGTGAAAAAGAATGAAAAGAAAATGGTCATCTTGCACAGTTTAGCTCACAGATACATGATCATGGATGTAAATAATCGTACTTACTCTTACGCTTATGGCACCGTGCAAATACAAACTTCCACAAGTACCTTTAATTCACAGAACTGCGCACACACCATTAACAGACAAGATACAGCAGACCCGATTGTGTGGCCTCCCACAAAAACATATCAAACTCGCCCATTGTGATTTGATAAAAAATAATCATTTCCAGTATACAGACCACCTACTGCATAGCAAGTAGCATAGTTGCTTAGCATTCCGACCATCCACATTTAAATGATGTCCCGCTGTGTGTGGCCTTGCCTGTGACGTTCAGTGTCGGACGGCCAAAGTCTTTTGTCAGTATGTGTGACAGCTCAATCCTGTGTGACACACTGCTGGCTCATTGTCTTTATACGTCTACCTCCCCAGGCGAGTGGTTGACAGCTCTGCAGCAGCTTACAAACAAGCGCAGCGACCCCACTCCGTCACACCGGCGCATCAGCCACTCCTTCACAGAAAAACCAAGAGACAGCGAGGGGAAATGGGAGGAATATAAACACGTATTGTGCAGGGAGTGGTAAAGATGCAGGAGAATTTAAAAGTATGGTTTCCGTTGTCATCATTAAACATTTTTCTTATTGCCTCCTTAGCTGGATACTGGACATTTCTTGAAACCTCTAACTCTGACAGGAGAAAATGACACAGAAATAGCTCTAATCAAAGGCTTAGATTACAGTGAATCTGTTCACTGGATAAATTCCCACTGGATCACAACTTCAAAGTACTGCCTTCTCATAAAGCGACAGAGTGGCCTATTTATAGACCAGTTTTCCGGAACATTATAGCACAACCATGTGTTTGTAACCATAGGGGACTATTAATTAGTGGTAAGTATATGCTAACAGTTAATTAATTAATCCATTTAACACCTATTAATTATAGTCCTCCAGCTAAGTAAAGTACTTATTGGATAGTTTCTAACCACACTATTGACATTTGTTAACACAGTATGGCCATTAACTAACAGTTAAATTATGAGAAGCATTTTGACCGTAACCTTAACCGTAATAAAGGATTTATTAATGATTTATTAACGTTTATTAATGCTCTGTGTGACCCTTATTGTAAAACTGAAAACATGTATCCCTAAAATGGCACTGCTTTAACTAGTTAATTAATGTAACCTTATAGTAAAGTGTTACCCATGTGTCGACTTAGATTTTTAAACAGATCCACCATACTGCTGACTGTACTAGTGTTTTGTTTTTTCTATAAACCAAATTGGAATGGAAGTCACAGTTTTACTGCAGTGGTGCAAGCAAGGTAAGGTAAGACTATAGAGAGAAAAAAGAGAAAAGCCTGGAAAAAAACTGGAGGCATCCACAGAATATGGGAAAAAATGTCTTGTGCTGTTTTAAGCCAAAAAGAAATTCGCAAAAATGTGCTTTTTGCACAGTGAAAAGGAAAGCTCAACAGTTTCTTTATTGGTCTCACTATTATAATTTTTGAGTGGTTGCTGTCAAAATTGAAAGTGTAGCTGTGGTGAATGGAACTTTGGGCCTAGAATATCATCTGTTGTGTTTTTTAATGAAACTGTGCTTCTGAATAAAATGAAATACAGAAGTGAAATGAAATTGATCTGACTCAGGGGCACTGGCTTGACCTTTCTCCTGGGTATGTTTTCAATACAATTCAAAATCGTGTACTATAGAGGAGTACAAGTATGTTCATTCTGCAGTTCTGTTTAACTTGAGTGGGGTTTTTTTTTTTCCTATATATTTTTAGGCAGCTTTATATTTCTACACCATCTCAGGGACAAATAATCCATTAAAATGAAGACTGCATGGAGGCTTTAGTTACTAGTTGAGATGTTTCTACCCTTCAGTAGAATGTGTAGAACGCCCAAATGTGTTGATTGTGAATATTAACGATAATCTAAATAAGGAAGCGTTCCTTTATAGGTTCCTGAGTTTATTTCAGCTAAATAAACTACTTCAAAAAACATAAATAAACCGAATAATAAACTTGTGGATGTGATAAATGTAGATCAGACTCGCTAACGGTATATATAACACCTGATGAGATGAGGCACAGTTCACCATTATTATCTTATGTTAGGCATCCAACTTGTCTAGAGCCCAACTCGTGTATACCTGCATTTTTAGTCATTGTTGCTGGCTTGCTAGTACCTCAGTCCAGAAAGACAAAAATAATTTGAAGAATCTCAACATTCAAAGTCCTAAACATAGCCACAAAGTACAAATTGTGCGCATAAAGACACATGATTTATAGCCATAGCCTTGCCTTAAGTGTATGCTCTGTTTTCATTCTGTTTTAGTTTTCTGATTATACTGCAAGTATTTCACCTCACCAAATATTATAACACTGGTTTTGGCACCTCATGTTTAAATACTTCACTTGTACTGTGATATTTTCTTTGATCCTTCTTGGAAATGAAACTTAGTTTCATGTCGACAAGCTCACAACTGGAGCTTGAAACTGACAGCAAGCAGCTTTCAGGGATCACAAATGAAACCAGCCAAACCAAAGACGACGAAAAAGACATTGGAGAGTTTCTAACTGCAGTGTCATGG
>KV751333.1:8628092-8638573 GCA_001698575.1 Mola mola
CAATTTAGAAGGTGTGATGTAATATTGGGATGCATATGGATAGCTGGGAACTACAGCAAGGGTCTAAGCTCCACTAAGCCCTGCTGATCTCCGCTAAACATAGAAGATTGATTGACAACTTGAAATTAGCTCATACATTTTAATATCATTTCACATGTCATGTGGTTTTACTGGCAGATAACAATATTGCATTTTTATGTAACGATACAAAGAAATTTGTTTTTTTGTAATTTCTTTGGCATAAAGTGTATGTTTCAATGGGCAACAGTTTGACTGAGGATGTGATTGTATTTCTTCCTTATCTGCACTAGCTTATAAAATCCAGGAAAACTTCTCTTCACTACGAATCCCTTATGGCTCTGTTATCTTTTTTTAAAGAGCTCAGTACCTTATAACCAAACTAGATCTCTCCCAGGATGCAGGGCTACTGATGGCCACTGAAGTGAATGGCAGCCAGTCATAGAATGGAAAATAGGGCTTTCAATTATCAAGTTCCTCTCCTGTGTCGGGACCAGACACCCCCTCCCACATTACCAGCAGGCCCCTCTGATAAAGCTTGTAGAAAGGCCTAGCTCAGGCTGGCCTCATTTATGCTGCTACAGGTTTGTACCCCTGGTGCCTTCCAATGTTACATTGAGCTTCACTCTCTTCCTTCTTATTATAATTACACTTAGTAAAACTGCATTTACTATTTGTATCAGTACTAATATTACTATATCTAGAATTATTATAGTCATATGTATCTCTGTGTTTGTGTCTCACTGCATCATTTATTCATTTCGAAGGTATTTATACCAACTTTGGTGTTTTGAGGTAGAGTGATTATCCAGTGGCAGGTTGGCAGTTCGATCCCCAGCCCCAAGTCTGAATGTCAAAGTGTCCGTAGGCAAGATACTTAACCTTAAAATGCTCCCAATGCTGTGCCATTGGCGTGTGAGTTAATGTGTGAATGGTGACAGCCTCTGCTGAGTAGGTGGCGTCCTGCAAAGTCGTTTTTGGCAACAGTGTGCTAGTGTGTGTGTGTGTGTGTGAATGGCTGAATCCTGACTTGTAGTGTAAAGCCCTTTGAAGTGCCAGCGAGACAAGAAAGGCACTGTTGAAATGCAATGAACTTACCATTTAAATTGAGGAAAATTATTTCATAGCATACATCCATTCTTTTCAATGAGCTTATAACATCATTTTTCAGGACAATTCACTGACTGTTTATTGTGTCATTGGCTGCTAATGTCAATTAAAAATTGTGTTTAGTGGATAATACTATTTTTTAGCAAGCCATCCTTATTCATCTCATCTTTTTAACATTAATTTTTATAACGTTATAGTAAAGGTGCATTTCAACCAAAAGTTCCATGAACGTTTAGTTAGACGTATGGGAAAAGCAATGAAAGACTCAGTCTGCCGATATCTTACTGTAGACCTTCTCAGGTGAGAAACATAGTGTGAAATAAAGTCCAGTGAGTATTCAACCATGGTTCAAACCAACTCTGGTTCCTGCAATCAAATGGTGATCTTCCTTAATGAAAATGAGAATTTAGATTTCAGTTTGAATTTAACAGGTGATTCTGCGTTGGAAAGTTTGTTGTTGCCTCAGTGCTCAGCTGGGCTCATGCTGTGTAGAAACGTAATTGAGATCAAGTGATCTAGACCTACATGTGTAAAACGTACAAAATATAAAGAACAAACATCACTATAATTATGTATTTGGCAACATTTTCAGTCAAATTCTAAGATCACCCTTAAATGTAATTTAAAAGTGTCCTTTATTTCTCAGTAGACATCATCATTCCACAGAACTCCTCGGATGGAAAACCAGCTATGTGATTCAAAAATGAACTAGATTCACCACAAGCAGGGAGTGGCTTTGATTGGCCATCAAGGGAGAACAGAGGCTAATTGACACTCCAGCAAGAGATTAATATTTAGTGCCGAGGCCGGCATCATAGAGAATGTCCCCTTCTCAAACGCTACGTGGATTCATTGGCAGGTTGCTGTCATTTGTCAGGAGCGAGAGCAGTTTAAACACACTGCCGGAAGGGCACTGCAGTGTCACAGTCAATCACAATCTGATTTGTGCGTCCTGGTTCAGGAAAGCTTCCAATTGGGAATCACTTATGAAGTGTCTGGTGATAACAGGGAGCTGAGGCTTCTATCACGAGAAGACAAATTCACGCTTGGAGCCTGAGTCCAACTGAAATCCTTTTTGTGCTCAAAGGGGAGACTTGATCCAAACCACTGGCAAGATACCTAAACTGCTGGCTTCAGGGTTTCTGTACACCTGTGAAAGGCATCAAGCAGAAAATGAAAAACAGAACGTTTATTATGAGAAAAACTGAAGAGGAAGGGGCCTGAATAAGGAGAAACTACATACCCATGGCACATGCTTCTGAGAAAAAAAATAGATTAATATATTTCAGTCAGGCAACTCATGTTTGCATATAGAAATCTTTCTTATAAATACTTTATATATTCAAGTTTGGTGTATTGAAATATTCGTATATAGAAGTATTTAACTTCAGCATTCCGACCTCATCAATCCCCACAGACGTTTGCATAGAAATACTGGGGAGTGATGGAAAACACCTTGAAACCCCCATTGTCAGTGCTTCTGACAGGCGGAAAGGCAGATGGGAAGTGCATGCGGTTAAAAAGACCGCCATATTTGGAGGATGTTACGTAGATGAGAATGAGGCAGGTTTATTGAGCATACACAGTTGAGTAGCTCTAGCTGACTGCCAAAAATAAATGCTCTGCTGTGTAGTTAACACCAGAGCCTTGTTTCACACCATGTTGATGATAGTTACTCTGATCACTGATGTGCCATGTGTAAGGTTGATTTCACTCCCTTCCGTCCCTGAGTGTGGACACCACAAATCAAAACTACCACAAGGACCATAAAAAAAGTTTTACATGGGGATCAATGTGGTCAAGATCATGAGCTGATTAAATTTGGAGGCATTTAGCACCCAAATTATCCCCTGGTTGCTCACAATTATTTTAATCATGTTGATGAGTGTTCAAGTGCTCTTTATTCTCATCTGTTTGATTTAATTAGTTATCTGATGCTACAAAAATGTGATTAAACATCATGATTGAGAGGTAAGCTCTGCTCATGATTGGGTCGAAGGGGGTATGGGCGGGAACTTGATACCACAGCTCCACTTCCAGGTCTCTACTTCTAAATGCCGTCAAAAATGCAAGATGGCAGTGTTTATATCTCAGATATTTGGGCTTAATTTTTGTACAGTGGGAGGAAGTGGTGATGTGTCTTTATTAATGTCAATGGCGCACAAGGTTGTAGCCCACTGGATGCCCCATTTAACTTAATTTGTTTCTTCAGCCAGCATGACATTTCTAATCACATTCAATCAAACAGTAACAAGTTTTAACATGATTTATGAACTAGAAGTTCATAAATCATTCTTCCAGGACCTATTGCCCATGCATGGCTGTACAGTGAAGCATCGCAAATTAATGTCAATCTTTTCTGATTCTGATGTGATGCCAGAATTCTTAGTGAGTAGTAGAAAATATTGCCTAAATTGCTGCAGATAAAATCGTAACAGTTTTTTGTGAATTCATTTGTCAACAGACCCGTCTCTGCTGATGAAGACCATTCCATACAGTTGAATGAGACAGGTATGGAGTGAGCCTCACCAGAGTTTGGGTTGTTTTGTGGTTTTTGCTTTTGCCACCCATTACGTGAGATATATTCTCCCCTAGAAGTTCTAGAATATGCCCATTAAGTCCAATCTCCAATCTAGATTAAATTTGTGATGACAAAATTTCCAGTTTGTGCTGACAATTTATAGTAGGACAACCCCTGATAATATCCAATAATAGCTGCTGCAGTGAACAATTTCCTGCAGCGTTCACTCATTTCTTTTATTCTCAGCTGAAATCTAAATGCTTGATGGCCACCTGCCTACCTGACCTGAAATTGACATTTGGTGCCCTCTGACGGAGCTGCGGGAGACACAGTACAGAGAATAATGAATAAATGCGAAACAGGGAGCTCATGACAAGTTTGACCGAATTGTTGATCTTGAGTGCATCACATGGATAGAGAGATATAAAGGAGGAAGAGAGAGGGCTATTGCAAAGAGACAATTACAGTTTTGGAAACTCTTGCATTGCAGCTGGAAGAGTATCACAGCAGATGAGATGAAGCATTTTTTTGAAATGAGCATGGCTGGAATGTGTGAGAAATAAAAGTTATGTTCGGCATCTTCAGTCAGGTTTATAAGACGTCTATATGAACAGTGAGAAAGTTCTCCGCAGCAAAAACTCCCCAGAGACCAACAGCACTCTCACTCTCACTCAGGAGCGTAAAGCTTTAAGGTTTCAAGGACTTTGTGGGCTCAGGTCATACAGAAACATCACCGACCTTTAAAAAAAAAAAAAACTGAATCCCAAGCAGCCCTTCAGCTTGTCATCACTGAACACCCCTTATCCTGACTTAATGCCTTGTCAAACCCTGATCTGAGTGTCTCTGGGGTTGTGATTGAGTATCAGGCCGACGCACAGCCCTGTGTAAGTGGTGCTCCATTTGGGAACATTTAAGACTCTTCCTTCCCTAATTACGAAGCCTTAATTAGCTTGTGGGTAGAATCCAGTAAATGCCTAATTGTCTATTGATATTATGCAATGAGCTGCAACAAACTCCTCTATCTCAGTTATGCTCTCGCCTCACCAGCAAAAAATACAGGCTGCTGAATGTATCAGTCTTTAGGGTTAGAAGTGCTGTCGCAATAACAAGCACACAGTGGCACGGGAATGCAAATAACCATGTTCAGTATTCAAATCATGACTTTTGAATGTCAGCGGAGATGTGAAAGACTCGATTCTGTCAGAGTTAGGCAGAAATATTGTCCTCTGTCGCTGAATCTGTCCATTTATTAAATCTAAATTGAATGAGCTCTTCTGGAGCAAAATACTCATGTTTGAGCAACAGAAATACCAATATGAAGTTAATGACCGTTGCTGAATTGGCAAAACAAAAACTAAAAACAAAAAAACGATGAACAATAACAAACAGTCATTCGTCATTCTGGATCAGAGGCCCAAAGATCCCACAAGCATTTCCAGAAGCTCACAAACATAGTTTGTGGACAGACTTCCTTATTTAATGTGTGCACACTCTGGTTTTCTGGCTTTGGGACAAAGCACACGTTCACTACCTGTACATGTGTGTGCACGTAATTACATTTATTCTCAAGGCTTTGCATGTAACTCTGAGCATGCCAACAGCGATATTTGAAACAGGCTATTTCTTCTTTTAATCCGGCCCCTCGTATCTGAAGGTAGAATATTTAGAGCATCAGCAGCAGATCGGTGAATGGTCAGCCAGTAAATACATTCATTTCTGACTTGTGTTGTATTCAGAGGGTCTGAATCAAAATCCAGTTAGAGCTGCAGAGAAACAGCTTCGGGCAACAATGCGTTAGATTTGACGGTTAGCTGACAGGGACTAACATTAGCTCTTTTTCTCCCCCCTGCAACTTGTGTCAGACAGTTTAGATGAACACTTGAGACAGGCACGCCCTCCATCTTGTGGAACAAATCTGTCTGAGAACACTAGACGAAAGTAACACAAATATATGCAGCCGAAACTCTTCAATGCTGCCAGTTGTTTTCTTCTTAAATTGTTATAGTCAAGTCAAATTTCTTTCCGTGGATCATTTAAGGCAACAGTTTTTGATCGGAATGCCTTAAAAATGTAAGAAAAAGCAAATCAAAAGATCAGTCAATTAAAGTTTACAAGTATAGGTACAGGATATAAATCAGATAGCGAGTTAAAAACAAGCAAAAACAACATGAAGATTCAAGAATATTTAAACATTTGGATATGTAATATATAACAAGTAATTGTAGTTTTAAGACACATGTGTCTGGAAAGAGCAGTCGCTGATAATGAAAAAAAAAACAAAAAACACAACGCTCCAGAATACGAAAAAAAACCCCAACCATGTCACTGAAAATCCCCACTTAAATCAATCATTAAAAATGGAGGGAATATGATCAGATGAACTGAGTGATGTGCATGATGGAGAATATTGAAAGAGGCCATCAAGACACCTACGACTACTCTGAAGGCAGCTGAGATAGGAGAAACTCTGCAGACAACAACTGTAGCTCTGGTGATCAGCCAAAGCTTTATGGCTTTATGGGAGAGTGGCAAAAAAAAAGCTGCTTTCAAAGATCATATTAAATCTCGACTATAGTTTGCACACAGGCACGTTTGAGACTCCAAGGTAAACAGGAAGAAGATTTGTCATTCTAATGAGACCAAAATGGTTCTTTTTGGCCGTCAGACTAGATGCTATGTTTAGTGGAAACCAAACACTGCTTCTTGGCAGCAGACCCTGCAAAGCTTGTAAAGGTGGAGCGCAAAATGAACACAGCAAAATATAGGGAACTCCTGGAGGAAAACCTGATTCGAGAGAGCTACAGTTTGGTGGAAGATTTCTTTTCCAGCAAGACAATGACCTGAAGCATACAGCAAAAGCTGCACAGAAATGGTTGACAACAAGGCAAATGTTCCAAAATGTACTAGTATACTCTTCCCCCTTTAATTTTTACATCATTTATTTCTAATTAATTAGCATTACCTCAAAGAAATCTGTTTTAACTTTGACACCAACACACAACATGTTTTCTTTGTCTTATTGTTTGTCTCACATGTTTTGCAGAGGCTTGATTGATATGTGGGGGAAATTTACAGCCGTGGAGGAGGTCTGTGCTCTCTGTGCGAGTGCTTTGTAGTTTAGAAATGCATTTCCAAGTGTAGTGGGGTGAAAGTACAGTATTTCATTCCGGCATCTGATGGAGTTGATGTTTAATTTAGCAGAAAATGGAAATACTTAAGTACAGTACATGTACCTCAAAATTTTCAAGTACTTGAACAAATCTATTTAGTTACATTCCATCAATGTTTCCAAATGTTCACAAATAATTGCAAGCCGTTCTATATGTCTTTGCATTTGCTCATCCAATATGATTTCATACAATCTTCGGGGTCACATTTGTGTCTCCATAATAAGTCCAGTTGATGCATTTAATGGCTAAAATGGTCCAGACTTTTCTTTGGGGTACACCTGGAAACCCCCACCCCCACTGTACCCTGTTTACCTTCATCCATGTGACACTCTCAGCTGTTTGTACACCTGTTAAGTCCGGTGCAAAATACCTTGGAAGACGTAACCTGTCCCAAAGGAGGCTTCAGCACGCAGCTTGATGTCTACACAAATTGTACACATGAATCTTGAAACTTGAAGTTTGTCTTATCTCAGTGAAGACTGATAAATAATAAACAACCTTGTTTCTCTACAGGACTATAAAATGTCTCTAAAGTCAAACTGCTCTAATAAACCTTTTATGGCGTTTTTTTTTTATAAACAATGGTTAGCACATAAGCATAAAAGTAGCCTATAAAAATGGGCATATATAATTGTAATAGTCTGCGCATATTCAGCAAAGATGTAAAAGGACAGCTAAATGGCATCTGGAAGATGTTAAATAAAAAAAAACAAAACACGGCATTAAAGAGGCTTGATTAAGTCTTACATAACTTGATTGTGAATGCAATGTTGGTGAGGAGACAAAATGTCAGACATGCCAATGGATAACATTAGCCTAAAGCCGACTTGAGTGTGTCTTTCAGCAGCAGCAGCAGTGATGAAGAAGGAATGAAGGTAAATCTTATGCTATCCTGCTTTCATTAGTATGCGAATGCTGCAGATTCGGTAATAGCAATGGATTTTACTTGTATTTTTACTAATGTTGGCATTTTTTTCTTAAAAATCTCCAAACAGCAACCATCCATCTGTCTTTTCCACTGCAGCACATATTAAGGATTAATGTCGTGCACACTGCTGTGCACATGGCACCTAAAATAAAAAAAATTCTAAAACTTTTAATTTCACCTCAGATCCTTTTGTTATTCATTGTGTGCTGTAAGCGGCTACTTAGGATTCCATTTATTCACTGTGGTAAAAAAAAAAAAAAGTTGTTCAAAATAAGAGTGTAGTCTAAACAATGATGATTGAGGGGACATATTGACATTTGAATTGAAGTCACCCAGTTAGCCTCTGGGTACTGAAAGGTAAAATAAAGTGTGACTTATTGCGTTGCCTCCCATATCTACAGTATATCCTGATCCCTGAGAGAAAACTCTGAGTTATGAGCAGGCGGCATAGAGGTTTAATACTGTTATTAATCAAATTGGTGTGTGGGAATCATTCTTTTAAAGCTTTAGAGTCATGTTTTGCTGTTGGCATAAGTGTGAGCAGGTGAGCATGTCTTTGTGTGGTGGATAGATCGATGGATGTCCGTGTGTGTGTTTGGCTTGCTGCTATCTCTTGCGGCCAAAACAACTCGTCTACCAAAATACAAACACAGCAGCATTGCAAACCTCAAAGGAGAATCTCTTCCCTGCAGGTGTTTGTCAAGGTGCCGAAGGTCATGTGCGAGCAAAGCTGTCTTTGTACATGTATGTCAAAGAGTTGGGCAAGTTACTTTCAAAATGTAAAAAGTAAAATGGGACTATAGATGTGAAATTGAAGAGGGTAATGTGTTAGTAGTTAATCAAAGCCCAGAAGCTCAGGTTATTTCAGCTAAATAAATAATCTAGTAGTGGTTTATATAACGTATTGAAGGCCCAGTCATGTTATATGCAGTGGTTACTTTACTTCTAATCATTACAATAAGTTAAAGGTCATAACATCAAATTATCCATTTTAAATATAGAGAGGCTGCTCCTCCACATCTAAAGGAGCCAGGAGATGTGGTTAATACATCTGATTGGGATGGCTTCATCCATTCACACCCATGTGATATGGATAAATTCTAAAAAGAAAAAAGAAAAAAAAATAGACAATTTAGGCTGGTTATACTTGACGTGATATACTAAATGTAAAAATATTACCAAAATTGTAACAGTAGCTCATTATATTATTTTATTACTCCTAAAATTAACGTTTTTACTGTTATGTGCTCCTTTTTTTAACTCATTACTCATTACCAACATAGCATCATGCATATGTAGGTTTGTATGTGTATGTGTGTATGTGTGTGTGTGTGCGTGTGTGTGCGTGTGTGCGTGTTTGTGTGTGTGTGTACTACTGCAGTTGAGTGTAGGTAGAAGATCGTCAATATGTGTACATAATCTCAACTAAACTTATGTTAACCTTTCACATTCATTTTGTGTGTGTGTGTGTGTGTGTATGCATGTACCCATTTTGTAACCTAAAAGGGACCTTTGTTGGCTTTGTGACACTTACCTCATTGGGACCAGTGTTCTTAATGTGAAAAAAAAATGTTATTTCTGACATCCTCAATAGTGTTAGGCTGTACACAATGAATGGAAGTCAATGCAATGTCCTAACAAGCTAGTTCTGAGGCCGTCAAGCCGCAGGTGTTTTGTCCCAGTTTGTTGGCCTGCACAGATGTCACCCAGCCTCAGGCAGGAAGTACCGGTCATTCCGCGCAACTTAGAACTGACGGTCGTCCTTGTGTGAGCTCCTTAACACACAGTAACACCACACAGGGGTATTTGTAGTGGGATGAGAGGTGTAATAAGCTCAGTAATTTGCTCCGAAGCCAAACCTTTTACCTGTTCATTGGAGAATGTATTCATCCACACTCACATGACCAACTACGTGCGTATGCCCGGACCATCACGTCAAGCTGCCTTTTCCTACCAAACACTATGTCACATGTATAAAAACTGTGTGTATATTTTGTACCAATGTGTGTGTGTGTGTTCTTTTAGACAAAGACACAAACTTTGGCAGCAAAGTTTTTTTTTTTGCTGCTTCAAAAATTAGCAGCAGGGATGGCAACTGCGTGTCAAAGGGGTTGCCATGGTGACTGGGCACCGTCGGCTCAGCACATCGCATCTCCCTCCCTCTCCAACTCTCTTTCACTCACTTTTTTTGCTCCTCGTTATTTCGTCTCACACCAGCGGACGGCTTTTTCCTATCACTGTGCTGGTCAGAACCAATGAAAACTTTAATGCGGGCTATAGAGCATCACGGAGCTCATCATTAATGACTAGCGACACAAGATCTTTATTGCAGTCCTACCGAGAGCACATGTTAGAGCAAAGCACTGCTGGCTCTGGCATCACGCCTTCACGTATTAGCGGCTTTGTCTCTCAGACCACCATAATTGGTGGGAGTAGAGACCAGATAGCCCCAAGGAGATTATCACACCCTGACAAAAGAAATGATCTTGTTTTGTAGCAGAGCGGGACAGTTGCATGTTGCGTGACACAAAAATGTCACACTGCTTTTTGCCCCCTTGCCTTGCACGCTGACATCATGTGTCTCTGGGTTAATTGTTATTGTGAACTTTGTGACTCTCAGATGATGCAGAACCCCGCTAAAACCTCCTGAGATCCTGCTGCACAGCTATCAGAGACTTCAGTAAGCCCTTGGTTTTTTTCTGACTGAAACAACTCACCGTCACTGAGTTGGACT
>KV751333.1:8638594-8662107 GCA_001698575.1 Mola mola
ACTAAATGTAGGAGTGTCAATAATGTCATTCACCATAGTCTTCAACCCATTTATTAGCACTGTCCAACAGTGTAGAAGAGCTAGAACAGACTGGGATGGTGGCAGAGCATAACGGCTAAATGTTAACGGTATTCTGTGTGAAGCATGAGCCTGTAATGAGAACGAGGGAGCTCTGAAAATAAGAACTATTGCTTGTAACTGGAGTCTCGGGCAGCGACTCAATGGTTTCGTTGTCTTGCTGAGCTCCCATGAAGAAGCACAACGACACACACGCACACACTTTGGCAGTGCAAGGATTTCATTTCCACTCCTACAATGATTGCCGGAGTTCATGCGCGGTGACTCAGAAAGGCACACACAAAAGGAAAATGACAAATACAATTATGAGCCCTCACACACGAAAGCGTGCCACGCACACTTCCACTCTGAACCGTATTATGCACAGCTCCCTTACAATGTCAAACTTACCCAACTCACATAATCTCAGTTGAAGTTTTCTTTCTCCTGTCCTTACGAAGGGCGCAGAGTTCTAAGAGAGGTCTTTCTTCTTTTACAAATTAGGCTATGGCTTACAGAGAAAAGGGCCATAACAAACAGAAAGGTGCAGAAAACTGCCACAGAGACTATTTTGGATGAGAAATTGTATGCAGATCAAGCAAGCGATCACTGTCATTCCCACGTTGCTCGTGTTTAATGATGGCAGTGTGTGCCAAGACGATCCTGTGTGCCTCTGGGATGTTATTTGTGCCTTGAGGACCCACTACATTAAATGTTTGGAAATGTAATCTGGTACGCAAAGTCATCAAAAACGCCCTTGAGTATTTTTAGCATCGGGCCCCCCAGTAAGAGTTAGACTTCCCTCTGTTTCATCTGGATTGCTTATCTGTAATGGCGCAAGTTTTCCCCACACCTCTGCTTTTACATGTTTAATTATTATTTATTTATTTATTATTGTTCTTGGGCTAAGATCTTTTTCATTCCTTTTGGCTGATTGTGAGAGTCACCGATGCCAGAATAAGCTGTCCAGGCTGCATATAATTATAAATGGCTATACTGATTGGCAAATATAAAAGGGGCAATGCGAACACTTGTGAATAGATTATTTTTCACTTGAAAGTTCGTTTACCCTTCCAGGTTCAAGGATGGCTTCGTTATCATGCCAGAGAGCTCAATTAGACAGTGACAACACCTATTCTTCAGCAATAAAGCTTTGGAAAGGCTTCATCAATTATCATTGTCACGTTTTAATTTGATGTTGAACTCTTTCGATCTACTAAGGCTGGAGCAGCAGCGATTCAATCAAATAAGAATTTCACCTCTGTGGCCTCTTCTCAACTGTTATCATCCTATTAGCTTTCTTCTTTGCTTCTTCTACCAGCTAATGGTGGAGTAAGCTGTGCACTAGCTTGTTTTGCCTGAGAGAGTCTCTGGCTGAGAGGAAATGGGGCTTATGGCCAACCGGCACAAATCTGAAGTTCTAAAGGTTTTCCCTGTTGGCACATTCTGTTTCTGTGTTCTGTGTGCCGTGTTCCAAGTATCGCTCCATTCCTTCCCATTAATGTGGTTCACTTGCTGCATGCCGTATACCAAGAACGTTTGGGGCTTCTGTGTTTTATTTTTTTGGTCCCACAGCAAATCCATTTTTGTATCCTGCTCTGGCTGAATCCTTCCCCACACAAAAGGCTTTCAGTAATGTCTTCTCATGTCATTTTGCTGTTTCAATATTCCCTATTTCAATATTTGTTTCAACTGTCCATGTTATTATCTGGCTCATGAGAATACCCATTGCTCCTAAATAGGTGAAGCCACAGAAGTGTTGTTTGTTTGTAAAGCCCTGAAGAAAACATTCAGTGGAAAGTATTGGTTTTTTTTTAATCATTTAGCCACCACCGTAAAAGCTTTTATTATTTCCTTCAATTTAGTACGTTGTTTCACATTAGGAGTGGTTTTTTTTTGTTTTGTTTTGGGGTTTTTTTATGAGAAATATAGTGCAAGTTTTTGCTCTTTTCCAAGACATAATGACTTACATTTTGACAAGAGTAACTCCTGAGTGTTTCTGATGGTAAAAATCTGATTTGTTTGTCTAAAACTGTAAAAAAGAGACCTGCCAGGGAGACGTGTGCTGCCAGCTATTGTTGAGGTTTGAAAAGAATATTGGTTACGGACATGACTGTAGTTGCCTTGGTTAGGTTAGTTATTGTCTGAACCCATTCCCTGCTTCCTATATTGTGCATTAAATAGGGTGTTTTTACCTTTGTCCAAAATGTATGGTGTGAAATGTTAAATTTTATATTGTGCATTCATAAAATCCCCCTACTACTGTGAAATATAGTGAACAAATGATGGTCACTAACCCAACAGTATAGACCAACATGCATTGCAAGGAGGGCAAATGGCAGGTATGCAAGAAGAGGGAGAAGGGGAACATGACCTACAAGTGTAAGTAATTATTTTTGTTTAACTTTAGGTGATATGTTGGAGTTTTACCTATTTCTTTGTGGTTTAATATATATCGCATATTTGTTTATTTTAAGTCATTACCGCACAAATCACAGCTAGCAATGTTGATCAGGTACTTTTCATCGTGCGACAGAGATAATGTGATAAGTGACCATGACATTAAAAATGATTTAGAAGGGTCTAAAAGTGCTTTTTTGTTTTTAATTATATCAGTGAGCTCATTATTAGTGCTTTACCTGGGCAAGTCCTATGGAGTAGGGAATGAGTGAGTTCAACACAAGCAGCATGAATAGCAGATTAAACCTGAGGCTAATTGGGAACGAATCTTAAGATGGTTTTATTGCAAAACCAGTTATCTAACGTCTTTTAAATTTGATCATTTTACCAATTAAGTACTTTAAAATGCATTATATCAAACTGTCAAATGAAGTACTACCATTGAAAATCCGTCGCTTAAACAGTAAACATCATGGCTGAGGATTTCTGATTTTGTTCTGCAATCCACCAATAACAGTCTCCAAAAGTTTGTAATTCGAATTATAATTGTGACAGCCCAGGTCCTCTGCGTAGAAAACCTAAGACATCAATCCTGACAACATGCAGGGGTGAGACTTAACATTGTAGAAACATTTTCCATTCTGATGCATCAACTTGAAGGTGACCTTGTACAAGTAGCTCTTCTTCTTGTGAATCCATGTTTGGTTTCAAAAATGTATAGCTCAATGACTCCATTGAGCTATACTATTGTGAGAACTTGGCACTGTGTAGTTTATAATAAACTAATTTAAAAGTTGGAAGATAACAGAGCAGGTAAGCTCCGGCTCGCTCTGGATGCAGACGAGGGGCAGAGCGGTGAGTGAAGATGAGGCAGGACTAATATTCATAGAGATCCCCAAAACTTGCTGAGACAAAGGTGTTGAACTGCATCCAAGCTAGTTTACAGCCACAAGGGGATTATTCCATTAAAAAAAAGAAGAAATATGTAATTTTATGAAACAAATTAGTTTGAACTCGGCAATATCTCTTACTAACTTACTTTCAAAGAAGTTACACAGCATATGACAAGTAGCATCACACACTGTACGAATGCTGTTATATAGGAAAAGATGTCTTTCAGAGACGTAGAACATCACATGCAGTTCTGAGAGTCATCATGTGGATAGTGCAACGCTCCAAAAAACAGCTCCAAACCAGCATGCTTGTCCGGGGAAAACATCCACACAAGACAAACAATTTGCCAGTTTCATTGTTGAGCCAGAGGCAGCCATGGTGAGTATGAAGACAATAAGGGAGACAAAAGATAAAGCAGGAGTTCCAGTATCAAAGGAACAATTTTTAAAGTGATTACCGGAGAGGTGAGCAGATTTCAGTTCATTTTTCAGTTCAGATTTTCAGATTTCAGCCGACCCACCTGTTTTGCCATGCTGAGTGAACGTGAGGCAGCAAAATCATCCCTCTTTTATTTCTGTACATCACTCAGGGTCCCATACTGAGACCTCCATGGCTTCTTTTCCATCACCTCCAAGCCATCGGGCCTTGATATACCTGACACTACATCCTATCATGTTCCTCACATTATTCACACTATGTGCGAGCATTTGTCAGCCTTCATGGATAAAAGGAGGTTAAAAATTACCCATTAAAATTCAGTAAATCTTTCCTCCAAACTTGTGGGCCAAATTGTTGTGTGTTGAGTGCTGCCAATTTAAGCGGGTCTTTGATTGGCAGATGGGCCGATAACCCCTCTGCCTCCCTTCCCACCGCCTTGTCAGTCAACAGGGAACCGGTGAGCCACAAGGAGCAAATAAAGCACACAGCCAGAAGGGAAGTGACACACAGAGAACGAATTAGAGACTGAAACACACACATTTATATAGACAGCAGGGTAAACCCACTTTGGATTCATTAGCAGTCCAGCAGGCGATGCATTGGCTAAACTAAATCGAAGCCTGTTTCAGCATTTCTGATCATTAAACTAATGCCCAGAGATAGAGATGGAACTCCATCCCCTGTTGTCCCCATTAATCTGTTTGTATCTATTGACTGGTCTAGTTTCTTGCTTGGAGACAATCATGTCTCCCCAACACATCCCGTTTATTCTTCCTTCCTTCGCTGATTTGACAGAGTTGCTAGTTGCTGAGATAGACTAACACGCCCAGGCTGTCAAATCCTGTGTTCATGCTCTGCTGTGTCTTCTACATGTCAAAGTCCCATTACTGTTGCTGAGACTGCGCACTGAAGCCTGTCTTAGCTGCTTAGCAAAAGTGATTTACCAACTACAATGGTTTATAATTGGGATCGATCCGTTCGTTATCAACATGCAATTAAACAAAGCAGATAGCAATTTGTTTTTCCTTTGTATTTCTTTTCCGAACTATCAAATGTAATAATTTTGTTTCTCTTCTACGTTTTGCACATAAGGGAGATACACATCTTTAATATTAACATCCCCATACATTTAAGTTACATCCACAGCTACAACATTAAAACCACCTGCTTGATATTGTGCTGGCCCCTCTCATGGCACCAAATGTGAAGCCAGTACCCAAAGTTTCTCAGCAGAACATTACAGCGTAATAATGATGATTTTTCACCATATTTGTCAACGGTTTTAATTGACAGTTTTCCAGCTGCTGAGAATCAACTTGAGAGAACATTGCTTTGGTCTTGCAGCCAATATTTACCAGCAAAACTTAACCCGCACTGAAACTGAACACTAGCTGCTAAATCTTTTCCTCCTGCTTGGTTCCATTTACCGCTATTTTTACTCATTGCATGAGAAACTGCTCAACCCCATCATGTCTACAGAACTTTTGGGTTGGGTTTTAATTTCAGACCCTTTTCAGACATCACAGGGGTTTTTGGTGAGTACTTGGTCATATTTTAAAGCGTACTTTTGGAAATAAAGCATGGGTTTCATAAGGTCTCCCTCTCTCCCTCCCTGTTACTGCTCCGTAGCTCCGTCCCGGCCTTTTAGTTGCTGAGCCCATGAGACAGAGTTACAGACAGTCATGTTGACATGTCAGTATTCCTTGTTTTAGGCTCTTTGCTATGTATGCAATTGTTGATAGTGCTGGTCGAGCCACTTCTCCTGCTGAGATGTCCACCATCGTATTGGCATTTCACCGTCTGTGGGGACATGCGCCTGCATCCATTTTTGTAGAACAGCCAATAGTAGCATCCTCTATTTAAAATGAAGGTGCAATGATAGAATTTAGTAAAACCTGAATACAAATTCTAGAGGCGATGCAGAAGTATATTTTTTTTATTCAGACCACTTGAATTACAATATTGTCAAAGGTTATTATGGACAAACCCCACCTTTAGTGTGAATTGAATTGTTCAAATTGAAAAATCCACAAACAAATAATCAGCATTTTCCCTCAATGTTATGTACTATAACAACTTTAGAACCTTTTAGGATTATGTTGAGTCTTGTGTCCCGTGCCATTGTTCTTATTTCCTGTCACTGTTCTCGACAGAGCCGAGGAACACAGTTAAACATTTATCTGATGAAAAATCAGATATTTCATGAAGGAAATTGCGACGGCCAAAACGGACAACAAAGGAGAATGACTGTTGGATATTCATAAGGTGAAAGCCTGTGTTTGCGGTCAACCACAGTCACCACAATCAATATATTTAACTGTGGAGAGAGATTGAAATTCAGTGTAGTCGAGCTTTGTCACACACTTTCCTACCACCAACCAACTGGAAACCATCTCGGCAGAGTAAGCCTTTCAGGGAAAGGAAGGAAGTGGACTGTACAATATGGAAGACGTGGTCATTTTGGTTCCCACCTTCCAATTTTACACAACCCCTCAATGTAAAATAAGAGGCAATGACAGTGGAGCTTTACTCTTTCAGAAAGCCACTGCGTACCCAGCAAGTTGACAGAATCTCACCACCTAAAATCTTCTTTAACTGTTACCGTAGTGGATTATTTCTTTTATTTTACCAGACCAGACTCTTTTTCTTTTACAACAGAAACTTTGCAGCAGCCATACAAAATCTTTTGACCTTCTTGAGAATAGATTAATGAAAATTGTGTTTGTTTGTTGGTTGGTTTGTTTGTTTGTTTTTCATTACAGCAGCAGCAGAGGGTGAATTCAGCGAATTGAATGGTTGTGCGCTGCCGTCATGATGCTTGCCCCCTTCGTTAAAGTCTAATGACAGGATTGCGGAAAAGCCAGACAGGATTATGCAAACAAAGAGTGGAGGTGTGATGAGGTGTCTGGGCAAAAAGAAATAATTGTCGGCATGTGCCAGAGATCCACCCGCAATTATGCATCTACACACGTGCTTTATTTGAGTGCATGTAAATCCCACTCATGCATAATGTCTACATGCATGTGTTTTATTGATGTGTGTTTTGGATTTTTAGAGTACATGTGAGAGAATGTGGATGCCTCTGAGCGTGTGTGTGTGTGTGTGCACGCGTGAGCACAGTAATAAATGTGCAGAGAGGGAGGTGGCAGCTGAGCGTGATGGATCATCTGTGTGCTGCAGGCTTAGTCTTTAGGGAGGGACGCTGCTGCATCCTTCTGGGGGGGGGAAACTAAGAGTAATTGGGTCATTGGTACTGGGAGGAGAGTTTCCACCCAGACATGCTTTTAAGTGAAACAGTGACACAGAAGGTAGGGCGAAAGAAGAAGAGAGTGGGGATAAGCAGTGAAGAAGGAAGAGTGATAAATAATGGGAAAGTGGTCTATGGTAAAAAGACAAGTCGAGGGAGAAGAGAGCAGAAAAACAGAGGCAGAAAAAATGGGAGCATTAAAGAACAGGAAGCAAAAGCCCAGCTTGGCAAGAAATAATTAGCTCCCATTTAGATTTTGTTAGTTTCTAGAAAAGCTGCTGTGATTACAGGCAGCGGTGTATTTAAGGCGAATGTGGAAAGCTTTGCGCTTGCATGGTTTCCTTTCAGGGAAATGTGCTATATGCAAAAAGACAAAAAAAAAAAAAAAACAACATTTGAGGTAGCTCTTTCATGTACGGTATCTTATTTTGTGCCAGTGGAGTGCAGCAGATCAAACTCTCCCTTAATGAACATGAAGAGGTGCAAAAGAGCGATTAGTGGGGGCAAAACAGTGGAGTTTTCAAGGCCACTTAATGGTTCTGACAGGGAGGCTCAAGAGGTTGAGATGTAAAAGGCAGATATGAAGGGAGGAGACAGAGAGAAATGTGGGCGTCCTCTGCTTCTTGGAAGCACAGGAAAGTCAGAGTTTGTCCATTGTGTAAATCCATCACTACAACGCCAGAAGGCTAATACAATGAGGCTGGCAGCCACCTTGCTGTTTCTGGCCTCGTCTCCGACTTTAGCCTCACCTGTCAACTGTCTCTTCTTTAAGTTTATGGAGACAGAGTGTAAGTAAGCCTCCCCTTTTGTTGAATTTCCATCTTCTTGCCCACATGCTGGTTTTATCTTGGCTGCATCAGCCTCTTATCACAGAGGAATAAAACGCTGGTTGGGTGATTTTAATTCTTTGAATAGGTACAGGAGAGCGCCTGGTTGAATATGAAGCCTAATGCATGCTGGGATAAGTTATGTTCTAGTGTCACCCTGAATGAGAATTATTTAACTGAATCGTTTTTAGCTAAAAACATAAACTTGTCAAGGCTCTGTTTCCAAAAATTACTGCACATCTTACATCAATTTTGTCATTTGTGTCTGATTTCTTTTAACCTATGTAATATTTATCAATCAGAGGTTTAAAGAATACTATAATGTCATTCTACGGTAAAGAAATGTCACTCGACACCGATTTTCCTCCAGTACAAGTAAAAAACATGTATACAATTAAAAGTAAGAGTTAAATGTACTTTGACTCAATTGAGTCGCACTTTTAAATTACATTTGTGTGAAAATTTAAAAAAATATTAAAAACATGACCTCAAACAAATAACAATGTGTAAGTAAAAAAAAAAAGCTGCCAGAAATTAAATAAATCCCATGAAGCTGGAACGAGTGCTGCGCAGTTTCACATGTCAGTTAGCCCGCATATTAAAAGCAGTCCATTCAGGCTCTCAGTCCCTCTATAGTCAATCTGTAGCCTCTCCGTCCCACTATAACCAGTCCAATTAGTGTCCCTGTCCCACTATGGTACTTCAGCGTGTTCAGACATGTTGAGCTGAAAGTGGCTCTGCTGTAACAGAAACTTTGACAGGAACTTTGAAAGAGCAGGAAGTCATCGCAAACCTTTCGAAATGGTAGAATTTGGAAAAATTTTGAAATAACAGCTGAGGATCCACCGTTAGCATTTTACCTTTTTTGCACAATGTTGTTGTTACCTGCTAGTCGTGGGGTTTGTTTGACATATGTAACTTCATGTTCTTCTTAAAGGATGCATTCAATCTGGGGCTTACTGTGGAAGATGTGGCCACTTTTTTAACTAAGATGAGGTGGTAATAATGCTATAACGTAGCAGCAATTTTGGGGCATTATTGTTTTTATTCAGTATAACCAAGTTCATCCCCAAAATGTGTTGAGAAAGTACCCACAAAAACACAGTTACCAGAACCCTCCTGAGAGCTATATATTGTAATGTGAATAGTTCATTTTTGTTGACATACCTGCACGGAATATTTGTTCTTCCAACTATAAGAGATATTTATCCTGAAGTAATTTTTTGTAAAGCAATGACAAATTTTCAATCAGCTAATGGGTGTACCTTAGCTAAATTTTATTCAAAATGCAAATTCAAGAAAAAAAACTTCTAGTTTTATCTCTACAGGTCTGCAAGGAAATATTGATTATCAATTGACAGTTTGGTGAATAAAATATCCATTATAAATGCTCCTGTATCAATATGTTTAATTCCACACAAGTAACTACAGGTTTTCATTAGGTCTCACATAAGCATTACTTTCAAAATTAAGTAATGAAATGGAAAATTACAGCTGCTGAATACAATATAGCACTGCCTACTGAAAAGCTAATTATCGCTTACTTTTGTGAAATTAATTGATATTAGGTGGCTTCAAAATACAATAAATCTGGTTGAATCAAACATACAGTGAGCTGCATTTCATTTCACAATAGAGCAACTTTGGTGGTAAAAGAGGAGGGGGGGAAGCAAAATATCAGATCTTCAATTTAGCTGAAAAATGCCGCTGCAGAAAGCATGGGACAGAATAATAGAGAATAATTGTACGTTTTATACGCCACCATTTATCAACAAATGGCGTGATATAAATATGGAACAGAGAGCTTCAGCCTGATTTATTTATCTTTTGTATTATTACACTTCTTCCACGAGTCACTCAGTGAAAAAACTGAAAACCTTCATTAAAGCAACAAGCTGAAGCAAATATTATACAATATAGTTAAACTTTTTTACTTCTATAACAGTGGTTTGTCCTTTATTTCTGTCCCATGTCCTTCTTTGCTCATCTGCCTCTAACATGTTTTCTACCTATCTCATTTTACTCAAATTATTTTCCATGCAACTCTATCCACCATCAATTCAACCAATCGCTTTATCCAGCAGAAATCAGTTCATCTTTTTTGTCTGAGCATTTTTTAAATCCAGTTTTTGCAAAATGAGGAAAAGAAACAAAAAACATCCTTTTTATCCGATTATCCGATTACCAGATTTTTCAAACAGAAAATTCTATTTATTTATTGATTGATTGATTGATTTTATTCAGACAGAGCTTATAAAAGGCCAAAAAATGTAAAAACAAGCTTTTATACGCTGTGTGTAAACATTCCCTTTAATAGGCAACTAACCAAAGCAATATTTATGTTATTTTTGCTGCTATGAGACTGTTTGATTTATGATCAGCTGCGTAAATGTGGGCTGCATGTTCAAAAAATTCATTGACTCATGACTTCTGGATATGAATTGACTTTGTTTCTAAAATTAACTTAAGAGGCCCTGACTTTAGAAAATTCACAAATTAAGAAAGGAATCTAATGGTTGTAATTCTCCAAAATGTAGTTAGTCTCTGTTCATTCGCCTTTTATTGGTTTGCGAGATCACAGCTCTCAGAACGATCATGACTGAATACCATCCTCCCACATTAAGTATTTATTATTTAAGAATTTGCGGTGATCATTGTCTTGATACATTTTTAAGCGGGAGACAATAATTATGAATGATAAACACATTTCACGTAAGTTTAAAAGAGCCTTGGGAAGCAGTGGCAGGACAAAAATATCTGTCACATGAGAATCAATAGCTTTACGGGAGAAGCTCTGTCATTGTCAGCTGACTGACATTCTCATTGCTGTGAGAATTCTTTGAGTGTTTTGCAGCAAGATGATTGCACTATGGATTCAAACTACCAGTATTTACCTCTTCCTCGACTACATTTCACTCTCTGATGGCGTAGCCTCACTTTCATTCTATTTTGTTCTCTAAGAACGTTATGCTGCCTGTCTGAAATTTTGATGTTGCTTTTAAGCCATTTGGATATTGATGCTTATACTCATTCCAGCCATTGAAATGAGGGTAAAGATGGCTCTGCAACACTCTAACTGTGCTTTTTAGGCTGAATGGCTCTAGGAATGGGAAAAGCACTTTCAGTCCAACCCTTTGGTCCTCTCAGAAATTGTCGATTTTTAAATTGCCATGAAATTGATTTGGATATTCACAGTCCCCAGATGGCGATCTCACAAATTTTTATAGGGATCCTGTTTCTGCAGCACCAGAATGAGGTTAACGAATATGATTTTGTTCATGTATCTTAACTACTTTTAAATGCTTTTCAATGAAATGTATATTCATGATCCCCACAAGAGGAACATGACTATTAAAAGAAAGAAAAAAGGGGGCGCTAACGTCATGAGAGCAGTGTAAAAAATGTTTTTGGTTTTTTTTCAAGCTCCTCACAGGACGCCAAGTCTTACTGTTTAAAATGGCTTTTATGAATACTTGACGCAAAAACTTTTGTCGTTCTGTATCATTTCCTCACGCCACTATTAAGTGGAACATGAAAATATCTGGTAAAAATATGCGAAGTGGAAAGGTAGTGGACACTACGACAAACGCTAACCGGGTTCAAGCTAGTAAGAAATCACCGCTCAGGCCACCTGTTGAAGAGGAAAACAAGCTTCCACTCATGTGGCATAAATTGTCAAATAGACTTTTACAGTCCTTCAACAAATGGTTCGACAAGTTTGAGCAGAGTTTCAAGAACATTCTGTCGGCCCAGCGGGAGCTCACGGAGAGGCTTTCTACCGCAGAGAGCCAGGCTTCAGACAATGAGCAACGCATCAATGCCATAGAAACTTCAGTCGCAGAGTTATGGCAAGAGAATAACAAGCTTTCCGTCCTTGAGAGGAGATCCAGACGCAACTATATAAGAATTGTTGGCATCCCGGAAGGTGAGGAGAAAGGGAGGCCGACAGATTGTCTCGAACCTGATCCCTAAGCTGCTGGGGGCCGACAACTTCACCAAAACGGTTCTTATTGACTCAGCGCACCACATACAACAGCCCAAACCACCAGAAGGAGCTAGGCTCGCATGATAATCACACGGGTTCATCTAACACAGGAAAAGGAAAAGGTTCTGCAGTTTGTGAGGCAGCGTTCAATAGAGTAGGAAGGTTACCAATCTGGCAGCGTTTCCGTGAGGGGCTGCAGCAGCCAAGAGATTCAGCACTCGCTGCACTTCCCCACAAACTCCATATCCATTACCAAGGGCAAATAAAAGCATTCAAAGATCCAGTTGAGTCTTTTGTAAATCAAAAACTCTGAAACCTCAGTATTCAAAACACAAATGGAGAGTCTAAGTAGACTTTTATCTTTGCAGTTTTCATTTTCAGTGCTCATTTGATCGGTAGTAGTTACTATGTGCTGGTGAGGGGTGGTTAGCGGTTTTTTTGGTTTTATTTGACCGGCAATCCCAGATGTTGATGAGGGTAACTACACTTCGTTTAGGGAAGCTTTGGGTGGGGGGTTCTCTGGGTGTATTTGTCAATGGTTTACGTTATTGTTTTTTGTTTTGGGTTGGCTTCCAGGCTTTATGTTAAGTTTGTATCTCGCTGAAATGCAAAAGGTACCACACATGAATACTGCTCTTGATTTCATATCCTTGGTCTCTTGGAATGTATACTGTTTAGGTCAGACAATTAAACGAGGCAAAGTTTTTTCATTTTTGAAATCACTGAAATCTGACATTATATTTCTGCAAGAAACCCATGTCAAAGCCACTCAATACAGGAAACTCAGGGCTTATTGGATCACACAAGTTTATCAGTCACCATTTACATCAAAATCCAGAGGTGTTGCTATTCTTTTTCGTAAGACTGTCCCTTTTAGATTTCAATCATCTACAACTGACCCAAACTATAGGTTTATAATTCTGACCGGGCACATCGATTCATTCCCAGTTACACTAGTGAATACCTATGGCCCGAACACCGACGACCATTAATAATTTGATGAAGTCAAAGAAAGTGGTGGAAATTTGGAGACTGCAACATCCGTCTGATGGCGATGACTCTTTTTGTTCACATGTACACAGGTCGTACACACGGATTGATTATTAAGAAGGAAAACAAGCAAAGCGAGCCTTTTATAAAATAAAATCTAAATCTAGAGAGATGCTTATAGACTTAAAGGATATAAATGAAAATTTACACTTCCAAATCAACAGCTACACAAGAAGATTTCGATCAATTTTTTGATTCATTTCAGTTTCCAAAATTAGAAGCAGCTTTCAGGGAGAGTCTGGACTTTGGACTGGATTTTTCGTTGTTGCAGAATGCTATCAGAGCATTCCCCACTGGCAAGGCGGTTGGTCCATATTGGTTTGGGCCAGAGTTTTATAAAGCCTTTCACAGCGTCTTTGCACCCTGTCTGCTGAGAATGATCCGAGATACGATTAAGAACAAACAGCTTCCATCCTCTCTCAGCGAAGCAAACATTTGTGTTATATTAAAAAAAGACATGGATGAAACCCAGGTATCTACAGGCATTTTGCCCTACTTAATAACAATCTGAAAAGAATTACAAAAGTTCTGGAAAACCGGCTTGGTAAAAATGTAGCAAGTATCATTCGTAAACAGGATGTATCCCGAGCAGGTATTCTTTCTGTAATGTCCTCAAAATCCTTAACATTACGTATGCAGAGTACGATAAGGATGACAGTGCTGCTATTTTGTCATTAGACGCTCATAAGGCATTTGATAAGATAGAGTGGCTTTATCTAATTGCAACACTTAACAAATTTGAATTTGCCGACACTGTCATAGAATGGGTCAAAATATTATATAGCAAGCCAAAATCCTGTTTTTTAACAAATAGAGATAGATTCGGGGCATTCTCCTTGCAACGCGCCATCTGCCGGGGGACCCGTAGCCTCCCCTGTCGTTCAATATAGCGTTGGAACCCCTGGCAATCGGCATTAGGGAGCATCCAAATATTAACGGTATTAAGTTAGGCAGCAAAGAGACCAGGGTGACCCTGTACGCAGATGACATCCTTATCTGTATAGCTGACCCGGAGGTCTCTATCCCCATCCTACTAGAATATATCAATTCCTTTGGGAGTATCTCCGATTATACCATAAACTGGAAAAAGAGCGCATGCCCATAACAGACCAATTTACTGATGACTTCCTGACAAAGTTGCCTTACAAAGTGATGAAGGAATGTTTCACCTGTCTGGGCCTTAAACTGACTAAAAACCCTAAGCATCTTTTCAAATTTAACTTTGCAAAATCAAAAAAAAACTTAAAACCAATATCGAGTCTTGGAGAATACTGCCCCTAACTATGATTGGCCAGGGAAAAGCTATCAAAATGGTGAGCCTACCCAGGCTTTTATACCTTTTTCAGAACTTGCCCATATATTCAAATGCATCTCTCTTCAAGATGCATGATTCCATTATACTGCCTTTTTTGTGGGGTTACAAATCGCACAGGATATCTAAGGCTCACCTTCACAAACCTTCAAAAAAGGGTGGTCTGGGACTACCTGCTTTTAAACACTACTACTGGGTGGCTAACTCCAAGGCTCTTGCCTACTGGAAGTGTGGAAGTACTAAAGCCGAGGAGAACCCTTTGTGGTTACAGCTGGAAGCTGCTGCTGTCAAAATGTCCTCTCTTCCTACTCTTCTGTTTTCCGACTCCGACTTTTTCTGCCCCAGCAGCCAAATTAATTCAGCGAAACTTCATCGTGGAAAAACTCCTTGAGAATACTAAATCAGATAAAAGCAGCTTGCCGGGTTTCCAGTGTCTCCATACATGCACCCATATGTCAAAATCATTCATTTTTACCTGCACGGTTAGATGAGGTATATGCTGTCTGGACAGAGATGGGTATTAGAACTTTATCAAATCTGTACATCAACAGCCAATTTGCATCATATGCTCAGCTGAGCACTAAATTCTATCTTCCAAACTCACGTTTTTTTTCGCTATTTCCAAGTCAGACACTATGTTGAGGAAAATCAATTAAGTTAAGGGAAATGCATTCCACGTAAGTGAGACACCAGTGAGAATGCACTTTTTTTTATGTAAATTATGGGACATCTGATGTTTCTTAAAAATTCTTGGTATTTGCATATTGATAGATTCCGGAAATTTCATTTAGTGTGAAGGTATAGATTCTAATTCTTAATGAGATTGTTGAACTTTTTGTGCAAAAGTATATGGGGTTTATTATTCTAATCAGTTATTTTGACTGTAAAGGAAAGTATCAAATGATAAACAAACATGTTGGTTTTAGTCTTTTTGAATAAATTTGTTGACAGTAAAATGCATATGATATTTCTAGCTTTATCCTTTAATCCCTTTACATGAACGTTTTGTATTGCTGTCAACCTCCTGTGTTTATAAATTAGGTTGTTTCAGATTTGCTATATGGTGACAGAAAACAAATCAGGGACTTGTCAGGCAGAGTCAGCACCTATTTCAGCTTTAAAAGGCCCCATTACAGCACAATCTCCAGCCAGAGATGCTGCAGCCTCCCTTCTTTTGTGCACCCCAATCCAGTTCCATCAACATCCCTTCAGCCACCAGCTTCTCCCCTGAGCGACTTCTTCCAGAACAAACTGATCCAGGGACAGGCAATGAGGCACAAACAGACCTTGGGTCACTACCTGGATGGAGCAGCAGGAGTGAAAAGCTTCTGTGTCACCCTGACTGACCTGTGACCGCGGCTGCTATAATCTCTGAAAAGCTTTGGCTCACCTCGCTGCTCACCTGCCAGTGCGGTGCTCTTTCTCTTTCAGTCCACTCTCTGCTAATCCCACCCCCACCACCTTAATCTCACCCCCTGCTTTTCTCATTCTCGCTTTCATCCTACACATCTATTCATTACTTCCCTGCAATTCAATTTCATTCGTTATAGTAGCGCAGGACGAAAAATGCTAATCTTGCCAAAAGATGTATACAAGGAAAAAAAGCATTAAACAATATAAATTTTTTTTTGATTTTCACAAGAGCTGAATATTAGTCTCCTGGCTGCAATAAAGAATATTATTGTTTTACATCCAGTGTTATCAGATATGCAATCAGTATGCAAATGACTTTTTATTTCAGGGAGCGTATACTGCCTAAAACCCCAACATGCTGATCCTAGTTCAGTTTTATCTTGGAACAGGCCCATTGTCGCTCCACAGAGAGAGCCAGGCAAGCTTTTTAATGCACTTCACCACCTCCACTCGTATATCAGTGTGCACACAAACACACACAGAGGGATGCTTGCAATATGCTTCAAAGGCCCCTAGCCAGCTTGCAAATGCCAAATTTCTGCCTAATAAATACAGAAACAAATGCATTAACACATGCTTAATGAGATGCAGACACTTCCTTTGCATATCTGACTGGATTCCTCCCACCACTACGCTTTCATCGATTGTAAATGAGCCAGAGAGGCAAGTGTCAGACTCAAACCCACCTCATACTTTACCTACTGTACAATCCACATATAATATTCTTTTGCCTTGCCTCGGTGCTCTCACTGAGGGTCTTATATTATCCCTCGTGCACTCTTTTCCCCTGGCCAGATTCCACTACCTGTGCACTCGGGGACCAGGCCCGCTCTGTTAGATGTTGCTGCCCTTGCGGATGGGGTGCAGGGAAAGGGGGAGATGTTACAGGTATGAGCTTTGAAATGGTAAGAAGCTCTGTTTATAGTGCAGAGTGGATAAAAGTGAACCACGAGGCGATGCACAAGGTGATGTGGAGGAGGAGAGGAGGGGAAGCTGGCAGAGAGCGCCTCACCCACACTATAGTCACTCTTACCTGCACGGAATAATCTTTTCTCTATTGTTTCACCTTTGATCAGGAAAATGAAAAACACAGAATGGACGAACACCAGAACGCAGGTCTGTAAATGGAAGTGTTCAGTACATTTTGTACCAACATCATTATGCATGGGGAATGCATACGTGCAGTATGTGTATTATGAATCACAAGCAATAAGCAGAACGCTGCAGCTCCTTTGTCCTTACTTTCACTGCATTACTACATTTGTTCTACTGCACTGCCCAGTCTCCCCATGGGGATCATCAATGTTTCATCTTCCTGAAGCTTTGTAGATATCCTTACTCACAACGGTTCTGAATATGCTGATTTAAATGAGCCCAAATGTAATGTATGTGTAGATTTTAAAAGGCTTAAAAAATGTATTTTCATTGCTAAATGTTTTATTTAATGCATATATAACATCCAATGAATGTATGTGTGTATGTTTGCAGAGCATTAGCCTGTATTTTAAAAGTATTTTTAAGTTCCCCTGCATGTGTAAATCCCATTTCACCTGGTCCAGACAGCTGGGCTGGGCCAGCACCATGACATCAAAGCAGCGCTCAGAGCAAACACAGAAGAGAAACTGGGGGAAAATAAAAGCTTAACATGAGGAATAGCCTAGGAGCGAGAAAAAAAAGCAAGTTGTGTGTAGAGGAAACATGAATTATGGATGGTGAGCAGAAATCATGCAGATGAGAACAAGTAGCCAGCTCTAGGTAAGAGCTGCGTTAAAGCAGACAATGTGAGACAGTGGACCGAAGGAGTTCTCGCGGACGAAGTTGCGGACAAACATGTCCCGTCCACCAAACGCAGGACCTTCCCTGATGTGTTTGACAGTAATGAGACCGAGTGCCCGCATTTGAGGAGCAGAGCCTGTGAGTGACAGAGGGGCAAGCCCAGCATGTCAACTCCCCCTTATGTGGGACAAAATCATGATGTCACCACAGGCTAATCTGGCAGTCACAAACTGCAATTGGTCTTTTGGCAGATCAGTTGGGTCAGTGGCAGATGGGTAGGAAGGGCTGGAACTGTGGAATTCGCTGCTGGCCACACAAACACAGTGACTTAAAACGCTAACCTCATTTACAGCAGTTTCTGTTGGCTCCCAACTTCAACCGAAGTTCTAAGCCAGAGCAAATTTAGGCCAGGCAGAGAGAGACCTGCAAGGCCTGCCAGTCACCGTCGGGTCGCTTGTAGCTGCTGCAAAGCGCATTATGTGTTGAAAAATGCACATTTGCACAGTGACTTTTTCTGTCAGAGCAGAGACACAAATTAAAGCAAAGAAACCAACCTAAAGGGAAGATTTTACACTGAAGAAGAGTCTTATTTTGTCTTTCTACTGAGGTTAGACAAGTCTTTTAAACGCTTACCAATAAACTTAGAAATTCAATAGAAATTCTCAATGTTTTCTCTGCATAATAATGCTTACATTTGCAGGTAAGCTGTAAGGAGGAGTTTTTTGGGGTTTTTTTCAGAAAAAGAATAAACTTATTAGGAGAAAGTTTTGCAATGCAGTTCATTTTGACATTTACAGCTCAAAAACTCAAGAGCGCTTTATTCATTGTTTGAAGAAAGAGCAGAGTGACCAATTGATATAATTATGTTTCATTAAGTTGATGTCCAGTTTTGCAATTATTAAAGGGCCAATTTGGCAGCAAAATAGATGGAAAACCAAAATCAATAAGTGTGTTAAACTTTCAGTCTGCTTGACTGAGCTTTATTTTCAGTCTTAAATAAGTAGAGATGAAGGTCAGTGGTAAAGTGCAAAATTGATTTTGGTGACGAGTTTAAATGATCAAAAGGAAGAAATTTTAAACTTAAACTTGTACATTGCTGCACAACAAATCCCGGTATAGAATAATGAGATGTTCAGAACTGCAAGGCAAAGAAGAAAACAGCAGAATAAACTATTCAAATAGTGACATTTTCCCCGTGACACACAGTACACTTTGTTTTCTGATGTTTGAGGGAACAAACAGAAGCTGCAGCCTGCAAATAAACTCAACTCACTGTTGCCAGGGAGGAAGTCTTTTTGTCTCAACAAACATTGCACACATTGATGATAAATAACGGACAGGTTTGAAAGTTAAATTTTCTACTACAGCTTGTGTCCACGTAGCCGCTTAATGTCATAGAGCAGCACAACGCAATGACTCAGAGATGTGTTCATGTACAAATACGATCCATTTACATTTAAGTGTTTAGCCAGATGCTGCTTTATTCTTTTATAAGGTTGACAGCAAGAGTCCCAAATTAGTTTGCAGATACAAATTTATCATGTGAAACATATGGCAGGCTTCTCAATTATCATGCATTGTTATAGATACAGATTGTTATCGATTGAACAACCCAACACTATGTGAAGTAATGAGCTCCAATTTAACCAACAACAAGAGTGAAATTCTAATTACACATGAAGATAATTGTAGTAATTTAATCATTCAATTACGAGGGCAAGTGGCATTTTTATACAAATGATTTAAAGCTTCTTTTTGACTAGTTGGGGGTGTTGGAAACAGTTTTGAATATAACAAATGTGTCATGTTTTTGTCCACGTGTTGAAGGTACAAACCAGAACTGCAATATTCGATTTAAACTTCTCTTTTGGTCACTGCCAAATCCGTTTTATCAGTTAAACATATTTAATCCGTTTAATCAGTTAAATATCAGTTATCGGTTAACTTTATCAGTTAAATATTTCACTACTACAACTGGCTGCTGCAGTCGGAAGTGATGCAGTGATACGTCTCTGCTGGTTGATAGAAGCTACCGATTTCAATGATAAAGCCCTTCATCCCTAAAAAAATGACCCCCTTTTCACATCAGAAAACACACAAGTGTCATCTGTAATAGAGTTTTTAATCATTTAAATGCTTCTTCCATCACATTTCAGAGTGTAGACAGATTTTTATCATTGCCAAGGAGATCATGCTTTTGCCCATCTGTTTGTTCAATTGCTAACAGGAGAAGAAGTTATAATGAAAATAATTTTTTAAAAACACTATTTGTGTAGCACTTTTCACGGACATCCCAAAGTGCCTCACAACAGCAAGAACAAACAAAACAAAAGACATTTAAAAGCAGCCAACCAGCCTTATGTCTTGTGACCAGATTAAAATGAAATTTTCCAAACATCAGGGAACAATATTGATTCGATTCTGGTGGGGATCCGGGAACTTTTTGAAGGATTATTCACTACTGCGAGACAGGATCAATTTCAACATTTTCTATTGTAACTCTGCAGTTAATGTTCAGCTTTTGGCAGAGCTCTGTGCTCTCTGAGTGTTTTCTATTTTTTTTTAGTTTCTAGTAACATACAAACTCTCAGCACCGGACCTCAGCAATTGCCGGTCCACAAAAACAACACAGTGCTATCAAAATAAGATCATTTGACACTACAATGAATGAGAAAATGGGTGAAATTGTCCGAACTTTGAGCTTTATCTTTCTACACTTGCTGATCCTCTTGTATTTGGAAAAGTCCAGCCCTAAGATTAACACGTTGACACATTCAGTTTAATCCTGTTGCAGTAATTGTGAAACCTAAGTGTTATTAAGTTCAATAGCTGAGCTGTCCATCATTTCCTGGTTACTTTCACATTTGTGTTGTAAACATTCCACATGAAATTCTCTAATGATAGAAAATATGTATTGTGTGCACTGAATAATATCTCTGCATCATTCCATTCAGCCTAATTGAGACTAATGTGGAAACCAGAGATAAGTGCTCTAATGGGATATTTCACCACTGTGATATTGTGAATTTAATGAATGAAAGAGCAAGTTAGTTTTGAGAATGGAAAGATATTGCTTTCTTTTATCCATTTTCATTCACGACCATTTCTGACAAAAGATTTTTGAGCACTTTAAATTCTGCCAGAGTCACACAGGTGGCCACGGTGGACTGCATGATGAAGAGCGCGCATCATGAGGTCGACGCCTCCTCAGCTGCCAAAGGACACTTCACACACCCCAAGAACATGAGAAAAACTCTTACATAACCCTGAAGCAGAGATCTCACAGTGGAGACGAAGGTGAAATCCTCAATATTTAACATCACTCATCCTCCATTCACTTTAACTCTGACTGAGAAATAACCTACCGGTCTCCCCCATCGAAGCTCACTCACAGTCGCCTCACATCTCCGTCGATCCCTGAATCTAATCGGCACTGATTGCCTTATGAAAACCCTAATCATTGAAAATTACTTTTAATGTGATGTCGTTATGTGTGGGTACGGAATAACTTTAAAATGACAAGTGAGAGCGGGAGGCTTTTCTGTGCTTACTTGATTTGAAGTAGCTGTGCACAGTCATTCTATACAGACGTGGTTTTGAAAGCTAATGAGCACAGAGTGCCCTCCTCTGTGGGGAAGCGGGCAGCCAAATCCCTGATGGAACCACTCCACAATATTTCCTATATTCATTTTGAAATGACATGGTACGCCTATAGCCTCTATAAGGTGTACTTCAACCATCACTTTACAGTCTGCTCAAATTTATTTTTTTTATCTTCTCTGCCATCAGGCTTGTATACTGGCTTCTTATAGCATTTTAATGTCTTATGTTTGCATGTCATATAGATATTTGCCTACACTGTACTTTACTGATGGCAAGGTTAGTTGTGCATCGCTTTCTATATAGACTGAAATATCTCCACAACTATAGAAATGAATTCCATTAACTTTGTTTGCACACATTCATGGTCTCCTGAGGATAAATACTAATAACCTTGGCGATCCAATGACATGCATATCAAAGACACTGGCCTGGAATATGAAATAGACATAGATATAGATGTATTGTCCAGAGAGAGTAGATCTGAATTTGTTCATCCAGCGCAAATGGCAGGTCAAAGTTTGCATGCATTCAGTGAAACATCTTATTATTATATTATTAACTATGGAGTAAATTTGCACAATATTTTGCTCAGGCATCAAATGTTCACAGAATATGAACTCTGGTGATCCCCAGAGCGCTAACATGAGGTCATTTATATTTTATGAGTGTTGGAAACGTATTTTTATCTGGTAAAACCCTATGAAATAATTGTCAGCACATAGGGCGTTTTTGTAATTTGTAACATTTCAAAGTGTCTGTCAGGGTACACCGCTTGCTTTGTAAGTATACAAGGCAAACAAATGGATCATAATCGGGGCTCATGTCCGGCTTAAAAAAAAAAAAAAGAAGTGAATGAACTCAGAACCTGTCTCCGTGGCAACCGGTAGGAAATTCAATTACAATCATTGTGCTCATTTAAGACAATATGTGGAATTATTTTGCACTACAATCCATCAACAGCACTACTAAATGCCTATTTTATTGGGCTTAAAAAATAGGTTTGAGGGTTTATCTATGACCATAGTCCATAACATGTTTTGAGTTAGTGGCTCGGTTCTTCTGTGCCGTGTGTACGTTATCATTAGTACTAGTCAAGAGTACTAAAATAAATCGTTCACTGCATTTCCTGGAAAGCCATTGGTGGTTTAATTTGCCAGACTTCTCTCAGCAGATTAATATGATTAGACGTGGTCCTTCCAGAGTTTCTTGTCAGACCTGCGTCCATATCAGCAGTCTGTTATTAATAGCAACGGCCTGCTCCTCGCAAATAACGGACTGTGGAAGGCCATCGTCAATCAGTCCGATTTGAAGCCATGTCATAAACTTTTATTCATAAACAATTTATTCATTTCAATGTAATAGTTGTAGCAACAGAGTAGACTTAGAAAAGCCTTTGAACTGTGCGGAGTTAAACAAGACTGGAGTACTACTTCTGGATGGTGCCAATCATAAATGCTAATCAAAACATTAGCATTGCCCTTATCTGCTAATATTAACAAGCTATCATAAGACAGAACATGGCAAAAATGATGATGAATTTGTTGTGCTGTGTATGAGTATAATGGCAATATAAAGTGTTAATGCATTAAATTGAAATGAATCGAATTGAGAACAATACAAAGACAGTATAGGTGTTTCATGTTTTATGTCATCAGCACATTGATTTTTGCAAATATGTCAATTGTTCACGAGCAAGAGCAACCTGGCTACTTGATGGGATCAGGAACACTTTTCAAATAAAATGCTGCAAAAGATTTTATTTTGTTTTTCTTTGGACTATATTTATGTGTGTAGCTGTATTTTGAATATTGCCATTCTGGTGCTGCTGCCATACTTGCAGAAATGTCATCCCTCTTGCATTAATTACAGCATTAGTCCCCTTGTTTCGGGACTAATCCTTCCAGTAGCCTTGTTGACTGTCATTTCCTGCAGGACTCTGTGCGGAGAAACTGTTGCTCCGCTTAAATCCAAAGACAAACAAGCTCGACACGACGGGGCAGGAGGTGCCTGAAACAGATGGCTGTTCTCCCTGCAGCACAAGTACATTTTCCATCAATTCAATTAAGTTCAATTCATTTTAAATGTGTGCAGGAGAGAGAGAGAGTGAGATAGAGAGAGAGAGGGGGGATATGTAACTCTGTAACTGTGTTCATATGACATTTTTATTATAGCTTATGTGCAACGGGGACGTGGTTTCGCACAGTCGCATCAAATTAAGTCAAATGGCATGTTTCTTTCTCACATCAGAGCATGCGTGTGCCTTCTGCAGCCCGGACGATGGCTGTTCCCCTCCTGTCAGTCGAACACATCGGGATCGAACAGTGATTGATAGAGCGAGGTTAGCAGGGCAGGGAGAGAGAGAGAGAGAGAGAGAGAGAGAGATGGAGATAGGGAGAGAGAGAGAGAGAGATGGAGAGAGGGAGAGAGAGAGAGAGAGAGAGAGATGGAGAGAGAGAGGGAGAGAGAGATGGAGAGAGGGAGAGGGAGAGAGAGAGAGAGAGATGGAGAGAG
>KV751333.1:8670949-8699567 GCA_001698575.1 Mola mola
ACAGAAACAGCCAGAGTGGACGTTACATCAGCTGAAGCGCTGTCCAAGCGAACACATACAGGAAGGAAACATCATTGGCTTGTCCTTTAAACGGGCTTATTGGAGTAAGCTGAAATTGATTGTGTAGAAAATACTGTTTGGATAACTTTTTGTTGGAGCCGGTGGTTCTGTGCAGGTGTGCTTTTGTGTAATTACAGTTTGCGTGTTTGCCCGCCGAATCAGCGACTCTAGCCTCAATGTGCTGCACTCCAAACCACAGTGATTTAATTACCACGCAAACATACACAAACATGGACACACACAGAGCAGCGAGCCAACAGACTATGTCTCATATGCTGTTATATCACTCCCTGTATTTTCCCACTTGTCTGTTCCTTTGCTGGCTTTTGTCAGCTATCCACAAATTAAGAGGTTTCGTGAGCACAATGGCAGCGAGCTAACCCTGCTGTATAGGAACACCTGACCGGTCTGTTGTCGCACTTCTCAGGCAGCAAGCAGCAAGCTCAGTAACTGTTGTGTATATCAGTATCGATATAGATCATACGTCTGAAGCCAGGACTGGCAGACTGATTGGTCCACAGTGGCAGCTCCTGGTTGTTGCTGGGGGGGACAAGTGTTACTTTGTGTAACTGCAGTCGTGGCTGTGAAAAGCAGAAGCAGCTGCTGCTGTGTCACTGCCTCTGGGCTCTAGAGGGGGACTCTAGATATAAAGTGCTCCTCTCCTTTCCTTCTCCTCCCCACTCCAGTTCCTCATCTTTCCTAACTTCACCCCCTCGTACTCCCCCCTTCTTTGTCCTTTTTCATTCTCTCTCAGCATCGCTCAAACACCCGCACCAACAGGCAGCAGATAATGCAAGGACATACACACCCGGCAGTGATGTACTCTCTGCTTTATTTTCTGTGCGTGTGCTGTCTTATCTTGGCCTGTTGTCTTTATTCTGGTGTGTGTGTGTGTGTGTGTGTGTGTGTGTGTGTGTGGAGACACATAAGCACGCCAAGAACAAAGTAGAAATTAATTATTCTGCATATAAATGTGTGTAAAGTACATGTGGGTTTTTCTTGTTTTCAGTGACAAGAAGGCTTTTTTTCCACCGGCCTGTATCTCAGTTCAGCCCAGCAGTAATAGGCATTCTGCAAGCCATTCTGCTCTGCAATTAGCTGAAAACCACGGAAAAAAAACTGACAAACAAAGATGAATCAATGCATGCCTTGCACATCGCAAAGCCCTCAAATAGACACTACCATGCCCTTGAAACACATCAAACATCAGCAAATGCGAGTGACTGTTTGTTCAAACACTTATTAAAAGCCCATATAGGCCATTTATGTTGGTGTTGTTGCTGGAACCCGAGCTAAAGCGGCAGTGTGTCCTTCATCCTTGTCTACACAGTGCTCTGGCAGTGTGGGCCAGGGGCTGCTGCCCATATTTTCATGTAAGAGCCAGAGACAGGACTGCAGGGGCTGAAACCAGGGCTGAAAATCTCCATCATCCAGGAAACAGGCTCATCGATCCTGAGCTGGCTGCAAGTAAAGGAGATGGCTCCAGGAATTGGGGGGGGAGCAGAGGAATTGTTCCTTTTTTCTTTTCTCATGGGCTTTCTGTCTTTCCCTCATCCCCAATTCCCTAGATTTCTCTCATTTCAGGCGGTGTCTTACTTAAAAAATGTTTACACTTAGTGAAACCCGACCAGTCTACTCCCTGTAGCCTGATGCTTTTGAACTTTTTCAGCCTCAGCAGATCAATATCACTATGTTCCCTTACCATTCTGTTTGCCATCATTAAACTTTTGTAGTGATGATTTTTTTTTTTTTTTTTTAAACTTAAAAAACTCTCTAGAGCCGTCTGATGAAACCAGCAACATCAGGGTCCTCTAGCAGGTTTTTTTTTTTCTTCTGAATGCTCTCAGGCCAAATAATACCTCCTGTATCTCATGTCGCTCTTAATCTCTTGCCAATAATCTAAGTGTAAAGTTGATGTAATATAGTTGATGAAAATATATAGTGCTGACTGGGAACAGGATGAGAGGCCATTTTGTGTCACAGTGGTGGAACAATGGCATATTACACTGGTCCAGCAAGTGCTCTGCTGGTGCTCTGTTTTTATAAGAGCTGGTAAACAGGAGTCAAGGAGGTAAAACCGAGGTTGATTGGTGCCTTGCTTCATTGGACTCGCTGAGTTTTACAAGATCTCTGGCAATAGCTCTACAAGTGACATTTCTGCACTCTTGATTGCACTGGGCTAAGCCAAAGGTTCGGGTAGAGCGCAACACTAAATTTCTCAGAGGGCACACTCAGGGGTTTTTAGTATTGCTCAGTGATAAAGCACGAGTAAAAACAAGAACGAATGATGAATAATGGAGAAAATGCACCAATTAGAAAAAAAAAAAACGCTGGAAAGACACACACAAAATGAAAACATAAAAATAACTAAAATATGAAACAAACAAGATTTTGCTGATGTTACTTGAAGCCGACACAAAATAATTAATTGTTGCCATAGGCAGAATAAAAATGAAATCGTGTCCATCTGAATGCCCCATGTGTTAGAATTGATTGAAGAAAATTTAATTTAAAAAAAATCAATAGGCACTTAAGAGTTGAACTGATTCATCGATTAGTCGATTAGTAAGTCAACGGAATATAAAATGGCAACTGTTTTGATTATCAATTCATCTATTAGTCATTTTACGAGCAGTGAGGCTATAAAAGGTTTTTTTAACGTTTGGACTGTTAACTGGAGAAATCAAACACTAAAAACTTGTCAAATGAAGATGGATTAGCTGAAGAAAGGATGCTGATAAAAAAAAATGTATGTAGATAATGATAAGTTTGGAAGTCCTCAATTTAAAGCTCTGCAATGATGGCGGGGTCATGTTTACGTGCTGGAGACTGCAAATAATGAAATGGATCAATGCAACAAATGGGAGACAGGGTGGTCAGTTTTGCAAAACTCCTGTTGAACAAGCAGAACATAAACCTGCAGAAAAAAACGTTTATTTTGCACAGCCACAAGATGGAGCCAGGGATATTAAAGTGCTGAAAGTGAACTTGCTTGCATCTTAACAACCGAGGAAATTGTTATAATATAAATAACATGAAATCAGTCATATTTAAAGTGATTTGGATATTGAAATGACCTGCAATGTATCAGTCATTGCTGATAAAGACAGGAAACTCCAACAACTCTTCAACATCACTTTAAACGCTACCACATGATCACAATGTTATTTGAAGAAGTTGCAAGGCAAGCTAACTATTCTTTTATTAAGGGAAAAAAAAATCTTAAATGTTCCTTTTAAAATGGTTTATCTAAGTACTGCATGTTTTAAACCAAGCAGTGTTTATGGAGGGAAAGGTTTCTATTTCACAATTCACAAAGTTTAACTAATGAAGTCTCTGCTTTCTTTAGCCTTTAGCCACAATCAGCATAATGAAAAATGAATTACATGACATGAAAAGCCAATATTAATCTGGTATTTCTGGGCATTTTTATCTTAGGTTGAATGTTTGTGAATTAAAAAAAAAACAACTGTCTGTTGTTTTAATTATAATAACAACAAATACATTTGGCAACAACGAGCACCCGTTCAACATCTATGCATCCTACAACCTCAATAATAAATACATAATTAAATTAAATCCTTTCTGGCATTGTCAATCAAAGCTAAACGTCAGCGTCTCTGTAAATGTAAATTTCATTATATTTCGGACATGCGCCCAATAAGTGTGTGTTTTGTGTGATTTCTTGTGAAGTACTGAGCATAAACAAGAATGAATTGAATTCTGTGATGTTTCGCAATCTCGTGCCTTTGAAATGTCCTCGTTCATATTAAAAACTAGTTCCCACAGTTAAGCCACCCCATTCCTCATTCTAGAGCAGACTTACGTGATTCATGAGTTTTGTCTGTGAACAGCTTTGCATTATGTTCCCCTGCCTCCCTCAAGCCCTGTGGTTTCTGCCTGATCAATGTTTGTTCTTAACAACTCCATCTCTTTCTAATTAAGGTATTTCTCCGTGCTCCCCCCCAAGGATTTCACGGAAAGGTCAAGCTGAATATTCTCCTCTCAAGCTCTCAGAGCATTTGCCAAGGCCTTGTTCGTCTAAACAACGACGATCTGAGCCCGGCTTGTACGCGTGGCAGAAATGTCAGCGACTGATGACATTAGGGGTTTTGGGAAGTGTGAGGCCTCGCTCAACATGCCCCAACTCCACCAGACTGTCCAAATCGCCTCATGTTTTATCAGAGCTTTCCAATGGGACAAATGATCGCTATTAAACACAAAGAAACAAATTAACCACTGGTGTCAAAATTTTAATGCTTCCAATTAGTCAACACTTTGGTAATGTGCGTTATTAAGAATGATAACGTGCCACTTCCAGTCTGGAAATTCTACCCTTTTGGAGCAAGTTAAAACAAATGTGTCCAACACTATTCACACTTGTTCTACAGGTCAAATTATGCTGATATAAGATATGAGAACAGGTTGTTAAGTCAGACTGTCAGTGACACCCTAAACCCACACACACTTAGACTTATTCTGCTTGTAAGCCAGAAAGCTTGGCAGCTAAACACCCAGGCTTAGATATATATATATAGTTTAAGCAAACATATTGTCATATTCTCTGTTCTGTCTATAATTTGGTTCTTCCCTCTGAAATGTTGCCCATCTATAAACCGTCTCTCAGAAAATGAGCCAAATAGACAGCAAATATTCTACGTTTTGGCCTTGGTTTCTTCTAACCAACTTGCATTCAAAGCTGAGAGTTGTAATTTGAATGTGCATCTGCCAGCAGCTTTTGACTGATTGGCTCGCTAGATTACATCCTTTCATCTTCATTCTCTTCTTTGCAACGGTCTGATTCCAGACAGGAACAGTAATCAGTTAGTTATCCTCAGTTTGCTTTCCAGACGGAGCTTGTGGAGCCAGGCCAGAATAGCATGTTTTATTCAGACTTTATACAATTTCTTGTGTTATTTAAAAAAATTTCTAGTGTAACTTTGCTCAGAGATATAAAGTTCATCATATGGATGGTTGGATATATCAACAGCTATTGGTGGAACTTGAAATTCTGACTTTATAATGATCCTAGATGAAAAGTTGAGGGAACATGTTTGCACCAAATTGCCTCCCATCCAAAGATATTTACACTCTCACACATAAACGTCAACTTTGTAATGAAACGAGTTTTATTATTAATCACCGCAGTCATAAAGAGCTCTTCTTTTGGAATGCCTGTATAAAATTGACGATAATGTACAAATGTGGAGTTTTGCTGAGTAGTTGTGTTGAGATATTCAATGAACTGAATAATGAATCAACAAGGGTATTGTTAGAATGTATAGCGGGTGAAATATAAAAACATGGTCACAAAGCAAGTTTGTCTTGTCTTTCATCTTGTCGAATAGTTGGGATACACGGACAATAATCGTGTATCATTAATTGCTGAGAGGGCATGTTTGAGACGTACCTTGGCCTAATATTTCAGAATACACAAGTTTAATGTGGAAACCTCTGTACATACACAGAATGAAATTTACAGTAAAGAAGGGACTTCTTGTGTTCAGCAGTTCTTTGTAAAATATTACATATTTCTATTTTCGTGTTTATTTTTCTAGAATTTTTAGGAGGGGAAAAGAATGGGGTCATTTGAACGATTTATAAGAAGGATTATTGTACTTTTTGTGGAAAAAACATAATAACAAACATTTTTTTTATGTGCTCCATAATAATAATATAATCTGAGGGGATTTTAAAGGAAAATTCCAGTATGATCATTATAAGTAGCAATTTCCTCTTTTTGCCAAGGAAAAAGAAACAAAAAAAAAAACGATCACCTAAAGTCGCTAGCAAAATGAGCAGCCTAAGTGGAAATTGGACAGCTTTCCTCCCCTGGCATTTCTAAGTGGTATTATTGGTGGCACTGCAGTCACAAAGACAACTACTGCTAGCAGCTGTATTGCAGATGTATTACAGGCAGCTTTCTGCGAGAAAACAAACAGTACTTTCTGATAGAAAGCATCTCTTTATTTTTCTACTCAATAATCAATGTTTTTTTGTTTTTTTTTCAGCTTTCATTTTGGCTAGGTGAGAGTAATAAACACACTGGGTTTGGTTTACATAAAAAAGGACTGGGTTACTTTTAAGAAAAAAAATCATACTGTCCTGGAAGAAAACTTTCAAGGCATAATTCTAATTTGTTAGGCAGATATACACAGTTGACTTAATACACGTCCATTTGCTCATTTGACCTCAGATTCTTTCACTTTCACTTCTTTCTTTGTCCATCAGTGAGGTTTCCGTTTCCTGGAGATAGCAACCACGGAGAATAAGATTCCTTTGAGCTGAAAATGCCATTTATCATTTTCCTTCAGCCATTACACTGGGCAGAATATACCAGTTTATTAGCAATATATATAAGTATATACGGTAAATGGTTGAAATGCACCTAAGATAAATGTATTATTTTTGCAGAAATTACCTATTAAAAATAAATCTGAAGAACTAACAGCATGTCATTGCAGGCGGCATCTGCCATATCTGGAAATACACTGAACCTCTGTTTACAGAATATGATGAATAAAAAGCAGCACTTTGATGCAAATTTACACCACCGGCCCATTAGCCAAAAGGCACGGGAATAAATGCCTTTATTCAACAAAGAGTCGGTCGGCCTCAGAGGTCTGGAAATGGTGGAAATGGTTGAACTGCAGAAGACAGTACTGAGCTGTCCTATTGATGGTTCGGAAATATGTCCGCCCATATGTGGTCCTAAGGCTGAGACCCAACCTGAGACCCACAACCTTGAGTACCTCTCACTACCTCACCCTGTCTTATGGAGCTCTACATTGTTGGAAAGAGAGTGTAGATGAAGACTCTGCCTCCTCCGCTTCAGCATATCTCCATGTGGGCGTATTGACGGAGAGGCTTGCCAGCTCGCTGTGTCACGAAGGGAGCTTAGAGAGTGAGGTGCTGCTCTTAGACACCCCTGAGCCCTTTCGCCTTTAGTTCAAATGCCTTGAAGGCATAGAGGAAGGGCAGAGGAAACTGGCAGTAAACAAGCGGGTGTCTGCATATGATAAGGTGGATATGAGAGTCTGTGTGTAAGACATATTTGCTTTCTTTACACGTGTTTGAGAACTTGTGTTTGCATGTTAGCGTGTGAGTGCTAGACATGGTATGTCACACGAAGGTTAAATCGGAGAGAAATAGAAGTAGAGGAAGAGACTTTAAGGCTGGTCGCCGTCACAACTGAAGGTGTGCGGCTGTCTGAATGAGAGAACACTCGTGTCATTCATTGTCTTTCTGCTCACTGCCATGCTTAATTATTCACCAGGGTTGTGCTGCATAGATGAACTGAGGTACCTCTGGGATAAAGGCACTGGAGGAGGAAGATGAAATTATAAAATCCCAATGACGGAACTCTGCCTGAATGGTAATTTCTTAAATTGATTTTGAAGAGGTGCCAGACAGAAGCGGCACGGACAGATAGTCAGATGAGGTGACAAGAGAGGATTTCTCCTTGTCCTTCCTCGCTCTTTCACTCTCTACCTCCCTATGCATGTTCCAGCCCTCCTCACCTCTGGCCTAATCTGCCTTTTTATCCCATACTTTATCTTCACCGCTGCATGTCTGACCTTTTGTTTCGATCTCCTCTACTTCTCACCTCATTCTACCCTCATTTTCTCTTCACATACCTCTACAATATGATTAATTGTATGACTATTACTTGATTTTATGCTATATTTTTAGGTGTACAAGACCTAAATCTTCAACTCTTGTGCCACAATGTGGCTTTTTCTGGATTCACAATACAATCTGAACCATATGAATTCTGAATGCTGAATTCTAAATGTCAAATTATGTTTTTAGATCAATTTATGTAAGTACCTGACATCTCAGACTATTGATAATTAGCGACTTTATTGTAAATAATTTTATTTCTGAAGACACGACCAACCAAAAGACTTTATTAGTCTCATTGTTATGGATACTGTTTGTCCAAAAAAATAGACAAAAATAAATAAGACCTGTAGCTTCCCATGAAATCGCCAATTTCCGTTTATTGATTCAATAATTGAGTTAAATGTTATGAAATCACATAATCCATGAAGGAATTTGTGAAGTGAAAATGGCGTAAGAATGGTGATTGAAATGTTTGTGAATGTTCTTGATGAGATGGTGGATCTCCTCCCAGAGCTGGATGAGGGCATTAGGGAGCTCTTGGACAGTGTGTGGTCCACCCCCTCCAAAAGAAAGACACAAATTGTGTGTGCACGGGTTTTCTTTCAGGAGAGCATGTGCATCATATGCTTTTCAATGTCCTGAGTGGTGACTGCTCTTCTCCCTGTCGCTAATGAGAGCATAACTTATCAATGATGACACACACAGCAAAGAAGAGGACAGTGTGATTGACTCTGTAACCAGAGTTGAAGATGAAGTCGGTACATTCAGTGGAATTAAAACTTCACAATAAACTCAATGGAAACCAGGCCAAAGTTTTTCAATCAATTCTAAACTCCAAATGCCTTCACTCAACCGCTATCAAACCTGAATCTGGAACCGGTGGCGAGGGTGCGATTAGCTCCGCCACAGGTGGGATATAAATTAGCCTTGCTCCGTGCACTGACATATTTTAACAAACCGGCAAGCAAAGGAAGCAGAGCCACTCGCAGCGTTATTCCCACAGTCTTTCATCACATAAAACTTCACCCAAACTTCTAACTGGGCCTTCAATGATTTATTATGTACTGTATATTATATACTATTGTTCGCTGACCCAGCTCAGGGCCTTTCTGAACACTGAAATTGAAAACTACAGCATGATGCTCAGATGATGAAAGGAACTGAATTCAATTTCTCTGTAAAATCGCAATTAAGCATCGAAACATACCATCATTAAGATAGTCCCATGCCTTCGTCACCCTCTTAAATCTTTAACCCAGGGAAACCATTTTTGTTTGTCAGCAAATGAGCAAATTCTCTAGGTTGAAGTCAGAATCTAACCATGTTAAGAAAGGGCAAGTGCACATGTCTTGTTTTACTTGTATGCACCATGTGCACCCCTATCTATCTGTCTGCAATCTTAAACAGCACATGCTTCTCTCATTCTTAATTTTAGAGCAGCGCAGCAGTTGGGGTCGTATGAAAAACTTCCAATAGATACAGCTAGATAAATGTGTGAGGAGAGGTTCAGACTATTCTCCCCTTACTCAAGAACTACAGTGAAGTTGCCATTGAACACCCCACTTAACCTCCAGCTGCTGCAGTGAAGAATCTCAATTGATCTGTATGGACACATCAGAGGATTTCGAGTTTACTTGAATTGAGTAGTATTACAGGCTTTCTCTTTCACTCCACTTGCGCACAGTTTTAGGGCAACTGTGCGCTCACAACGCATTAACACCGCAGCATGTGAGATATACAGATTCCTTCTGTCAGCTCCCCTTATCATTTCACTATTGTCTAACTTCATTGTTCTCCTCTGTGACCACCATGCTGTCCGGGCCAGTCTTGCTACCCTGTTTTCGGGCCACAGAGGAGAGTGAAAGGCGGCAGCGATCGACACGGATAAGGCTTCTAATTGCAAGCCGCAATCGGGTGCTCTGGAGGGGGCTTTGCTTCCTGGCAGGTGGCGACAGAAGAGACAGAGACGTATCCAGGGGCGCCCAACCCCTCAGCAATTATACACACATCTGTTATCAGCAATCAGCTCAGTGTCCCTGGAACGGGGAGATGCTCGGCCGCACGTTGCCTGTCAATGTCATTCATTGTCCCTTTTCCTTCCCTTGTGCAACCGTCTGCCACCGATGGATTGCGGAAATACTGATAGTGCCGCACAGACACAAACACGTATACACAGAGTACAAGAGAACCTAATGAATATTCATACACAGTTCACATGTAGGAGAACAAAGGCAAATACACGGTCATGTACATGCTGTAGCTATAGCTGTACAAATGGGTAGAGAAACAACAATTAAAAATTAATGAATAAAAAGCAGCCAGATGAACTGATTAACTAAAGAGCCACAAGTCCAAAGGTGTGTGATTGTTTACACATTATCATATGTCTAACACAATACCAATAGCTCATGTTGAATGTCACTATTACTATTCACATCAGTGTATTGCAACACAATCGAGACTTCACTCCTCCTGGTGCACATTTAACATGCAATTTGCATGCAGAAGCTGACTCTGTGTTTTTTTTACTGCAGGTTCTTGAATTTGCAGTATGAGAATAAGCTCAGCCGGCAGAGATTTTGACAGCCTGTGCGAAATGTCACACCGTCACAGCGAGAAATTTTATACGTCTAATCTGCTCGGCTGACATAGTCGCAGAACCCTGTAGCACGTTCGAAATGGAATAATAGTACATTATGACACACAAGAACGTACATCGCGGGCGTTCTTTGCAACTACAGTGTGCTGTCGGATCGAGCCAATTTATGAGCCAATAGGTCTAGAGCCTAATTCAAAATAAAAGGGAAACGTCCTTTGAATAATCTACACCAAGGGAGCGCAAGGCCAAGGAATATTTAACATGATGAATAAGCCATCCGGCAAGGTCTTAAATTTAAAGTCTTGGTAGAGTCTGTGGGTGGAAAAAAAAAAAGTTCTGTGCTTTTAGAAATAAGGAAGAGAGAAAAAGCCAGACATGTGAAGTGAAGGATGAGTTCAGGAGTGAGACACGCTTGAGCCTCGACTCCTACTGAAGAGATTTCTCAACAGAGACATCTGCCGAAAAGGCAAATTAGTCCAGGACAGGCGTAATCCGTGTCTGCGAGCCTGTTTTCTCTCTGGGGAGACCGGTCTTCATTCTAGCTCTCTTCTTCAATATCATAAGGAGAGCCAGGAGAGCGGTCGCCTCAGCAACAGAGGAATTTGTTTTTAACATGCTCTGTTAAACATGCCCCGCTGGCTGGCTAACTTCTCTGTATATTACTATCGTCAGGTAAAAGAATTACATCTTGTGGATGTTCGTTTCACTTGTTCTTCCTCCCCTCCCTATGTAAATATGCACAGTGTGACCTCAGCCTTGAATAAATGACCTTGAGCGAGGTGTGCTCCTCGCATGCTCTACACAACAGGGAGCAGGAGGAGATTGTTTGCCGTGCTCGGGGTGAAGAGAGTAGAGTCATATCCCCTCGGGGCGGGTCAAACTGGCTCTGTGAAATACAGAAGAAATCAGAGCAGCACCAGCGTCGAGGCAGGCAGGGGCAGAACGGGGGAGGAGGGGAGGAATCTTTGAACTCACTCGAGGAGAGAAATGGGAGAATTGGAGCATTTCTCCCCCATGGATACTCAACATTTATGATCAGAGAGACAAAGAAGAGACGGTTTACTCTTTATGCCAGTGTTGGTTGCCCAAACCGATGTCTGACACCCAGTCAGCATTACAGTTAGGAGCCTCTCTTTATAGACAAATTCTTTCTTTCTTCCACTGCTTTTTAACTCCAGCTTACGCCTGTTAGGGGGAATTGTGGTACGTTTTAAAGAACAAAAGACGCAAATCTAGACTGACCATCTGGAGACATGCCAGCCAGTTTGTAATAAAAATGAGAAAGATGACGTGCAATTCTTTTGAACTTTGCTCTACAATATGTGGGCTACGGAAGAGGATGTGGGCACGTTTGAAATATTCTGAGAAACAATTAAGAACCCAAACATATTTTTCATGTGTTTCTATATACATATGTTTACACATACGGCGTTAATCCTCCTCTGTAGAAGGCAACACAAGCATGAAACATACATATAAAGTATCTTTACCTCTTTCAGTGCCAGTTTTATGCTCAGATTGCCGGCCAGTGGCAGCATTTTTGACCAAATTCACTCATCTTTCAACTCCAGGCTATTTGGTCCTATGAATATTCAAACAGTAAATTCATCAAGGGAAAGCACAGAGTTACCGTTCTATTATTAGGATTTATTTATTCATTATTTATTAGCTTAATTCATTCGGTTTCTGTCAACGTTTGAAAGTTGGAAATTTTCAAAACAACAAAACAACATTTTGGTTAAAAACAAATTTCCTCTACATCATTTAGCTACATCATTCCATTTGGCAAGGAATCGTTGCTTCTCGCAGCTCAGCATTGGCAGGGGTTGGATCAGGATACCCGAATGCCTTCGTAACTGGGTCTACAGTTTGCGCTATGCCCCTGAAAATTAGCATTTCAATGTTAATCATAAAATGGATTTAAATACTTAAAAGACTAAACCTGTTGCACTGTAATGACAACATTTGTAAGCATTCAGTTTTAATAAGTATTTTGTAATTCCCTGAGGGACCATGAAGGTCATTTCAGTTTTAGATGTATCTACTATTCCCCAGTCTCGCTCATTTAGCCCCCGTGTGCTTGCCTGCCCGTGTTGACCCCATCACAGTTAGCACATGGAGTAGTGACACATTAGCACAGTATCACACATTCACAGAAAGACAGTTTATTGGAAGTTTCAGCGCTCGCAGCATTAGAATTTAATATTACATCTCATTATTATAATTGGGGTGCTCCGGCATATTCTGCTGATATCTGGCTACTTTTGTGCTGCCTTTACTGCTTCCCGCCCTTCTTCTCTTGTCAAGATGCATTTAATGCTAGCAACGTTTGGCCCTGTGATAACTTAAGGCGGTGTGAGAGCGAAGGCTGAATATGAATGGCTTTTAACAGCAGGGGAGACATGAACTATTGGATTTCCCTCGCTCTCCTTTCTCTGGCTGCCTCTCATACTGTCAGTCCCCACCCCGAGTCAGCATGCTGCATCCAATTGTATGTTACAATGAGCCGCAGTGTGAAAATCAGCAGATGGGTAATTTTGTTTGCGTGGTTAGTGCGGCTGTGTGGGTATGTGTGGTTGTGTCTGAAAGAGAGTGGGCGAGCGTGAGCTAAGTAGCAGGGAATAATTTATGAGCAGTGTATACTATAATTAGCAAAAACTAAATTGCATGTCAGTGTAGGAGACAGTTAAATAGGGCTTTGCATCTGTCAAAGGACATTACAAACCTCAAAAACGACCACAGTAGCAGGCAACTACATATTTCAACAGGCTCCCTGTCTGGGCTGGAAAAATAGGAGTGCTAAAATAGAAGCCTATGGCCTGAATGATTTTAAGCCAAATCACCAATAACTTGCTGATGAATTTCTAATTCTCAATTAATTTTTGGGTTTTGCTCTGTTAATAAAGCCTACACAGCACAGCCTGGGGGCAGAATCACATTTGGAAACACGGAGCACATTCTGGAGAAAAGACATTGCTCTTTTTAATTCCTCCCTGTTGTCTATTTGCAGGCTATAGGCGATGTGTATATGTGTGTGTGTGTGTGTGTGTGTGTGTGTGTGTGTGCGTGTATGTATGACTTCAGTGCAGCACTTCCGCAGATGGAGGCTGTTCTCATTTAGAAAGGCCTGACAGCGGTTGGCTGATTGATCAGTTTGACTTTTTAGCTCAAAACCACGCCCAAAGCCTCGTCTGAGATCTTGAGTAACGATGGGACTGGATTTTTTTTTGATTTTTTTTTTTTATCGCTTTTTAAATTAATTCATGGCACGGCGTTCACAATACGACTGATTTGAGATGATAAAAATTCAACTTGAGTGACTACAAAAAATGGCTCTCTGACAAAATGACTTTCAACTTTATGTTATTTATTTCAGTTGAGGATCAGCATTAACAATCAAACACTTTTATTGTTTTTACAGTGGAATAAACTACTTTGAAAAAAATGAACAAATTATAGTTAAGATTGTGAGTTTTGTATTTTTTTTAGATGTCAAATACTGACGCTTTGGGTTTATACCAACCGGTATCATCAGTTCCTGAAGAATGACCCAGCAATTGACTGTTGCACGAAATACTGTGTTATTAAGGGTTTTCATTCATAAATGAATCATTGGAGCAAGGACTTTTTACTTCTGGCTGCTGTGGTTTAAACAGACTGTGTAATGTGAATGTTTGTATATCAATAAACTACAGAGCATTTGACAGCTTTTGATTTTCATGCAGCTGATATGAGTCAAAAAAATTCTACTCTCATCTCTGTAACTTCAATCATCTGATGTAATGGGAAGTCGGAGGTGGTCACATTCAATATTTTTATGTGGACACAAACTGGTTAGCCTGCTGATAATGCTGTGAAAAACTGGGCCAAGGGTGATAAAGCTGTTGGTAAAAGGCTGGTTGATTATGATTACTATACAATGAACCTTAAAGTGAAATAAGTGTTTTGAAGCTGCTTGATGCACATGGAAAGTCACAGGAAGTTAATCACAATATAGTGTGAGACACAGCCACATTAGTATATGGAACTCTTATATCCACACAGTAAATGTCACAGTCATATGAGTAAAACCTCTGACATCATCTTCTCTATGTGTGTAGCATTGTTTGAGGAGCATGACTTAACAGAAGTTTATTAGTGTGCCCTATCTGCTCAGCGGGCCTCTGCAGTGGTGGTCACATCAGAAGACCTGATACTCTCCTCATTTTTTGACGTGTGACTCTGACTAACTAATTGATGAGAAGATGCCCGCTTTAAGAACGGCACAATACGCTGTCATCATTAGCAGGATGTCATTTGTGCTTGAATGAACTTGACAAGGCCTCTTGTGCAGAATGGTCTTCACGGCTCAGTAATGGACTGACAAAAGGATTTCTTTCCTCGTTAATATTAATGTATTCAAGGTAGCCATTTATTGATTCCATAAAGTGATATGTTATAAAAAATGATCTATTTTAGATGTGTCATAATTTTATTTTAAGTGCTTGTAATGAAACTCTTGACTTGTAATTATGAGTGACTACCTATTTATAGTAGCTGGGACAGTAGTCTCCTGGTCTACTGGTCAATTTTTGTTTTTTGTGCTCTCAGCATCTGGCCATGTTTTTGAACCTGAACGTATTTTGATGCCTATTGTGCAGATGATACTGTGGGCTTCTATCTTACTGTATTGGTCGCCGGAAACCTGGCACCACATACTACAAGTCTGTCAAATTCTGGCGTCATTCAGTTGCATCTTTTAGTATTTAGACTTGTGTTCTTCAAAGTTATGCTAGTGTTCACTGAGGAGGGGAAACAGTCATTGTGGATGACAGGAGCTGGTTAAAGAGTATGTCTTCTCAGTTCGTTTCTGGCTTTCTGGTTTTCTGGCTTCGTCTCAAAGTCAGTGCATAAAATATTTGGCGTTTCAAAATGGTTTGTACTTAGTGGTGACTCACTCTGGCTGTGTACACCAAAGCTCATATTAAGGAAGAACTACAGCATGTAGTTTATTGGTTATTGCGTGATGTGTGCGTTGTGACATAATTCATTCTACTCCCTACATGTGCACTCAGTCACTAACTGTTTAATGAACTGAGATTTAAAATGCTGTGTAATAATCATCACTTGCAGCACAGCTTCATTTTTATATCAATAAAATTAATGCATCTTGGGAGTTCAAAGTCATACAGTGAGGGATGCTGTTGAATAACATGTTTTCCATGTGTCCTGACTATGGAACATTTCAAAACTGAGATGTGCAAGTGATTTATAATAAATAATTTTAGCATCGCAAACTGAATGAGGATCTTATTCTTTCTGAACTTGTTGCAGCTGTAGCCTAACAACATAATGTGAACGCACCATAATAGGTGAAATGGAAAAAAATAAAAACTACAATCTACTGTAATGCAGGTAATCAAATGGAATGGAAAAGCCTAAATGTGATGATTATACTCAGTACAATCAATATAAGTGATAATATGTGTATTCACCCTCTCAGCTACCATCAACATAAAGCATAGCAAAATAATCCATATAATGCACGAAATATACTTCTAATCCATCAGTGATTCAGGACCATCCAATTTGTTGCACGTCCAAATGTACTGCAGCTATTACAAAGCATACTATGATAACAACGCTTTTGATTTAACAGCAATCTTCCTTCATTAATGTCAACTGCTTCGAAGCATGATAGACTGTCTGGTGCAATAGGCTAGTATAACAACGATAATAACTTACACATGCATTACCAGCATTTAAAAAAAACAACAAATAAGCAGAAAAAAAGGCAACAACAACAATTACTGCTACCACTTTGACAATTCAGGTTAACTTGTGTGCTGTCTGGGAATTTGTTGACATCAGGTTTCACTCAGGCAGAGGTCTATGGATGGAGGTAACATAGCGTACAGCAACACCAGGTGTAGTGCCCGAATGGGCTTGGGAATCCTGCACACAATTGCCCAAGCATCATCGTGATGTGAGGTGAGAGCTGAACAGCCTCATAACTGCACAACGCAGCCAAATTATCCCATCAGTGTCGGTTGCACACCGCCGTGCACATTCAAAACTGCATAACAAAAGCCATCACAGCACATTCACAGTGACGCAGTAATAATTGGCAGTGAAACTTCGGACGACGGCACTCATAATAAGGCATGAGGGGTGTGGCTGGTTGGGAGTAAGCTGACTGCAGGTGACAACAGCAACTGGACCTTTGAATTATCGCAATTTGTCGGTTTCAGTGCGTAAATAGGAAATGTGAATCCATCTTTCAGAGATGCACTAATGACAGTCAACCGCAGCTCCACAGAAGCAGTTGCCAAGAAATTCAGCTCTCCTGAAGTGAGTCGCACAGCAAAAAGTCTATGCCTAGATAGAATATTGTGTTCCATTTCATCATCATACGGAGCAGGTGTCTGCGTCTTCAGCACACACCTTGTTCATGAGTTACATTGGATGTTTTGTGACATTTTGTCAAATACCCTGTTTCACTTTACAGATCTGTGAAATATAAAGCACATTAACAGAATCTCACAAAGACCCTTGCTTGCTGCATAAAAAATCCCCACTTAAGGTAAATTATATTATACTCTAGGTTTTAAAAAGCTGTCTTCCCTAATAGGGAATTTTTTCTCACACCATCAATATATATCTTCTTCACTCGCCTCATGGAAAAACAGTTTTTATGACTGTAAGTGAGATGAAATGACTTGTTCTAAGGTGCATTCTTTGCCTCTTTCTGCCTGTTTTTCACACTTTCATCATAAATCTCTACTGCTAATATTTAAATGTGCTGCCTCTGCAAAGCTCTCCATTTTAACTTGCCGCTCATTAGCATTTCTCAAGTTCTCCCTGCATCACATCTCTTTTTGCCTTTTATTTAATCACACGGAAATGCAACCCTTCCTCTCCTGCATCAGCTCCCTTCACCCCCCCCATTGGATCTCTCTTCTTCAGCTGTTACTTTTCTCTCTGAGGATGGTGCATGAAGGTGGCCGGTCTTGCCCTCTTACCTGCCAGCGCACATCTGTTTTATGCAAAACCACTTGGAGCAGCGGGGCGAGAGTGTATTTAACTGAGAAAGGAAACAACGTGAACTTTAGTGACACAAACCAAAGGATTTGCTCTTTTTATCTTTTTTAGACATGACTTTCTGCAAGTAACGCTTTACAGAAGTGATAAATACTGAGTAGGGCCTGGGAGATTTTGATGTCTTTGGGAAGTCATTTTATCCCCAAGTGCAATGGAGAGCAAACAGAAAGGAGGCGTGACTGGAATGTGTTATGGATGCCACTTCCCTTAGGGTTGCAGGATTAGAAATGGCAACAGTGAACACAGGAGGAGGGATTGTAAGGCATGGCAAAAGAGTGAGTTTTAGGAGAGCAGAGAGGGGGGAGGAGTGGGTTATTGACACAAAGATTAAATGGATCTCGGCAAGACTGCGGGATAAAAATCACTTCTGTCCCTGGGTGATCGCACAACCAAATTATCATTAGAGAAATGAATATCAGGGCCGGTGTCGCATGGACAAATCATTTAAACTCTTGCATTGGTGCATGGTGGGATTTAAAGCAAGAGTGCATCGGGGTGTGTTCCCGTGGTACAGCTTTAGTGGCATGCCAGTGATGTTTGTAAAGATGAAGGGTAGTTGTAATCACTTCATGCTCTTTTGTGTCTCTCAATTTAAAAAACTAAAGGGGGCGTCCAACCATCACCTGAGGGGCCAATCCCATTATCAGTGTGAGGGGGTCGTTTGGTTTTGTGCTCCAAGTCATGTTTTGTTTATGTTTCAGCGTGAGAGATTAAAGCTTTTCCTAATTGTTCATTTAAGGTCACACGATCAAAAAAGTAATGCAGCGGCAGCAGGGACCGATTGCAGTCTGGGAGGGTTGATGTGAGTGAGAGAAAATGAGGTTATGTTTGGTTGATCAGAGATGACAGCAACATTAGGCACTAAAAGAAATTTGGTTATTAAAATGTTGTTTTTTAGGTTGACTGAAACTTTAAAGAGGGCTTCACTACATTAGTCGTTGTTGCCCATTTCTCTCAACATTTATTTTATTTTGTCCTTTATACAATGGGGAAAAATGCTTTTAATTCTAAAATCATCAGACCATACGTTTTATCTTTAAAGCCACTCTAATACGACTCAAAGTCATATTAATCAAAATATGACATATAACATTTAAAGGGGTAGTACATATGAATGTACAGAAAAGATCAGCAACTCTGCAGTTACCTTCAGCTCTGTAACGGGTGATTTAATGTCTTCAAGCTTGTTGTTTTGGTTTTATAGCTTACACTCTAGCCACTTACCCTAGCCTCATGTCCAGCCTCAGCAGGCAGCTGTGTTTAAAAAAGGGGGGGGGGGATCCTAAAAAGAACCTGAAAGTTCTGTCCAGAGTGGGTCAAGGGAGAGTGCATATTGATGTTAAAATCTTAGAGCAGCCGGAGACAAAATTTGATAATGTGGCTTTGTTTTGGACTGCACTGTGTTTGCAAGCAGTTTGGTCATATCGCATGTGTGAGATGTTATGTCAGTGTTTTGTTTGCTGCATTTCATTCAAATAAATTGGGGCTTCTTTAAAGTCTTCATTACAGTTAACTTCTTCCCTTGATATAAGTTCTTATATTCCTATATAGTTAATAAAGAAATCAATTTGACACTTTGAAAAATGTAGCATAATTATTTTATTCAGACTCTAGCAAACACCCTTCGAAGAGACCAGACTATAATGCATTACATTTCTGGATAGGTATTTATAAAAGATAATAAAACTCATGTGACTACACTGCTGGAAACTTGAAACTGAAAGAGAAATAATCGTCTGTGAAGCGACGTTTTCATGTTTGGGTCTGACTCTAGTATGCTGCAGATTTTTTTCTTGGCGCACAAATACACTTCTATTTAATCCATCTTAGATGACGGGAAGATTGTCGCTACGGTTAGCTCTCAGGTCACAGCCTAATAGACTTGCCCAGCAGCTTCCAGCTCCACAGAAAATTGATCAGGACTCAGCAAAGAATTGGACCAATAGGCAGAGTGGATCAGAGTATTGGTGTCAATGACACCTTATCAATCCCCATGTTTTGTTCAATATCACCTGTCTGCCATAGCAGCCAGGTGACCAGACAGGATTGGATATCGTTTTTCAGGGTACCACTGGAACTCACTCCAAATGCAACAGGGTCTAGACTTTTAGAAATCATGTTTCAACTCTGATAAAGTCATCATGGGTACACAATCCAATAGTACGGCTAGTAGATACTCAATAATCATAGAATATTGATGGTGAACCCCGGAGCTCATTCTCCTTCAGAAAGGCAGATGCCTGCGAGATTGCATTGAGTTACAGAAGCTTGAAGAGGTGCGGTTCCTGCTACCGTCATCATCTCGAGGCATTGACTCTGGAGTTCTCCCATCTGCATGTGAAGACAAAATAGAAGGTGAAACATTTTGGTGCCCCATAAACATAATTTCTGGACAGTACAGAAGAGTTTTTTTTTTTTTTATCCTATGTAGATGTTTGTCCGGCAGCCAGTCGTCTCGCCCCCCCCCCGTGTCAGACACTAACTGCCTGGTGAGGTGTCAGAGGGCCGTTCTTTACTTCGATGATGAGTCACTGTGGCGCGGTGCCTTTGATCCTCCTCAGCTTTGTGAATAAAGAATAAAGTTTGACTGACGCTGTGCACATTATGGCCGTTTGAAAGCTGGCAGGGGAGAAAAAGACATGTCTGTCATGTTGAAAGCTCCCTGTCTCTGCTACTGAGGGCCAAGTTGGAGCAAAGCTCTTTTGAGCTGCTTTCAATGTCCAACCTTATACAATGCTTATTATAGGGGCCGAGCATGCATAGCATCTATCTTTCCTTTGTCATGTCAGCAGCGCTTGATCAACAGCCATGGCTATTTAAAAAGCAAAGACAGCCCGAATACAGATTGGCTTAGCTGCAGCTGTGCTCTGAAACAAACCTTTAGTGCTTATCACACAGACAGTGTGACATGGCATAGTAGAGTGAGGATCAGCCCTAATCAACCATAATGCATGATAAAATAAGCTTAGCCACTGCTATAAAACACATCCCTCTTCTTAGTTTCAGACCCTCCTCAGTATTCTTACTGAATTAAAACCTCATAAGCAATTACAAGCATATTAAGCAGGGATGATGAGAAAACAAGGGCAACAAAATGCAAACCTTTTGTGTTTTGACTAAACAGAGTTTGTGCATAGAATAGGGGGATAGGATTAAAGTAGCCCAAACAGACGTGTTCAGAATCTCAACACAGCAGCACAGTGATCCGTTAGATACAGTAGATATTCACTGCATCGCAGACAAGGCTGAAACCTGCAAGGGAAGCAGAGTGTGGCACTTTTAATACGGTCTCTAAAGTGTTCACCTCACACTCATTCCTCACACATCTCTGGATACAGCTTATTAGACACACTTCCTAAACAATAACTATGCTACTATCAATGCAGTCAAACCTTTTTTTGGGATAAAAACGTCACCAACTTATCCACCCTTTTAGGGGGGGAAAAAGGGATGTTTTTGTGTAATAGCTTCCCTTCGAAAAAACACAATCATGTGTGTATTCGCACATTACATTTGCTTTTGTTGAGCTTCACTCTGTGGGACATTCAAAGCAATCTGCCAGCGCTTCCCAAAAACTAGCGGAGGGCTGACTGTAACACAAAAGGATGGCACAGAGCGCCTGCTGAGATGATGGAGATGGCTGGCAGCCAATGCGACATATGGGTCTCATTCTGGCCCTAATTAAGACAACCAGACATAAATATTGGACAAAACGGAACACTCCGGGGACATCTCACATCCACGCAAACATGCCACCGTCCTTCTTTGGTGGAGAGAAACAAGAGTTGGGGATTTACTGCAGTACATTCAATGCATATTAATGCTGTTTCACAAAAGCATAAACATCTCATCCTACTTTTGAGCCTGCAGGTAACACAGCACACCATCTACCAAATGGTATTTGCCGCTGTAAACAAGCGCTAGCTCACAGCCTTCTCGACGTGTATGAAGTGTCAGAGCATCTCAATGTTAAAAGCCTCTTGGAAGACTTCACCATCCACCAGCTCTGAGCCTGTCAAAAAGACAAACATCAATAGCAAGAACACAGGTAATTCAGTTAAGTCATGGTTCGAATGGGAATCCTCTTAGTGCACACTCAAAAGCGGCGCCTTTTGATTTAGGTTTTCTTGAGCTGTCTTAGTGGAGAGTAGAAAAATCCTGTGCCAAAATACTGTTCTTCCAAATGTGCTGACTGTCCCGTTGTTTGGCCCAAAAACAACTTCTCAGTGTTCTATAAAAAATGAAAGGCAAAACAAACAAAAAGTGGCAATAATGCCTATGGCTGCCCCAACCTTTGTCTGCGTTGTGATCCATGCGGGGCCAGCCTGCAGCCAGTCAAGGAGGCTAACTGATAATATAGCCGTCTGACAAGGAAGCTCTGGCTGTTTAGGGAGGTAATGGCCTGGGCCACAAACAGAATAATAGCACCCCTCTGTGAAAAAATGTACCGTGAGTTCACAGCCCCTCATGTTGCCTATTTATAGTACACCGTAAATGAAACGCAGTAGTTAAAGCACACGAGCAAAGCCGATCTGTACAGCGTTACAGGATGCAGAGGTCTCTCACAGGAGGAAGAAGTGAAGATGTGAAGATGTGATAGTAGTCAGAGATGTCAAATCTGTAGGAATTGACATTTTGTTCTTTTGAAACCGGGGCTAATCTTCAGCTGGGAGTTATACGTTGTAAATGCTGAACAAAATATGTAAAAGAGGTCTGTCATCATTTCACGCAGGAAAAAAAGGCCTTTTGCTATAGTATGTGACAGAGGGATTATTAATCATCTATTGCTGCTGTCATTAGGAAAAGTTTTTTTTTGATAATTTATTGCATTTAAATGATGATGTGATGCACTGTATATGTTGAAGCAGCCTTCCTTATAACATGTTTGATGATCCACAGCATTCTGCTAATCGCTCAATTAATCACCATCTTGTGAATTTAATCTCTTACTTAGGCAGTGTGCTACATAATAGAGTTTAAGCATTCAAATTCATGCTTGGATTACAAATGAGGTGTATTCTGGTGCCGTTCTTCTTCTCGAACTGGGCCTCCACTGACAGCCTTTGATTTAAGATGTTAGTAGATGTAGCATGGTATTTTTCCTCATCAGCGTACAAGGACATGTCACAGTGCCTTCATTGGCATGTTTGTAAGGAGCATTAAAGCTTTATGGGAGGACATACGGTTCATGTTTTTCCAGGGTGGTGTGATCTGATTAAAAAAAAAAAAAAAAAAAACTCTCCACCGTCTTTGGACCTCATTCAGGAAGCTCAAAAGCCCTTGTTGCTTTGTTGATTTCACACAGCGCGGCTAGAAAACAAACTCGTGTTTATTTATCACATACGTAAATCTCTCTTATCGTCTGGTAAGATCTGATCTTTGATTTAGAAAAGTAAATACTGCGGTGGAACAATTTGTAAGACATTTCCGGAATGGCTTTTTAAAATGAGTCCAATTAATCCCGCTGAAAGTTTGGCCGTCGCTTTGCAAAAATTATTAATCACATCAGTGATTCAGGACCATGTTCTTCCTCCTTGTTTCTAGTCGTTATGCTAAACTAAGCTCCAGTGTATTGATTGCCTCTTCTAATGGAGGGCAAAAACCTGAATTAGCATATCTCTCTAAACTTTTCACAGCTTTTTAACATCTTATTGACATTTAAAACTACAGACTTGATAACTCCTTATGTAGGCCATGTCCATCGATGGATTGCTAATATTTAGACCTGAATTATTGCTAAATAGAGGAGACAAACACTATCCAATATGACCCTTGCGTGGAGCAAATCCAAGCAGATATGTAACAGATATTTACTGTCCATTGATAAAGTTATTAATACCAATGTGTAAGAGGTACATCAACAGAAAGCTACCAGAAAAATAACTAGTACTCAGCACAGGAACGTAGTTTAAAAAAAAAGACATTTCACTCTGAAAATAACCCTGATGCCATCATCATTTTTTTTTTTTTTGCCTTTCTTGCACATGCATATTGTAACTCTATAATTTCATATTATGTTACAACTTGAAATTCCTGCATTGCACTCCAAATGTGATTAGTGGATGGTCAATTGTAATAAAAACTGTGTTGCCTGTGTTATCTCCGAATGATGCAGTCATATCTCAATTCAAATCTCGCCTCAGCTGACAGAATCTCTAATATGATTTATTTGAGTTCTGCTCGAAGGATCCAGTGACAGGGGGAGCAGGAACAAACCAACGGAACGGGGTAGAGCGACAGATAAATTCTAGTTTGTGCTCACCAAACTCGAAATGACGGGGACGTTTCTGCTCAGTTAACACATTTCCCTTTTCTTTCTGCCACAGCCTTGTTTCCTCTGCGTGCTAATATTTAGACATGTTGTGTGATTAAGTCTTGAGGCCAGCGTGCGGTGGCTTCCTGCTGGCAGGTTTAGCAGTCAGGTCAAAACACAAACACCGAGAAACTTCATTCAGAAAGACATTTAGAAATAGAGGATGAACCGAAACAAACTGAAAATCTGAGTTGTGTTGTCATTATCGATGCACATTTTAGAGCCGGCACACATGAGAAATATGAATGAAATTCTTGAAAAACTCCCAAAAATCCTGGAATTAAAAATATACTGCGTACATATTGCAATAATATTTCCATGTTTCAGTTGAGAGGTTGCAATATGTCAGACTCACTGCATTTTCAGAAAGAAATACAGGAAACATATTTAGCTAATGTATGACATTTTATTCTTATCTCCCCCCCTTTTGCAATAAATCCTGAGCTCACAACGTTAACTGATGGTTTGTTGTGGCCCCAGATATGCTGAATATAATAACATGACCGTATATTGAGCCATACATCCTGCATCTGGTGACACATGACACAATGGTGAGGTAATGACATCCTGAAGCAGTCTCACTGTAACACATGCAATACGTTCTGCCCCATCGACAGTGAGAAAGGCTATATCTGAGCCAAGCTGACACATTACTTGGCTCCTCATATATAGAGAGTTGTTGGCAATGGAAACTGTTATATGGCCCAGTAGTGCTGACATGTTTCTTTCTGCTTCTCCTCTGCCCTCCCCCTCCTCCCTTTATTCCTCATTTGTTTCTCCAGGCCGTGGTCTGGCTGCCACATGGCGAGAGGAGTCGGGGAAGGATGGATCTCCAGCCCAGTGTAAGAGCCTCCCCCCAGGGAAGCCGGCATCGGACACAGGGCCTCATGGGCCGTTGACCTGCTGTCTCCCGTGATTTATGGCAGCTTCGGGTCCGTGGCCACTGCAGACACCTCTCCTCTCTCTCCTCTCTCTCCTCCGCGTACCTTCACGATTGTGCCGGAGGACCCGTACACGCTGCGGCGCCATCCACATCCGAAAATTAAACGCCTCCATTAACATTTCTGCTCTGCGGTGCCTTGTCCCACAGTCCCATCACATGTCCATTAGACAAGGACTGCACTGAGTATTGTACGTTTGATTGCATGCGGCTCGGTATCAGTCATGGTGTGTCAGCTATAGAACCCAGGGCGTAGCTGCCGCTCACGGGCAGAGACGGATCAATGGAAGTGCGCTAAGTAACGAGGTGATGTTCCTGTTTTCACATGGTCTGAGAGCAATCAGCAGCCTGCATTTCTCGCTGACTCCACACACCGCTCTGCTGCTGCACTGCAATAACAATCCCCCTCTATGAGTTGTTAGTGTCGTGACTTATAGTATTATTTTAATAAAAGACACGCTACCTGCACACCAGGGCTGCCAGAATGCAGTAAATACATTTTTTCTCCAACTGCAGGGGCTCGGTGTGTTGCATTTACCCTCTGGATTATTTTTCCATTTGAAAGCTGGGGAAAGAAAGTGAGAGCCAGCAGGTGCCCTCGCCATGGTGCTGCCACCTCCAGACAAACGCCACGTGTGTCTGACCACCATCGTCATCATGACCAGCATGGCTTTCATGGACGCCTACCTGGTGGAGCAGAACCAGGGTCCGAGAAAGATCGGAGTGTGTATTATAGTGCTGGTGGGGGACGTTTGCTTCCTCATAGTGCTGCGCTATGTGGCAGTGTGGGTCGGCGCTGAGGTGCGCACCGCCAGACGAGGATACGCCATGATCCTCTGGTTTCTGTACATCTTCGTCCTGGAGATCAAGCTCTACTTTGTCTTCCAGAATTGCAAGGCAGACAGGAAGAGTTTGGAGACGGTAGCCCGGAAGGCTTTGACTTTGTTGTTATCTGTGTGTGTGCCAGGTTTGTACTTGGTCCTAGTGGCTCTAGATAGTATGGAATATGTGAGAACTTTCCGAAAGAAGGAGGACATGAGGAGTCGTCTCTTCTGGGTGGCTCTGGATCTGCTGGACCTGCTGGACATCCAAGCCAACCTGTGGGAGCCCCAGCGGACAGGCCTGCCCATTTGGGCAGAGGGCCTGATGTTCTTCTACTGCTACATCCTGCTGCTGATCCTGCCCTGCGTGTCGCTCAGCGAGATCAGCATGCAGGGGGAGCACATGTCTCCCCAGAAGATGATGCTGTACCCGGTGCTGAGCCTGGTCACTATAAACGTGGTCACCATCCTCATACGAGGCGTCAACATGGTGCTGTTCCAGGACAGCCGCGTCTCCACCATCTTCGTAGGGAAGAACGTGGTGGCCATCGCCACCAAGGCGTCCACCTTCCTGGAGTACCGCAAACAGGTGAAGGAGTTCCCCCACCCGCAAAACGCCATGGCGCTCGAGCTGCAGCAGAACTCTGTCGGCCACACGCAGCCGCTGCCCAACGCCACCAGTCTCCCACACGAACCCTCGCCAGCTCAGGACGCCATCGACACATGACCACCAGCGACCGACAAGACCGAGCCAATAGGAAACACTCTTTACAGAGGCTCCGGAGGAAGCAGGTAGAGAAATCAGCTTCCTGACAGGATGATATGCAGCTCTTATCAAGCTCACATGAACTACTGTGAAACCTTAAAAAGAGATTTTCAGCATCACCTGCCTGTCAGTTCATTCGGTAAACCCACACTCGCCTCTGAGCGCAGCCATGCGTGCAGACTAAAAAAACAAGTCAGAGGGTTTTTATTGTGCTATAGCATTTTTAATTGTTGAAACTTTATCAAGAGACAATCTCCAAGCAGTCTGGTATCATTATGTTGTGCAGAATGGACAGTTACCCACACCATCCCCACCGCACCTCCTTCTTGGTGAGTAGCTTGTAGTTTTTAAAGGTCACCTTTTCAACGGTGTGGCACTTCCTTTGTACTCCAGCACCAAAAGACAAAGCACCCAGTGTGAAGCACTGATAGAGAGGAAGGAGCAGACAGTGACGTGGCTCACAACAACAGCGCTTTTCCTTCTGTGTTTGCTTCTGCTGAGAATCTGCTGCCTCGGTCAGCGGCACAGTTCAGCATTACAACAGCATCCACCTGTGTGTGTGTGTGTGTGTGTGTGTGTGTGTGTTTGTGTGTGTGCCAGCAGGTGAACTACGGGAGGTTTCTTTTATTTTTTAAACAGTTCTGGAACAGATGCGAGCGCCTGACGTTGGTGATGAATTGCAAATGAGACAAAACATGTAGAGATGTTAGGACGAGGAAAAAATTAAACACATGATGGATGTATGATTTTTGATGCGTTTTTGTTTCTTGTACTGTACATTCCTCTAAAGTTAGCCTTGAAGTCAGAGAATGCAGGTCTGAGATCAGACTCCAGAGAACACCTCACTGAAGAATTAACAAAAGATAAAGAATAAAATAGCAAACAGAAGCTTTTCTGTTATAATTATTATTGTTATTATGTACGTTCTTTAATTGTTGGAGGCCAGTGTTTTAATAAAAGTATAGATTAAAGAATAATGATGACAGCACGGTTTCTCTTTTCAAATTGTTCCCTGTTGTTCCTGGTCAAATAAATATTATTTTTTAGCTAAATTAAGTGTTTGGTGCTCTTGTACTTTATTTTAACAGTTACATGTCAACAAAATAACACCCAGGCTATTTCTCTAATGTTTTGCGTGGAAGATTCTGCGAAGCACATAAATATTTAGGCTGAGCAGCCTCCACTTGGACCCTTACATAAATGATCTACCCCTCAGGCTAGCTCAAAAAGCTAGCAATGGATTTCTCTTCTAAAAGCTTGATAAAAATATGTGAATTTTACTTTAAATTGTCTCTCTTGTCGCTTTACCACCTTCCCACTTTGAGTTTTTGTGCAGTTAGCGCTGATCTTCATTGCTTCGGGCCGATGTCAATTATCAAACTGAACTTTTGCAGCTGACGGACTGCCGTTGTGTCTCCGTGGAGTGTTTTATTATCTGCGTCGTGGTGAGAGAATGGAGAAGGGGTTCATCAGGTGACAAAGGCACTTTACTATAGACAGATAAACAAGGTTAACTGCTGATCTCAGCTTGCAGGGATGCGTGCTCAGACCCTGAACGAGCTCCACGCCATAAATGATAGCTGTCAGCTGCAGAGCGACAGACACTCCACAAAGGATTGACATTTATTTTTACTTTACATGCGTTATGTAAAAACCAGCAGTGGAGTAGCCAGCAGAGAAAAACCAGAACAAGCTGTTCCCCTTTCCAGAAGGTACATATGTTTGCATTTACCCATCGACATTAAAGCTGTGCTTAATTTCAGTTATTCCTTTTTGCAAAGGTAAAACTACAAAAAGCAAATTTCCCCACCATGCTACCAGGTTTCCTTCACAAATACCGCTATCGCAACAGCTTGATTTGATTTTTATTTATATTTAGTCCAAATTTTGCTGGGTTTGCAAATTCCCAAATTACAGTATATTAGCTTTTTTAAAAAGTAGGAAGTGGGCGATAAACAGGAAGACCCACAACACCTTGTTCAGGAGAAAACACACTGAAGTCTATCAAGCTCATCAAACATCCACTTTAAGCTGGCAAGCAGGATCAGTTGTGGGCTCTCAGAATCTGAGGAAGCTGCTGAAATTCTTCTCTGTAGAAACATATTGATTGCTCTGGCCGTTGGAGTATTGAATATTTCTTAGGCGTTTGTTTGTGGGCACATTTTGTTTTCAGTTCAGCTCATATCTTACTGTATCTCTCCAACACGGGGCCTATTTATGGAATAACAACAATATGTAGCTTTGACATGCGTGACATTGACATGTTCAGGGGACATGGGGTTCCCCCTCCCTTGTCAGTCAGATGTATAAAAGAGTATATCCATCAGGTGCAGGGAAAAGGAATAAGCACAAGGTGCTGATAAATTCCACAATATTTATTGACGATATTAATATTAATATATATAATTATAAT
>KV751333.1:8704331-8718299 GCA_001698575.1 Mola mola
AAATGGATATTATCTACTGCTCAATGAAACCTTATAGTCTAGTAGTAGTAGTAGTTGTACTTACTCAACTATCATTTTATGGAGGTCACATCCTGCAACGACACACCACAGATATCTGCTGTTGTCCTGAGTAGCTGCTTATCCCAAGATAAATCTTTGACACTGTCGCCACATTTTTGGTCTGTCTGGCTGAGTTTCGGCTGAGCCGAACTCCCGACGGTTAGCATCACCGTTTGCCACAGTTTTCTCAACAGGATATGGTGGCTGTGACATTTTTTCAAGATGGTTTCTAAAGTTTGGGGTTTCAGGCCCCCCAAAACGCCGTCATCGTGTAAAAGAATAGCCAAAATACAACAATAGTTTACTGCTTTCTTTTGAATTCATTTCGGTGTGAACAGCCCCGTAAACCAAGCATAAACCCAATATGGGGTCATCCATTGTCGTTTTGTGCTTCATTTTGGGTCATCAGCCGCATCTGGACACGCTGGACACGACATGTTGCTTTGCCTTCTGACCTGAATGAAAGTGACTGAGAACCTGAGGACAGAATTTGTAAAATGACATCACGCAGCAAAGGAGAAGATTTAAAACTATTGACTGAGATCATAAAGTTTTTTTGAAGGTAGTTTTATGACCTGTCTTGCTGTCCTTGTGTTCTCCTGCCTTTTTGATTACCCCAACTTTCACCTGTCCCTTGTTAACCTTCCCTCACTTGTATATTTACGCCAGTGTGATCCTGCAGCATTTGGCAGTTCTTACTTTCACCTTCTGAGCCTTTGTTCTGGCCTTTATTCTTTGCTAAAATCTTTCAAAGGTTTTATCTTAAATCTTATTTCCTGAATAGCACTTCAAGCCAGAGGAAAAATCAATCAAGGAAAAGTTTTTTGATTTTGAGGTGAATTGTTCTTTTACAACACTTCAGTTTTCAGACCACCGTCCATTATCTTATTAAAGTCTTTGGTTTAGACAAATCAAACACTGACTGTCCCTCACAATTTATGAATAAAATACAATATAAATCTTAAAGAAATGAGATATAGTAGAATACAGGTTCATATACCTACACAGTTGTATCTTTCTCGGTGCAGAAACAGACATACACACATACACAAACGCTGAAAATGGTGCTGATTTAATGTTTAATCAATACTACACATAAATCAGTAATAAATGAGGAAATATCCCATCTTAATTATGGATAACAATATAGGAAGCCAACGTCAGTCTTTTAATTTAAAATTAGATTTGATTCTGAGCACGAATCTATATTTCAGCCCAGGATAAATGCAAACCTGGGACTCTTTCCAACACTAATGTGTTCTTGTGATGATGGATGTCGCTCAGCAGAGGTCTCTCTGGGATCTATAGCACTCTGCACATCCTCGTCCTAACCTCGATTAGAGGGCTGAATGCTGAATGACTCGCCATTACACGATTTTTCCAGATGGTCTCATCAGGACTATCATTACATATACGTACCTATTCTGCCTTCGTGGCTCGATGGGAGCTTCACCCTGGACGTGTCGCCTTCCTTAACTGTGTGGCATGTACAGAAGCCACAGCGCTCAGGGTAACATAAGCCTCGGAGCTCACAAACTGTGGCAGAACGTCTAACTGTTTGTGAATTATGCTCAGACCTCTGAGTTTATGGATCGATTTGTATTTCAAAAGTGCCTTCACTGGTGGTTAGGCTGATTTAAAAAAAAGAAAAAAAAGAAAAAGAAACACCAGTGAACACAGGTCGCAGGTCTGATAATGTCACAGACCACATCAGTATTCAGTTTATTTTAATTTTACGTCCTTTTAAACTTTGCAAAGGATCGAAATACCAGGGAAAGGTCACATGGTGGTAATATGGCAGCGTAACGCCTAACGATTGTGCTCGGACTACTGAGACGAGGTTGCCAGTTCAGCATCATCAGTTAAAGGTATAGTTCACATCCATCACAAAACAATAAAGCAAACAACACACTGCAGCTTAAGAAAACACAATCATTCACACGCTGGGCACCCATATCGTACTGAAATGTCAGTTTTAAACATTGAAACAGCCACTGAGCGAGAACTGAGAAACGCTCTGACCCGGGAACTGAACCCAGGACCTTCTTGCTGTGAGGCAACAGTGCTAACCACTGCACCACTGCTGTTTCAAACATATAAAATGGAAATCCACAAATATATGTATTTAATATACCACTGCTTGTGATTTGTTATCTTCACTGCATCGATGTGTGTTTTTCACGTCAGTGTCCTGACATGAAACGATTCACGAATGCATTTTTTTTCAACAGGGATCCCACATTTTACTTTTCAGCCAATCCGCTGAATGCAACTGCACAGCAAATATCTGAATAATTATGTTACCAACATTAAGACCCAGTTATGTTCCGAGTTTTGGCCTGAAGTCGGCTTTTAACGTTTGTGAGATATACTGCATGTTCCTTATCTACTTATCTCTGTCTCTCAGTCAGTGATGCAGAGAAACGTTTCCATCTCTCCTTTGGATAATATTAGGACATCCACACAGTAAAGCAGCTGTCGACCACCGTGAATAGTTTATATTCCTGGTACTGCAGCTGGAAAAAAAAAAGCTGCTTATAAAAATCTATTCTCCCACCGGCATTTATGACGGATGGCATGAGACTATGAAAAACCGTTTTGAGTTGTGACTTCAGGTGCTCAGTATGGGACAGACCTAAATGCGCTGTAATGTTTAAATCTCTTGGTTTGAGCACTGCTACAACGTGCAGTTGTCCCATTAGAAATAAAATCAAAGACATACTGTAGCGACAGATGTTCACCCTTCAGCAACAAACATACTAATCTCTTGGTAACGCCACTATTCAGATATGGCTGTGTGGTTGCGATCAGGTGATTGGCTGAAAAGTAAAACACCCCCAGGTGGGAGTGTCACGTGAATGCGACCCCACAGCTGGGAGGGAGCATCTGATTGGCTACACAAAAACCCCTGTTGACAAAATTCTTGACAACAGTCTCAAAAAGCCACATTCAATACAGTGAAATTCACAAACCACCAGCAGTTTATGGATGCAGATTGAACAGTCTGTGATTTAAAGTCACAACATATATATGTTCTTGAAGAAAATCAAAAGCTGTTTTACGTACATATATTTGTGGATTTTCATTGTATATATTTAAAACAATAAATATTTGTGCGTGCATCAGAAATACATTTGTGGACCTTATTCATTTATATTTGGATTCTTTTTTTTACATTTATACAGAACAGGAAATGGTTTTGTCTTCTTTAAAAAAATCTTTTTGTGGAGAGAGCGATTTACACATAAATACCAAAATGCGTTTGTGAATCCTTCAGTGTGCAGTTGTGAATTTTCAGAGCTGATCTAACTCCATACATGTAAATGGTAATGGAGCACCATTTTTATGGCGCCTTTTAAAGTCTATCTGACTTTATCTGTCTTTCTCAAGGCACTGTACATTTGTCACATTCACATAGGGGTGGAGGTGTTCTGTTCTAAAACCAATTACAAAAAAGTTGGGACATTGTGTAAAATGTGAATTACAAAAATGCAGTGATTTTGCAAATGTAGTTCAACTTATTTCAACCTAATGTTCAACCTTTTGGAAAAATACACACATTTCAAATAAGTCGGGACCTATCCCAACTTTTTTGAGACAGGTAAGTATGTTAACTGAAGACAGGTGATTGTACCATGATGGGGTTTGAAAAGGCTCAGTTGTTCATTCGTAAACGCACCATTAATGCGGTTTCGGAGCAACATATGCCTCCATCAGAAGACGTCTGTTTAGGGACGTCCCTGATAATTTCAAAACTTTTCTTGCAGGCCTTTCCTGGAGAAAAAAAAAAACGTAGTCTTCTTGGCAGCGTGCGTTGCTCCTAAAACCTGTATATATCGTTCAGAAATAATGGTGCCTTCATGAATGGGCAGAGAAGATTACCATGAGCACTAATGCACCAGCATACCACATCAGGAATGCTGTCTCTGAGTCACAACTGACCACTGGCATTTTTAGTCTGTGATGAGGGGTTTCAACAGCATCTCTTCATTTCTAAAGATGTCTTTAGAGTCCGAGCAAATATTAAGAAGCACTGTGAGGCCAAACACTGTTTTTTAAGAAGCCATAATCTTTCAGGATTACCACCTCAGCGTCATTCTCCTGTGACCTGATGCTGAAGGGGAAACACAAAGCATTTCCAGAGTTCATTAATAAATATGTTTCATTGTCGTGAGCTCCACAACAAAATTCTATTCACTTTAATTCAATTGGAATGAAAGCAGAAATCTCAGACACAATACATTCAAACCAAAGCTGAATCCGAATTAATAAATGCCAAGAGAGGTGAATTCCTCACTTCTGTTGGTGTGTCGGCATGTCGGCGTGCTGCAGAGAGAGTCAGACAAAACTAGTAGCCAAGGACACAGGCGAAGACCCACAGCACCTCATGTTCAGCAGCCCCTTTGAGGACTGCAGAAAAGTAGCAGGCCAGTTTCCCCAGCACCCAACACCGCAGTAGCATGGCAACAAACAAGGACAGAAAATGTCCCCTAAGAACTGGAGTTGCAGGGATGGCAGGATGAAGAGATTAAAAAAAAAAAACTTTTCTCCAAGCAGGATTAACAGGAAGCCAGGGTGTAAGGGCCTCGGCTGTTAATGTGGCATAACAAACAGGGGAAGGGGGCTAAGCCGGTGTTCAAAGGAGGACATGCAGCAGCTGGCCACACAGGCTTGTTAGGGGGGCAGAGAGGGAACTCATCAGTGCACAACATCACGGATGACAGAGAAGCTTGTTAGCTCCAGCCAAAAGCATGGCTCATTAGGAAGAAGCACCAGTAGCCTGGCCATACTGGGCTCTCCAGATGGGTGCCTGTTCTCTGGCTGATGGACATCAACATCATCAGCAAATTATGTACAGTGTGACTTTGTGTGCAGGAACTAACACAGAAAGCATTGTTTTCAGTCATGGCGTATATCATATGGAATTGGCCGGGTAGCCTGGCTATATTTTCACTCCATCCTAAAGTTCAGGGTGGCATGAATCCTTTTGCAACAGTGCCCCCTGCTGGTGATACTCACTGGTTGGGCTTTATTTATGGAGGCAAGATGCAATCAAAACAATCACTTGCATTTCAATAGAGACTTTACACGTTGCCAGCCATCAGTAGAAATAAACTAGTTGCTGTCTGGGTGAATATACAACACTTGTCAGCTTTATTATCACACAACACGAGTTTCCAGCAATCATCATTCATCATTCGCCCTGAGATACGCAGTGTTGTAATAACATCAATCATAAGTAGGACTCATTCAGTGTAGCAGTTCTTTTCAGGAATGCTCGAAACAGCAGATGATTTACTCACTATCTAATCTCACACATATGCCAGAAATGAATAGTATTGTTACATTGTTTTACTCTGAACGTTGACGGAGGGGGAGTTTTGTTCCCATCTGAAGTGGTTGCAGGGATGCTGGAACTTAAATGAAAGATCTTTTGTGATGAAGAAGAGCATGGCAGGCTGAAAAAGAAGGAATGCAATCAAACCAGAGTGCTGAGGGTAGAATATACTGTATTTGAGAGTTTTTTTTTTCAGGGTGGATAAAGTGTTTTAATCAGTCAAGGCTGGTGCACCAGATTAACCATAAGGAGGGCATCAAACTTATTAACTCAGCCCATGAGGGGCGTTTCACCGGGAAAATTTTATTACTACTCCTCAAATCAAAACTGGTTTAAGGAAAAAAAAAAAAGCGTTAGCAAGTTTGAAGATGTCCTCCAACTGCTAATTAAATCTGACTGCAATTGATTTGATATAAATTACAGAGAACGATTTTACTGCACAATGTTTGTGGCAATTAAAATGGAGTACCAACTATATTACTCGTGTTGAAATCTCTAATGAAATCCTATATATACACACACACACAGTAGTGTTCAAAATAATATCAGTCCAATGTGACTAACCAGATTAATCCAGGTTTTTAGTATATTTTTTATTGCTACATGGCAAACAAGTTACCAGTAGGTGCAGTAGATTCTCAGAAAACCAACAAGACCCAGCATTCATGATATGCACGCTCTTAAGGCTGTGCAATTGGGCAATTAGTTGAAAGGGGTGTGTTCAAAAAAATAGCAGTGTGGCATTCAATCAGTGAGGTCATCAATTTGGTGAAAAAACAGGTGTGAATCAGGTGGCCCCTATTTAAGGAGGAAGCCAGCACTTGTTGAACATGCATTTCTCTTTGAAAGCCTGAGGAAAATGGGTCGTTCAAGACATTGTTCAGAAGAACAGCGTACTTTGATTAAAAAGTTGATTGGAGAGGGGAAAACTTATAAAGAGGTGCAAAAAAATTATAGGCTGTTCAGCTAAAATGACCTCCAATGCCTTAAAATGGAGAGCAAAACCAGAGACGTGGCAGAAAACGGAAGAGAACCATCAAAATGGATCGAAGAATAACCAGAATGGCAAAGGCTCAGCCAATGATCAGCTCCAGGATGATCAAAGACAGTCTGGAGTTACCTGTAAGTACTGTGACAGTTAGAAGACGTCTGTGTGAAGCTAATCTATTTACAAGAATCCCCCGCAAAGTCCCTCTGTTAAAAAAAAAAAGGCATGTGCAGAAGAGGTTACAATTTGCCAAAGAACACATCAACTGGCCTAAAGAGAAATGGAGGAACATTTTGTGGACTGATGAGAGTAAAGTTGTTCTTTTTGGGTCCAAGGGCCGCAGACAGTTTGTGAGACGACCCCCAAACTCTGAATTCAAGCCACAGTACACAGTGAAGACAGTGAAGCATGGTGGTGCAAGCATCATGATATGGGCATGTTTCTCCTACTATGGTGTTGGGCCTATTTATCGCATACCAGGGATCATGGATCAGTTTGCATATGTCAAAATACTTGAAGAGGTCATGTTGCCTTATGCTGAAGAGGACATGCCCTTGAAATGGGTGTTTCAACAAGACAATGACCCCAAACACACTAGTAAACGAGCAAAATCTTGGTTCCAAACCAACAAAATTAATGTTATGGAGTGGCCAGCCCAATCCCCGGACCTTAATCCAATCGAGAACTTGTGGGGTGACATCAAAAATGCTGTTTCTGAAGCAAAACCAAGAAATGTAAATGAATTGTGGAATGTTGTTAAAGAATCTTGGAGTGGAATAACAGCTGAAAGGTGCCACAAGTTGGTTGACTCCATGCCACACAGATGTGAAGCAGTTATAAAAAACTGTGGTCATACAACTAAATATTAGTTTAGTGATTCACAGGATTGCTAAATCCTAGAAACAAAAAAGTTTGTACAAAATAGTTTTGAGTTTGTAAAGTCAACGGCAATACTAATAACAGTGATTAATCTGGTTAGTCACATTGGACTGCTATTATTTTGAACACTACTGTAACTGGATGTTAGAGTCAGGGCTGTTGTTTACTTCTGCTTCCCAAGAGCAGAAATCAGTGAATCAGTGAAATCAGCCCTGCCCAGCAAACTGCAACATAGATCATCCAGCTGGCAGACATAGTGCAAACTGCATGCTGCGTTATTCTGAAGTATGTAGTAGACAGTTCTGAATGCAGCCATATAAAGTTAAAGCCCCAGGCAACAAACTGAAATTTAATGACAGTCATCACCAACCCAAACAGCTGTTCTGGGAGAGAGCGTCGCCCCTGAAAGATAAAGAGCGACACCAAGTAAAGATTGGTGGGACTGTCCACTGCTGGAGACAGTTCTTGGAGAGTAAAAACATTTAGTTTGATAGGGAACTCGAAGCATTTCTTTAAACTGGTGAACGACATCCAACTTTGGCTGTTTAAAGGAATTTACTGTATTTTGAAAAACATTTTAAATGGCATTGTTAATGGTCTGATGCAAGTGATTTTCTTGCTATAACTGATTATAAGCTAGCTGGAACCTAAACTACAAGAAATACTAATGTTTGTCGGGGGTGCAGCATTGTGGTCAAATTTTGTGTATTTTCACTCAGCAGTTGCTTTTTTTTTTCCACCACACAATAGTGTTGAGCCTTTGATATACATTTTTGAAGACTTTTGAATAGTTAATTCTGTGTGTAAATGTACACAACCAACACTAGTATCATCCGCAAGGGGAGAAAAACCCCCTATTGGTTCGGAGAATTTGACTGATAATTACAAGTCCTAACTTGTATCAAAAGTAGTCACAAAAACTTAATTGAAAACCTTAATCTGAAAATAACTGGCAGAAGTGGTAGTTAGACCAGTGAAATCCATTTAGCGAAGTGAAACATTATCTGATGAGATGTGAACAGAAACACGTTCCTTGTCTTTAAGCTTGTCTATAGTGCGAAGTTGTCGAAACAAAGACAGCACAAGCCACAGATACATTTACAAATGGCTTCATTTAATTTATGTATTTCACAAACAATCCAAGAACCTATGAGACAAATGTACAGGAATTACTTTGCCTTTTTATTTTTTATATTTTTCCTCACATTATTGCTTTACAGTAAAATGCATTGGTTGGATATGTCCAGTATAGCAAGACAATACATTCATATAAGTTATACAGATATCTTCAGTAATGTTTTATAGTAACTAACTTTACATTATATATTTTTTAGTCGTTATTGTTGACAAACAACTCCCACATCACATTGAGCTCACAGTGCATTAGGTCGCATTCAATCAAGAAATAAACACCAGTCTCCTCTTAAATTGCCATTTAAAATGTTTTCTGAAGTGTGCACGCTTAGTTTGTGCACAGGTTTCCGTACAATCAGGATTTGTGCAGAGCTACGTCAGGTATGGCATCTGAATTCTGCTTCTTTTCCTTTCTTCCTCCAAAGAAAGTGACTTTGTAGCAAATGCACGGAACGGGTGAGACCACACGCTGTGCGTGGAGGTGAGGATGAAAAGAGGAGCGGCGTCTGTTCCCTCTGCTCTGGTGTCAACACTCAAACTTGGCAACCCGGGACATGACCACACAGAGCAATTACAGAAACATAAACTTTAACACTGCACATTCTGAATCAACTCAAGTATGGTACAGAGGTGCCTTCCACACGACAACAAAAATAACCTCAAATATGTAGGTCCTGTATGTGCAGAAGATCCAGTGACAGGAGTGGGAGCATGGAGGAGGCCGTCAGCACTGTGTGGTCACCTCCGTCCATCAAACACAGCCATTTGAACCCAGATAGATTAGTAGCTTGAGAGGGGTCCATTTTTTTTTTTTTTTAATTCCTTAAAGCTTGCCGTCATCCAGGTCCTTTCATAAGTGACAAAAAGTCCCGACGGGTGGAGGAAAGCCATCTTATCCATCCCCACGTTCCCTCCGGTGGAGGTTGGCGGAGAGTTAATGCCCTTGTGCAAGTGGGGACAGGAGTGGAGAAAGAGGAAATTTTAAAAAAAAAAAAAAAAAAAAAAAAAAGAGTTGTGAAAAATTCTCAAAAAAATTCCCTCAAATCCGCCACTCCAGAAATGTCCGTCCTTCGGGCTCTGTCGCACATACAATACACCTGTGAGCTCACAAATCAAGAACTACTAGATAAACCAATGTCACATCTCCACGGGATCCCCAGTCTTTATATGGCAACCTTTGAGGGGCCTTCTGTCACAAAATTCATTAAAACTGAGGTTGCATATACAAGTTCCCACTGCCAGCAGCGTGGCAGAGGATTAATTAACACTTAAACACTCCCAGCACTCATTCCAAAGTTGTTATAGTCTCTGCGCCTCACTTGTGGACTCCTCACGGGAATTTTTGCATGATGTCACATGTCTGGATTGCAGTGTTGCTCGTAGCTGCCGATTTTTTGTCAAGTGGGTCAGGCTGTTTTCTGGTGGAGATGCCTAACAAGCCTTTTCATGGGTTTTTTTTTTTGCTGTGCTTTGGAGGAGCTGCGCTTTAATGTCCCACCACGCACTGCAAACAGAGGCAAGTGTGCTCATGGTGTTAGAGAGTCTGTTCCCAAGTCCAGTTGGAGAAACGTGGTGCCCATAGTGAGCACACACACACACACACACACACACACACACACACACACACACACACACACACACACACACACACACACATACATATACACTGAAAAACAACACACGCATAGAAGGAAGCACTAGTTGATTCAGAATGAAAGGGCAGCTGTTAAAGTGCAATATCTACATGTAACTTGGAAAAAACCCCCAAAAAAACAAGATCCATCACCACTGACACCTCCTGAAGTTGTCCATCTGAGTTTCCCTGATAACTGCTGTGGTTGGCACCTCCATCCTGGGTAGAGGGTGCTGCAGTGCACCCTACTGGTGAGAGGGCGTTATAGCAGACAGTGTCTGCTTTCTTTGCATGTTTTATTTTTTTTTTTTTTAATAACTGCCTCCATTCTGCTGCTGCCTTGAAGTCAGACTACAGAAAGAAATCAGAGGAATCCCGCAGACTTGGAGCCAGTTTGTGAGTCTGAAGTTGTGCAAAAGGGGGGGAAAAAAAGTGAACCGACCCATCACCAGATGAAAACAACACTGGAGCGGTGTCACTAGCAGCAGCCAGATATCCCTCCGAGTGGTCAAATCTCCTTACAGCACAAAGCAAGAAAAGCATTTTCCATGTGCAATTTGGTTCAATGAAAAACAGGCAATGTCCTATATTTGCAAAAACCTCTCCTCCGCGTTTCATACTAGACGAAAAATAACAGGTTTACATTGTGCCGTGCTGTATATGCTTAACACCCTGACGGTCAACTGATGTTGGACTGTGATACATTGCCAAAGTGTCCTCACAAAATGTCTCAAGAAAAAAAAAGCAGATTTGAGCAAGCAGATGAGGGTCCGGGGTTGGGTGAGTCACAGAGGGCAAGTGAAGCAATTACAGTATCTGATCCCTGATGCCAAACGCAATGCCAGGGGAGTTGGGTCCAGGCTGGAGCAGGGGAGCTGCCAGGGACAAAGCTCTCCTCCGGAGTGAGAAGGATTAGGGTAACTGTAATTCTTTTAGGAATGACCTCAAGGAAAAAGGTTTTGGTTGTTTCTTTTTCCTCTTCAAACTCCGGTTTGGTTTGTGGGAAAAAAGCTTTGGAAATGTCTTGTGGAAAATCTACAATGTGAAAACAGTGCAACACACACCAACAATCAACTGGGGCACTTATGTTTCTGGAGGTCCCCGACATCTACAAAGGCATGCTAGATGGGTAGAAAGTTCACAGGCACACAGAGGAAAGAAAGACTTTACTGCAAGGGAGCGAGAGAAAGAGAGAGTGAGAGAGTGTGCAGATAGGTCCAGTAGTACTGAAGGGAGAAAAAAAAAAAAAGGAGTGGGGGCTGCTATGGGAGAATTGAGGTTTTGGTATCCAAAATCATGCTTTTGTGCTCTACTCCTCCATGCACATGGGCAGGTTGACAAAGGTGAAGATGTTGTACTCAATCATGACGGAGAAGCAGAGGAAGACCGCATACAGGACCAGGACGTAAATGCCCAGCTTCAAGTCCAGTCTCCATTTGTTGATGTGAATTCCCAGGACCTGCACACACATACACAAACGTTAGGATGGCTAAGGCACGCCCCAGTATGATCCTGAACGGATTCTTTATCAGGTAACTACGTGGGCGTACTGCGACAGGGATATTGACTTTGCAATTTAAAAATGTTTTACAAAACAAGGCATCAAGCGAGCTGCAACGCTTGCGTCAGTCATTCTGTCAATGTTGGCAATATATGTCCCAAAATGTAATCAGCTCAAGATATTGACGATATTAATCCCCCTGAAAACGTTAGTAGTCCGCGCTATAGTGTGACTTATTTTGTTCATAAACACCCACAGAGAGGGGTGAAAACAATAACTTCTGCATTGCTACACCAGCATGTGCAGTAATTTAAGCTTGTGAAACTTTTGACAGTTCATCCGATTGCCATTTCACTGTAATTCTAATAGTTATTATTCTTCACATGTACCGTTATGAGTGCAGACTCTCTCCAACTCTTTACACTTGTGTTTGAGAGAATAAAGGCTGTCTCATATAACCATAAATCTGCACTACTGTCTGTTGCCCTATTACACATTACTGAACATTGCACTGTATATAGTTACCACTGGCAACGATTGATTTGCACTATTGTCTGTCCTTTTAACATATTAAGTATCTATATTTATTTGAAATATTTTTACCTTGACATTTTTTTTTTTATTTTCAGCCACATTCAAGACTGAAGAATCTCATTTTAGAGGGAAACTTGTTTCTTTACAGGCCATATGAAAATAAATACTTTAAATCTTGAAACTATGGCAGTCAACAGTTTATGCGTGCCACGATTCTCACGTTTATCCAAATGTGTGTCTTTAAGTTACCAGATCAACTATTAAACCTCTTACACCAATTTACAAACAAGCAATAACATCTTGGACCGCATACAAATTTAATGGTAGTACTGTATCATTCTGCAAAAAGTACAAGTTGTTCAGTTTTGAAACTATCCTCGGCCAGCTCTACTTCATCCATATGATACAAGGACAAACTTTAGCAGTGAATGGAGTGAGGCGAAACATAACAGCAGTGTCTGACAGTCATCTTTTTTAGGAAAAGAGTACATTTTGGGAACTCCTAACCGACAGATATTGAAATAAGCAACAGCTGAAATACTGCCGGAACCAAACCTGCAATCACTGATTACAAATGTGTATACAGACACACAGAATGATTGGTGTGTGTGTGTAACAAATGTCTAAATAGTGTAATGTAACCAAGTTGATTGATCATTTTGAAGTTTTATGTCATATCTGTTGTAAACGTAGTCAGTGTTAACTAATCAGGGACAGGGACTGTAAATCAGCCTCTGCTTGAAAATTTATGCAACACATCTGTATCATGTTACAGTGTCCCTGAAAAACAAAAAACCTCATAATAAAGGTTAGTTGTGAATTCTTATGTTATGACTTTAATTTCTTTTTTTAATAGAGATCACAATAATACTGTAAATGTGTTTGGTCACAACAATCATGAAGTGAACATCTGATTATGGCTGCATATCTTGTAAGTTAACCATCCAGCTGACAGACATGATGTGTAAATCTCATCCTCAAGTTTGTCCATCCTTCATCCATCCTGACATATTACTGATCGAACACAAGGTCTATTCCTTCAGAACACTGCTGAGCTTTAATACATCTAATTTTGTGTGCCGCTTTCCAACTTAAGCATCATTTTTGCTTTTCCAACATTTTTTTTTTTTTAGAACTTTAGAACTAAATTTGTACCAGAATCCCAGAATCTTGTTCTGTTCCTTTCCCAAAGAGAACAATCTTTCCTCCACACCAGACAATTTTTCACAGGAAATTTGAACATTTTGATGAACCAGTTACATAAATATGTTTAGTCATGATTGCATAACAAGGCATCAATCATGATGCGAGAAGCAAAACAGGAATGTTATCTAAATTAAAGCACTGGAGTTTTTAGTTTAAGCAGCTGTAGTTAAACAGGTTCTCTCTGGAGCCGACAGTATAGCATCAATAACTCGAACCATCGCTCACCGTAAGGGCCACAGAGCCGAGTAGGAGCACCACTGAGTAAACCAGGCCCCGACTGTTTATCATCACCTGCAACACACAAATCTTCGAGATCAACATCTCATCTGCAGGTCCTCAGTGCTTTTAGTGTCAGAGATAATGGAACACAGATTTAGTACGAGAGTAATAAACACTTTACCACTGATCCATAGCTGACACACATGGTCTGTAACGCCCAGGGGACCCCCAGTCCTACCAGAATATCAAACACATTACTGCCAATAGTGTTGGACACCGCCATGTCTCCCAAACCTGCAACAAAAAAACAATAACACTGTATAGGATATTACATTTTTCATGTAGACGGTCAGGTTAAACAAAGCACTTTATTTCCTACTGAAGATTAATGCTCAGCTGTTCTGTTATTTCTAATATTCACAGGGGTCCTAACCTTGTTCAGCTGGAAAAGTAGCAGCGCAGAATAAACTGCAATG
>KV751333.1:8736557-8767744 GCA_001698575.1 Mola mola
TAATAGGTTTTAAAAGAAAATTATACTATAATGCGACCTTTAAAACCATGAAAAGACAAGACTTACGTCATATCTGCAAAAAGACTAAAGATTTTATTTCCTCTGCCAGCTTAGATCTATTTGGCAAGCAGGCAAATTCTTATTTTATGTTTTACTTCTGTGATGAGTGTTTTATAGGACTGTAACACTACATGGTACAAATGTTTGTCCACTGCTTTGAAGTCAAAACTGCTCCAACAATTGAAAATCTGCCCAAATATTGTGGGCCAACCTTTGGATAAAACTTCCATCTGATCTTAACATTAAGGATTGTTTCTAATCTCATCACGCTCTGAATGGTGAATATAGATTGATTGATAGGCTCATAAGCAGGAAGGAGGGTTAGGTTTAAAACGTTTTGTGCAGTAATCCATCTTAAATTTAAATGTGGAACTTAAGGGACCTTGAATGTCACCCTTTGTCTTTTTGTTTAAATGTAATGTATCATTGGTCTTTTGTCCCTTTTTTTTTTGTTTATATTGCATTGTTAAATGTATTGCTGATGGAGCTGCTGTGACACTAGAAATTTCAGACCGACAATATTTACATCATCATCATCACGATGTTGGAAAAATATATCCCAGCAATAACTTAGTGTATCAGCATGCAAATTAGCATTAAACTGACTAGGTTTGCAAGTGCTGGATCAACCAAGTCGCTGAAAGTCAACCTGGAGGGGACATCACCGCATCAACCAAATTTCAGGAATGAACGTCGACACTGAAACAAAACCAAAAACATCCCCATGTGGCAGGATCACCTAAGTCAGTGATTCATCTTTTTGCCTTTGTAAATGTACAACATTTAATGATAATTTACACGACGATGATCCTGCAAAGCACAAATGAGAACAAATGCCTATAGCTTGATCCTGAAGCACAGTGCTGTTTACCACAGGAAATAATGGCCAGACAAGGGCCCCTGTCACATATGGATTCGTGAAGTGGAACAGTGCTCACCTGAGATTTCTCGCTGCATCCGTCCCAACCTCACCGCTGCCTGCTTTTATGATATCCCACGCTGTGCACACATGACTGAATCAGCACAGCGTTTGCAACACTACACAGGCAAATCAAATTCCGAGCGCCATGTAGTCCGAGTCCGCTTAATCAACTCTGCATGCTGAATTTCATCCACTTACATCCTATACATAGAAACATGCTACGTTTTGCAAGCACGTGTCATTCAACATATTATCCGTGAAACAGAACAAAGAGGCATGGCATAAAAAAAACGACCTAAAATACAATTTCTTGCTTAATCCGACTTTGATCTCTGTGACTCTTGGTGTCTCACGTGTAACAAATGTAACCACTGAACCTATGGGTAATGCAGTTTCGGAAAGTATATGAAAACCCAAGAACACCTGGATGGCGTTGGCGTCTGAAGGCAGCTTCAGCTCATTTAGTTTCTGATGGCTTTATGTGCCGAATGAAACGTTCGGCTGGCAGCCACGAGCAAAGGCAAAATCAATTACAGGATTTGTCGGCCGTGTCCTCGCAGGTGGATGAAAACGAACTAATGCCAATAAAGAAGCCTAAACCTCCACTGATGCCTCATGGACTAACGGCACCACAGCCATAAATTATTCCAGCTGCTGAAGGTCGAGCCTTTTCATCTCCTTGCGCAGCTACAGAACCTGCTGCTCTGCCATTAATCAATAATTAAAAGCCTTCGCCATCAGTGTTCTTGAGTTCCATGCTCACAGTGTACTGCGGGTCTGGCTGGGAGCGCGTTAAAAATAGATCACTGAAGGCGTTTTAGAGCGCCTGTGCCAACAAGGCAAGCAGGGTACACCTCGCAGCTACCGTAATACACTCGCACGGCCGGCGTCTACAGGGTCTCTTTGCCGTAGAGGTCAAACCGGACATTGACGTGCACACAGCTGTTTTTTCACATGGAGGACAGGACAGGATGCACACAGCTCGCTGAAGTGATGCATCTCAAATGAGGCCCATAAATAGAATCATAAATATGCAGATGGATATGCAACTGAGGAAACTAAAAGGTACATTGAAAAAAATGACTTGTCGAGAAAAAACAGTTACTAAACATTTGTATTTCCAATTTGTCAATTACGTTTTTGATTTAAATAAAATTTGAAATTGCATTTAAGTTTCATTTAGCTTGTTAAACATCCCAGTTTCATTTTCCATCATGTGGAGCAGGAAAGTGGTGAGTCTAACAAGTGAGAAGATTTGTGGGACGACTTAATCAAACTATGACCAGTTTATAATTTCTCAGGGGACGACAAACGGCAGCAAACAAAGCTGAGGTGGTAGAGCGCTCGATAACGACCCCTAAAGTCACCGTGCCAATGCTGTCGCCATTAGTATATGTGTGGGAAAGTTTTGAGCAGTTTGTAGACTTTGAATATATTTAAACTTATTGAAAATGAATCTTTGCATGACTGAAAAATGGACGCAGTACAGCCTTGGGTACAAACTTACATAGATAAACATTTGGCATGTACATTATTAAACCTGAAACTTTCAGGTAAAAGTTTCAGTGGCGCCAAGCAAGCTGCTTTTGTACCTTTGAACAAAGACTTAAATCTACAACTTCTCCATCCCACTGTTCTTGCATTTTGATGAGAATGCTGAGCTTTTTTTTTTTTTTAATTTTTGGACAGGTGCGGCGGGCACGAGGCAATAAACAACTCCTTTTTCAGAAGCTAAGCTATAAATCTATAAATACACACTGGATTCTCTTTTTGGACACCTGATTATGAGGCTCATGCAAGAAATTACTGGCAATGCTTTTGTTCATCCGTCGGCCCTTCCTTCTCCCTCATCTCCTGAAACCCAGAGATAAAATGGATCCACACAAGTCCTCATGAGGATTTTATGAGTTACCGTGGAGCAGTATGAAAATAACGAGACGGAAAGGAGGGTAAGTACAGAATGGTCAGACTTTGAACTATTGAAATGTAGTAAGAAAATACATGACTTTTTTTTTTTTTAGACCATCTGTCCTTGATAGATACAAACTACAATTGCAGTCTACATGCTGGTCAAGTTGCAGTTTTTCTGTGAGTACACCTGAAGCTCAGCATCCTCAAAAACCACTTTGTGGTGGACTATGAATCTTTAGAGATGTTGCAGCTGCAAAGAAGCTGAAGCCAGCAGCACAGTGGACGATCTATAAGATTAGCACAGGTTTTATTGGGGGGTTTTTACCGCATTTTTAATCATTGTTAACATATGAATCTGGTTTCGGGTGAGATCACAATGACCTTGAGCTCTGACCACCAAATTCTAAGTAGTGCGTCCTTCATGTGGATATTTTTGGCCAAATATGGGGGTGACAGCCCTCCAAGTACTGCTGAGATGTTGCAATAATCATGAGAATGGGGTTGGAGGTGAGGTCTCTTGACCTCCAAGGAGAGACTGAAAACCGAATGCCATAAATCTGATGGTTAATAACGTTTGCCTTGGTGTACAGAGGATCAAGGAGAGCCCTCTTTCAGTTAAGGAAAACATGATGCACATTGCACCTCACATAAGGAGAGCATCATGGAAAACTTTCATATACTCTATTTTCATTACACATTATGGACTATAGAGTTAGGGTGAAAAATTCAGATTTGAGCTGTAGGCCATAATTCTCAAAGTTAAAAATAGTAAATTCTTAAAACATGTTTACATAATCTACGTAATGAGTCTAGAATTAAAATGTTCTCTCTTTAATCACTACAATACAAAAATATTCTAATTTTCTGAGATGCAGTAGTATATTGATTAATTGTTGAGCCAGTTTGTAAGGCATGTAAAACATTATTAGATTTATTCTGTGTATGTGCTTTGCCTCTTTTGACTGATACAAGTTAATTTATTACTTTTTGATTTTGGAGAGAGGAAGATACATCAGAGAAAAAGACTGAGCAAGTTTAGGTTAAGAACCAAATTTACTGTGGCACTTCTACAAAGTATAATTCAAATCACTGAATAAAAAAAAAAATGAATACCCTCAAATAACCTTAATTTTCTGACGAGGCCAGAGGATTCCAGCTATTCTTTACATTTGAGCAATTATTATTCCATAATCTATTATTCCATTACAATGGTGCCATGGAATATTATATAACAGAGCTCAGTATCGAGTGCCTTCTGTTGTCCCAGAGATACAACAGTGCACAAAGAAGGTCTGTCTACAGTGACCCAAGTGGGGGAAATAAATTAAATTAATACACACACGAATATGGGTGGATTCTTGTGTTGGGATGTTCTGGCAGAGAGCCTGGTACCATCTTCTGTCACCAGCCAGGTCATTAACAGAACCATTTGACAATCCGGTACGGCAGTTGAGCAACTCTTCAGAGGAGAGGATTCCTCTGGGCCATAATTAGCCCAGCGACATGACTCACCTGCGTCTTGTAAACATGACAGCATCATCAGTCGCCTGATTGGAAAGTCTCCGCATCACACGGAGACTATAAATCGGGAAAAAAAAAAAAAAAAAAAAAAAAAAAATCTCTCACATGCTCCAACATCACATGTCCTGCTGATCTCACATGATCATGAGCCTGCATGAACACACTGTGTGTACCAGAGCGAGAAGCCACTTTGTTAAAAGAGAACCAGAACAGAAGACTCCTGATTCAGTAACTCTAAAAGGGGACACCACTGTTAAGCATATGCATTCAGGTGTACGTGAGAGAAATAGGTAAACAACTCCCTTGGGGCGAGGTATGGCTGTACAATAGTAAGAAGACAGAGCCGTCTTTGAGCCTGCCCAAGTTTCCTTTCCAGCCCTCAGTTTTAATCAAACCTGGTTAAAAAGTTCTACAAGAAAGCAGCAAATGTGAAGCAGAACAGGAAGACGTTTGGATAAATACAAAAAGAGGTCAGGAGTTTTCTAACTATTGCTCTCTGTACTGGTGCTCATGCCTCCGCTCCCTCCTCTGCTGCATTGTTACACTGTTGGCATGCGAGCGAGAAGCAAAGCTAGGTCAATTTCCATTATGCGCAGCAGCATAATCCCCACTTGTGTAATTCCCTTTTAAAAAACCTCTTTCTGGTGTTTCCCTGGAGTTGACAAAACCTGTATTCCAGTGTGGACTGTGGCTGCTACAGGCAGGCAAATTTACCCTCCATGTTGAAGCTAAATTTCTTGCCTACACCTACCAGACACGTAAATGCTTTTGTTTTTGCCAAATAGACCAATTCACACTCCAGTCAGTGAGTGTTTACGTACTCCGAGAGTACTCCGATTAGGTTCATTTTCTTCAGAGACGTAATACTTATGCCTTTGTCACGATTTGGTTGTGTCTCGATAACTTGTGTACCAATTCGTTTTGCATAGTTATTATGGTTTCATTGTATCGATTACTGCAATTTTATTTTCACCCAAAAAAAGTCAACTCATACATTTTTGAAAACAAGTGAGACCTTCCGAGCGCAGTAAATTGCTGGCAGCTGCTGAAAAATGTTGGGAAAACTCCAACTCCTGTTTACATGGCAAACTCTTATTCAGAATATGATCTTATTCAGGTTAATACTGGAGTATTCCTGCCCATGTGCAGATTACTGCAATATCTAAAACCACTACAATCACAGCGCAGAGGATTAATTCACAGGGCAGATCAAGTCATACTAAAACCTTTGCTTGGTTGTTCACGTCTACTTTGTGCGCCATCATCCATGTCTGGCAGGCCAATTACACCACTCTACGCTACTCGAGTGGGAGTTCTCAGTACATGGTATTAGCAGCATGTATGAAGAGCTGTGCTACATTAGCCACGGTGCTCAGCTGCCATCAGGTCCCCATTCCCATATGTGGAGGGAAAATATTCAATTACATTCAATGCAACTTCAAAAATCCACAATAGCAATTTGATTTTAAGGGTAAATAAAAACATGCAAGTAAAAGTGCTCTCTGAAGTCATAATGGATACTAGTATGTGTCCTCACACACCTGGAAGAGCTCAGAAAGCATGTGATTTCTGAAAGAAACTCATGTCAGAGTGACAGCAAGCTTGTCTCGTGCCGTGATGTGACTCCAGGGCTGATGTGCCTGAAGGCTTTTCACAGGTTGCAGCCTAACACAGATTCAGTCCTTTTTGGACATGTGCTGTCATCAAGAGAGAGTCTTCAAAATCTTCAACAGGTACTTTGTGCTTTCCAGGAGCTGTAATAGCCAATATGAGAATAGCTATCGAACACAGAAGCACTCGCTTGCTATTCACAGAAATAATGAAGGGGGGGGAGACCAGGGGAAGAGTGTCACCTATGCAGCCCACAAACTGGAGCCTAACTAAACTGAGTTTCGGATGTTGTATAGACACACACACACACACCGCATAATAATGGAGATATGCCGATAATTCTTATCAAATTGAGCCTGAGACTTTAAGAGGTGAGTGCACAGGGTGTCCTCACCTCAGACAGACTACTGAATCCGGGCAACCGCATATACATGTGTAAAATGTGTATTGTGATACTCTGACGCCATTAAATATCATTTAATACAATATAAAAATGATGATTTATTTGATAACTGCATACATGATTTACAATATGTATTACTAAGAAGCAAATGGTGACTAGCGTATCGTCACACTCAATATGTTTGTTACGTCTCTTGAACCTCGACCTACAGAGATGGTAACCCTTGTAAGACCATTTTTTTATCTTATAAACTAGTCTCAAACTAAGAGGAGCCAATGAATGGAATTGTTGGAACACAATGTTAAGCACAGTACTTGAGTGAATGTCCTTAAGCACATAGAGGTACTTGTGCTTGAGAATTTCCATTTTTGACTACTTTAAACTTTTACTCTACTACGTTTAATGGCTTGCAGCTTTTCTTCTCCATTTAAAGTATATTTGGCCTTTAATGTCTAAATGACTGCTGTTTCAGTATAGTATATAATAGTTAGAGTATCAAAAAAATACTTTGTGTCTGTGTGCCAGAGCTGCTCACGGTGTCCAGAACTGGACGAACAGAGCAGCCTATTAGCTGAGGTGTCTGAAGTGTGACTGGATTATTCACAAGACCCACAGCAGAGAGTCTTGTGATCAGCTCACACTGGCCTGGTGTGGCGGGATTAGAGGAAGGAGGACCAGAGTCCATGAGAAATGCGTGGAATGTAAAGTGCAGTCTGGTGCCGCTGGGTTGTAGATGATGTTTGAAGGGGGGGGGTACAAAAATACAAACAACAAAAAAAAATAATAATCCAGGAGGTTTAGGAGAAAATTTAAAATACATAATCTTGTCATTTAGCTCTTAATAGGTCCCCAGTGTGAACTCTGAAGAATCAAATGGTCACAACACTTAGCAGTTCAAAGGTGGTGGTGTAAAGGTGTTTTGCTTGTTTGTACATAAAAGAGCAGGCCCTGAGGGATTCTGCCTGCTGTGACAAATAATGAATAGCCAGCTACTCCTGACTGGGTCACTAGTGATGCTGCAGAAAGGACATTTTCAAATGACTTCCTAAACTGTCTGTGCCATGGTGTCATCCCCTGTGCGCTATCAAACACAGTAATGCCAACCCTCGCGGAGCAGCAGCACATTTGAGCAAAATAATCATTCTTGGGGCCCGGAATTCCTCTTTAAACAGCAGTCCTTTCCGTTCCCCCTTTAGACATTAGAGTTTTCTCTGAGGATGAGAGCAGGTAGTCCAGAGGGACGTGTTACCAACCCTAACAGCTCTAACACCATGATGGCCACAGAAGGCTCCGACAAGAAGCAGGGCCGTCACGGAAATAAAAGAGAATGGCAAATGACGTGCCTTGCCCTTGCTGCTGGTACATCTGTACCATTTCAGCCATTATTTCCACTAAAAACGTAGATTTAACTTTGGCAGCGTCAGGGGAACTGTCAGTGTGCCATGTTGAGAACGCTGCTCACTCACGTGCACCAAATATGGAACCGATCCATATTTCACCTTTCAGGGAAAACCATACTTACGGTGCTTCAAACCAGAGCCAGAAAAATAAATGAATTAAAGTTGTGCTTCATCTCAAAAACTCCACAGTAGTTTGGTGCAATTTATTTTTTTCCTTTAATTTTGCTATGTACTGTTTTTCAGGGTTTTTTTCCTCTGAAAACAATGCATCCCTTTAACAGATTTCCCTCACAGATATTTGTATTCACAGATCTTCGGACATGCTTTGACTGGTGGGTAATATCGAGATCAATTCTCTAAAATTTGGATAGCATTTAAAAGGAATTTCCTGGTTTAATTAAAGAATGAAATTGGAAAAGGACAAGGATTTGTGACGCTTTTTGACACAACATAGCGGGAATTTCTGACTTGAAGGGGTTTAAATTGAATTCTTTGCCCTATATAGGAATTATCACCTCGTCAGCAGATGTGTGCAACATTATCAGTCGTGTTTCTGTCTGCCCGACAAAATCTACTCTTTTAACTCATTTGTTCTCAGAAGCAAACCTCCAGGGGGAAGTATCTGACTCTTTAGCCTCTAAATGCTTGACTGCAGTCACCAGTTCACATACTTTGTTATGCATTGCTGGGCAGTATGTTTTGGGTTGTTTTTTTGTTGTTTTTTTTTCATGAGATTTATGCTGAATTACAAGACTAGCAAGATGATTGATGAGAGCAGACTGTGGAAAACATTTTTTTTTCACAAAACCAAATGAATACCAAAATGCTCTGTGGAGGCGAGAACATTCCAGTCACTTAACCCATTATTAATTTCATAAAGCTGTAATACAGCTTACCTGGTTCTGAACAGTTCTTCTCCGTTTCATTCTCCGATTCTGAAGCCATTAGCCGTCTCCCCCAGTGGTCGATGACCGGATGTCCTTCAACTACCATCCCGTGACCTGTAATGGAGACCAAACATTGTTGCTCACCATACGTTCAACAGCAAAACATGCAAGCTTGAAGGTAAACAAGATTACAGACAACATTGTGGAGGCCTCTGCTACAAGATTTCATGCAATCTTAAATGCTTTTGGGGAATCCGCAGGAAAGGTTCAAAAGTTATGGAACCTTATTATCAAAAGTATTAAAGAGATGTCTTTGTAGATCATTATGAGAGAAACCCATACTGATGGTGATATCAAAATACTGAAACCCTCAGTATTTTTGCCTTTATATTTCAATAAAGAGAAATAGTAAATATTTTTATCTCACTTTGTCAGTATGTAGCTTTTGAGTCTTGAGGTCAAAATATTGAGAGCTTCTCATTTTAAGAAAATGTTTTTCTCACAATGTTTCCCACTCAGAAGAAATGGCCTTCCATTAATAATAAATAAAAAAAAAAAAAAAAAAAAAATGCAGGTTTAAAACAAAACAGCAATTAATACCGACATGGTCACTATTATTGTATGAATAGTTTCATGACCAAAAACAGCCATGAAAACGGCCATTAAACCAAATAAGGTTGCTTTCCTCTAACCCCTTAAAAGTTTTCACTGATGTCAATACGATGTTTCCATCCGGCAGCAGCGGCAACACATCAACCTGCAGCTGCTGTGCCATTATGTTTTGAGGTGGGAGAGTCGGGAGGAGGAGCGTACACTTTTCATTGTTTATTAAACTGCTCTTAGGCCGCCGTAATGAGGATGTAAAACTGCAGTCCCAAATCTATTCTGTAAAATCACCGAGAGCTGCGCTGCGTTTTTCAACTTAAGATCTTTCCTTTCAAAATGTCACAGTTCAGATGGAATGTTGAATTGGCAAAAGAGTGCGTTACTGCGGGATGATTGAACAAAATATGCTCTACAACCCACTTTCGTTTGATTTTTAGCTGTACGTTGCACAATAACTGCAGAAGCCTTTCTATATGCGGCAGTAAACTCTCACTATCTGGATTAAACTGTCTCCTGATCATGTGAATGCTTCTATTAGAATTCCTTTATAGCAATTTCATTGAGGATCAAGCGGTTGTTGTCTCAGAAGACCAATTAAACAAGAATAGTCACATTTTAAGTAGTGAATGGCATTTTTTTTTTGTGGTAGAAGTGTGTTGGAACTGTAACAGAGTGATTCCAGTGAGCAAATGACCACCTGCAATATCTGCAATGTTTAAAAAGCTACGATCTATGTGATCAAGACAATAAATTAAGAAAAATGGCCACCACCAACATACCTCAAAAGATTACCTGGACACAGTTAATGTGCACCGATGTGGATGTGTACTTATCTGCAAACAACAGTCTGCTGCTGCCACAATACTCGTTTTTCTGCAGCTTGGGGGGTTACTGCTCATAGCTGGGGGCGTAACCTGTACTTGGGTAAGTGCTGAATGTCCTTGTCACCTCTAACCTCATCCAAAAACCTCGTGTCTCATTCACACGTAAGGAAGCAGCTCAAAATATAAAGAAAATAAACATATAATATTAGTGATGGCAGCTTTCAAGTCAAAATACTAGCAGACCAAAATTGTAGCTGCACTTCTTCTGCCACTCAGAGCCTGACCAGTAGGTCTTTGACGCAGCGGCCATTTTGGCATCAGATAGCTGCCCAACACAGGTGTTGCGAGTGATTAAAGGTTTGGTTCCACTCAGGTCAAAATCACTCAATCCCATCCGGCTAATGACTGCACCGCCGTGCAGTCTAGTCATTTCGCTCAGGCTGAATGGAGAGATTCAACAAATGCAACAAAAATGCTTTTAAATTACAATCCTAAACTTCAAAGGGATAATTCCAAAAAAAAAAAAAAAAAAAAAAAAGCTTAGAACAGTGAAACTATAGCATACTATAGTATTTAAATATCAATAATCTAATCTGGGTCAAAGTTACAGTCAAATTTGTATGACGTCAAAAATGTCTAAAGAAACAAATGCTTAGATTTTGCTGGTGGTTCATTTTCGTCGCCACTACCAGATAGGACCAATTTCAAAAGTTTTTGCTTGCAATTCCACAAATAATGCACGAAATATTCAGCCACGATGGAGATCTGTGGTCTCTGAGTGTTCTTTAGGTCAATATGTGTATAGAGCATGTGTGTGCTTTTTTCTATGGCACAGATATTTTTATTATTATTATTACCAAGACTAATAAAAAGTCAAAGTTCACAATATCAAGAATGCATTGAGGAATTTTTGGAACTAAAAGGGACCTAAAGGCATTTTCAGTGGACTGGCAAAGAAAAAATAAACGGCCTTCACCACGATATAGGCGATATGTCATGACAATCAGCAGGCACCGGGCACACAGACGAGGCAAACTTCAGTTGCTTCCCACAGCTCAACAATCCGACACACCAAACCCTGCAGCCATTACTGCAAAACGCTCCTCCCCACTAACCAGTTCAGTTTCACCCTCTACTGCTGCTGGTACCTCCATTCAATTCTAGCATTACTTACAATAGATCACTGTCCAATTAAAAAGGAAAAGGACGCAACAAGCAATAAGACACTCAAAGATAATCTACTTTGGCATAGATAAAAAGGAGAGAGCCATGTGATGGGCACATGAGCTGGAGGCTCTATTTTACAGACTGATTCTTACGTATTGCACTGTTTTAACTTTCTAGGAAACCATCTATGACGAGTCGGTCTAAATGCAATTTATCCAGGCATGTGTTCAGTCACTTGACCAAAACTATCAAATCTCTCGTATTTAAAGAACAATTAATGTATGGAAGACCAAACATGTCAGAACAACTGCATGGGCCATTAAACGTACACTCTCTGCCAATCATCTGACAGGAAGAGACGGATCAGGACATGACTCTTGTCAGTACTTTCAGAAGGCCGGTGGGCCTGCTGTGGCATGATTGACAGTGATTAGCCATATTCTTCATGTTCACTGAACAATGTTGTGAAGAACTTGGGAGTTTTAATCAGCAATCATTAAAAAAAAAGTGGACAGAGACCCTCTTGCCAAGAATCCCTCGATTTGCTTTTGAGTTGATTTGCTTCGTTAGCTACTCAGCATTCAATTAGCTTTTTGCAACGTCTCCACCATTTCACAGCTTTGTAGCTCAAACACTTGGATCTTGGCTGGTGGTCTTGCAAAGCACGTTCAATAACTCTGGTGCTATACAATGAATTAACTGACTCAAATGTCTTCTGTTTATGGTGTTGAGAACTCGGTGCATCCTTGTAAAGGTGGAGCTCCAACAATCAACTGTCGATTCAATTGGCAGAGAACTAGTTGTCCAATATTGTCCTGTAGTTAACTGAACTCGTTTCACGCAAATGGGCAAGCCAAATATTGCCTAGTTCTAGTTGCTTAAATGTGAAAATCTGCAAATTTTGTAACCTTAATCCTAACCAAATAGAAAGATAATCCTTACCGAAAATCTTACATTTTATGAGATCACGTTTTTCTGGAGGTTTCTTTATGCCGTACATCCGGCATTTTGTCAACCTAAATCATATTTCTCAATCTTTTAGGCTCTGAAATTTCATTAAAAACATCTTTTTTTGAAAATGATTCCAGTAAAAAGTTCAGTTGCTCAAAAAGCCTATACAATTCAGCGGTGCGTGGCAAATCAAGAACATCAAAAATTTGGGTTTTTTTGCCACCAAATACGCTCAAAATGTTATTGTCTGGTAAATACCAACAGAGAAACACCCACGTCTTTTACACTCAGTAACTGTAAAGATGCTGCATAAGAATCAATCTTTGTACGGACTGTTTTTCCTACTTTTCCCTGTTTTTGTTGCTGAGTGCGCCACAGATAACAGCAGCCAAGTGCCAAAGGGGCACTGTTTAACGATCTTTAGCAGAGACGAATTGCTGCAGCTTTATTTTTAACTCTTTATTCCACGCTATGGTAATTGCTAAATAATCAGCGATTACTTTGGAACTTATCCGCACAAATTTGATTGCCGCTTGTAAACACTGGAAACCGTCGGAAAGCTGCCTCTTTTGCAACGGACTGGTTGCGTGTGTGGGGTGTACTGTTAGCAAAGGGGAAGTAGAGAAAGGTAGGAAAAACAGTCCGTACAAACAGTCATTTATACAGTTTCTTTACAGTTACACTCAAAAACAGGTAGCGTTTCACTGCAGGTGTTTACTCCATGTTATCAGACACCTGCAACGACATTTTAAGTGTAGTTAGTGGCAAGAAAAAGCGATTTATTTCTGACACTTTGACTTGCCCAATTCCACTGCGCTGTTTAACTTTGTCAAATGAAATACTATAGTGTTGAGTTCAGGCGCTGAGAGTAATTCTCCAAGAAAGATGCATTCTGTGAAATTTTACAACCTAAAAGACCGGTGGGGCTTAGGCTGAACAATACCAGGGATCTCCTTACTCCTAACGTGTGTGCACATGACACATCAATCTGAACATAAGACAATAGATGTACTTGCTACTGGAGCAGAAAACACTACCTTAAGAGGAATAAACACAAAACAATATGATTACACCTTGATCGTGTTTGACTGAGTGGCAGATAGAGAGGAGTGTGCAAGCAACGGCAGCAGATGCTAATGTTGCTCTCCAGGTCTCTTCAATCAGCTCCGCAGGGAGGTGGACCAAGGGCGTCCATCAATCCATCAACGTTTCTGTGCGGCGGACAGTCTCTTCTTAAAACCTCTCCACCACAGCAATCACTGTCAGCCTGCTGCGGCTACCTCAAATACACCTATTCTAGTCCCCCATGCAGAGCTCCATCACACACACATCCCCGATCAACATGCGCGACAACAAGTTGTGCCCCACCCCTCTTTACGCAGATGTATGACCCGGAGGTAGCGCATCAAATCCCATCCACCTGGACCAGTCTGCGCATCAACACACCCTCCCACTTCCATCAATCAAATGTGTGGCACACACGGGGGCAAAGCTTTTACTGTGACATGACAAATGCGTGCTACATGCTGTTGATGGCCGAGAGAGGGGAAGGCCAACGCTATTCAATTAGACAGATCTGATTATGGCGAGCTTTGGGTCTCGTGGGGGATTTCAGGTTCGTGCGTTCGCGTCACCTTGAAATCCCACCATCCCGCCGACTGTTGCTCGCTGGTCAAACACCTTCTGTCAAATACCCCCACATGACAATCGCTGTGTGAGTCAGGCGAACTTGATTAAATGAATTAAAAAAACCAAGAGGCAAGCCATTAGTGAAAGGGGTGGGTGGGGGGGGGTAACTGTGGCTCCCACTGGCTGCCTTTTGGACAGTAGAGATTTGCACTAGTCTGTATGATATCATTCCAGAATAATCTTTTAAGCCTCTTGTTTTGTTTTAATGTAATTAATAAAACTCCTGATCTGTCAGTTACAGATCTGCAACAGGAGTCGGGATGAACATACAAGCGGTTGCACGTGGACACATCCCAGGACAGGGTGTGGAAGAAGTTTGGAAAATCTATAGGACCTCTCTTTGTAAGCCGCTTGCCAAACAATTCCAAATTTAATAAAATGTTATATCCATGCTGGACCTGAACGGACCCCTTGGCACGAGCAGTGCTCGTCCTGAGGTTTGTGTTTTGCCCAGGTAAACTCTGATAATGATGCCGTGTCAGATATTCCTTATCAGAAACACGTCAAGGCTGCTCGTCACATTGCATAACCTCGTGTGAGGCTGCGTGGGATTGTTTGCACGGGCCCGAGGTAAGAGTTTTGACATGTGCGCATGGGAGGATGTGTTTGGACAGCGTGTGTGAGGGACAAGAGGGCGCGTGCATGTGGACGTCACGCACGATCCGCCGTCTGAGCTCGAATATTACACTATTCAAGCAAAAGCAGCCCAGTTCAGCATCCCTCGATGGCCTGGACGCGTGATGTATGCCGGGGAGTGAGGTGATCCGGCGTGTGAAGACCCGGCCAGGACGCACGGATGCCGGACTTGGCCCCGATCCTGAGCCCCGCTGTGGTGTCACCGCGACGATGCGCCCCGAGCAACAGACAACAAAAATAAAGGAAGGGCAGACGTGGGGGAGAACCAAACCAGGAACAGACCGTGTCCCATCTGGGCTCAGTGCGGGGCGTCGAGAAGCGTGCGTGACTATGAACCTGCCTCACATTGAAAACGCGCTGGTGCCACGGCGCGCACACTGCGGCATACATACGCGGACAGACAGGCGCGTGTGGGCTATGTTCCAACACTGGGGGTGAAAAATGGGGGAAAAAAAAAAAATAGAATAAAAAATAGAAACAATAACACGCTGCAGCTGAGAGCGACGTAGCGGAAACACCGACCACGTTCTGGGATTTTCACCGAACGCGCAGCACAATTATTAAAGCGGGGGGAAATCCACGCTCCTATTTAAACACTCACACGCACACGATGCTAGAAGCCCGTGCCCTTGACGTTAACGCGTCCCCCTGTGAGCCACGAGAGGCTCCTCTACAATTCCATTTAGCTGGTGTCCGTGCATGGTTGCGCAGCCCGGTCCTTGGTCCCCCCCGTGACCCCCCACACTCACCTGTCTTGGCCAACAGCACCGACATGCTCCACGCCACGAAGAGGACGCTGCAGATGAAGCACACCTGGACGAGAAGCATCTCTCTCCTCTTGCGAACTTTGAATATCTTGGCCATGATGGTCTGTTTGGACGCGCTCACTGTGTCGCCGTCGTCTCGCTCCATGGCGTCCACTTTCTGTCCTGCCTCTTTTACCGACGCGTCCTTGAGAGCACCGACAATCTGCCGCCCCGCTCGCCCCCTCACGCGCAACACAGCCGGGATGTGCTCCTCATTCCAAGCCGTCCAAAAGGAGCAGATGAGGAGTGGTGAGGCGCACGGTGGGTCGTGCCTTTTCCTCTCCCCGGCGGAGAATCCCTCTGAGCCGCTCGGACCGGCAGGCTGGGCAATGACACGGCGGTCAAATTCCGATATGAATCAATTCAGCGACGCTCCTGAATTCTGCGAGCGGAGGAGTATCGTACGGGCTCCCATTGCATCCTATCCCGCGTGTGGAGAGAGAGAGAGAGAGAGAAAAAAAACAACACATCAGCTGCAATATCCTCAATCCGTGCGGGTTTTTGCGTTTGGCGTGAGATGCGTCAGCGTCCGGGTCATTTGCACGGAATCGCTCAAATCCGCGCACCTGCGCCCGTTAAGTGAAACCAATCTGCGCTCATCAGGGTTAATTGTTGGTTTGGGGCGCCAGTCGCGCCTCCCCCCCTTCATGCCAGGAACCTCCCCGGTGCAGAAAATCCGCGCTGATGACGGAGGACCGTCCAACCACACCGGGCCCCTTCAACTTTCCCCAGGAGCACACGTGCAAACAGCCAGTGTGAAGAGGTTGGGGGGGGTGTGCGTGATTAAAATCCCGCCTTGAAACCCTCGCGGACAGCCGCGCATCGATCTCCCCGCCGATCTTTGGCGTTATCGGCGCGCCGCAGCCGGATCAAAATGTGTCGGCCGCTGTCACGCGACTCCAAACAAGCCCGGAACACTCGCCGCTGTGTTAGGAAACCAAAACGCGATGCGATCCGGGTCCCCGAGCACGGCCCCTCTGCTGACTGACCTGTACCTGCCAGCCCTGTTTTGACATCACGCTGAATATATAATAGGACGCACACGCGGATCTACTACCACGGGATGATTTATCACATCACATGATTGATGAGTTGAGCCTTCCTCTGTTTCAGTCTGTGCTCTGTGTATTCAGAAAAAAAAAGCCAACTTTTATGTTGATCTACGTATGCATAAATCAGCTTAAACTACTGAGTCAAGCTGGATTTATCTTCCACTGCACCTCTGATAAGGGTTTTGTAGAGCTGGCAGCTCTGCAGATGTGTCACATTCGGGTGTTGTCGCTCACCTGTTAGTTCCTCTATGCAGCTGTGTGGAGTTTGCATGTTCTCCCCATGTTAGCATGTGTTCCCTCCGGGTGCTCCGGCTTCCTCCCACAGTCCAAACGCATTCTGCTTTGGTGAATTGGTCTAAATTGCCCGTAAGTGTGAATTTGAGTGTGCATGGATGTTTGCCTTGATATTTCAGGCTTACAACGACATGTCCAGGGTGTACCCCGCTTTCCCCCTGAGACACTTGGAGAAGCCTCAGCCCCCTGTGACCCTGCAGAGGATAAGCGGTATACAATGAATGAATAAAAGGATGGCTAGTCCGCCGTCTTCTCTTAGGGCAAGGACCCACCAAGCCGTCGATCGTTGGGTTTCCTCGTAGTCTACCCATGTGTCCCACGCTGTCAGCATTGTCGTTCCTCATCGGCGTATATACCAGAAGACCCATCACCGATTCAACACGATGAATCAGAGCTGGATCTTGCAGTTGGATGGATCAGTCTGGTGGTTCACCTCAGCAATCGAGAGGACGAGACAAGAGACCGAAGCGACGAAAAAGCTGTTGCTATACAATCCTTGATTTCCCCTGTCCATTGCAGTTTAGTCCCTTAATTTATTCACGGTTTCTCTAAACTTCTGAGGGCTGACAACACCAGTGCTGTTTTCAACTTCTTAGTACAGTATGTAACAGGTATGTACAGTGTGTTGATTGTTGAGTCTGTGTTTGGGGAACTTGGAACCGTTGTGAGTTTACCTTAACCGCCAAGATAATACACGGGAGAGCAGCCTTGCCCTCATCGCCAGCTACGCATGCAGGTCGTCGAGGCTGAAGCGGCGGGTCAACTTTTACAGCTGCCGCCGCCCCGCTCGAGCAGAAAACAGAGCGCCATGTAAAGGTCAAAGGCCTCCGGCTTCGACACAATTTCCTGCAGACCAAGGTTACGTAAGACGGTCCCTGTCCTCACATTGCGAGGCAGACCTCCAAAAACATTACCATCTCTACGGAGTGGTCAAGTTTTTGCGTGCAGGGTGCTAGTTAATCATGGAGGGCGTTGCAGGTTATTAGTCAGGGCTTTTCTGACTCCGTCGCCAGGTCTTTTCTTTATCCTGCAGCTCGAGTCTTCTGCATAATCACGCTCAAACATACACGCACACACATCAACATGTGTGACCTGTGCCCATGCCAGGGGATTAGTTCCTTCCAGGCCCCTGGCCACACAGCAGGCAGGCAGGCAGGCAGTTGGGGAGCAATGCCAGGGCCTGCTTACAGAGATTTGCCCACTGCTTTACACTCCACGGCTTGGTCAAACACACACACACATGGCCTTCTTTCCCGTCGGCCGGACCCTGGGGACGGCTGGCGATCTGCAGCGGGGATAGAAACGTGTGTCCGTTTGGTTTTAGCTCAGGGAGAAGGTGAGAGATTGGCTTTGTAGGAGTGTTTTGCAGTGGGGGGGGAGGGGGGCTCTCACAAGGAGCAGCCGGTGTAATGTAAATGTTTTATTTGATATAAATGCCAGGCATGTGTCGTGTCCTTGCACTGTGGATCACTAATGAGTTTATGTCACGGGTGTGAGTGTTGCACGACAATCGCGTTTGAATCAGCGTTGCTCATTTCGGTTTCCATCCTCATTAATGCTGCCATGATTCGTGTGTTTCATTCACCGGTTTAATACAGATCGAGTCTTTCAGGAATGCAGAAGTTTACATAATGTTTTTGTAATTGTAATCATTGCATCTAGTGATGCAATATTTCAGCATCACTATATAGTGAATGAGTATCAACTTCTGCCTATTTGGTATCACAACGCATGACACATCGTTGTAAATGCTGATTTAAGGATTAAACGTACCCCACGAGCCCCATTTGATTGCTTCTGCAAGCTGATGGAAGAAGTTGTTCTAAAATAAATCAGTGCTGGGCTTTAAGTTCATTTTTTCTTCTTGGAAACAACAGTTGAGAAAAAAAAACATCTAACCACATGGTCCATTTAATTGCTGTTCTGGAACTAACTAATTTTCCATCAGTGAATAGATTTTGTACATTTGGTATAAATCTGTACATGTTCGGACTCTCATCTTCTTCCTGGAAACATGAAAGAATCTTAGCTCCTTAGAATTCTAGTCATGGCCTGATTTTGCTGCTGTAGCCTTGTGCAATCAGTACTGACATACATGCTTACAGCATTGGCCAATATCAAAAAAGTTTGATTTTAAAGGACAGAAAATAGATGGCTTGATTGATTTGTGATAATAAAATTTCCAGTGAAGGTCACTCTTTCAGTTCACTCCTGTCATTTAAGACAAAAAAAAAAACAAACGTAATAGTTGAACCGTAAAATATTCTGTCTCTGTTCCATATCTTTGTTACAAACGTTTGATTGCCTCATTTGAGGGGGTCATTGCAGAAATGTGCATATATTGGCTGATACATTGATATTGGAACCACGATATCGGCGTTAATATCAGCCCCGAAAAATGGCCCATCAGCCAGGCTGTACTTCTAGTACAGGTCACAGATCAACACAGTGGATGTATTATAGTCATGTAGTTAAAGTACAAAGGAGGTCCACAATGGCATCTGCTTTATTACATTAGCTACAGGCTGGTGTCGGTGAGGGTGTGCTAAATTAAAAGCCTTTATTAGTCCTGATATGTCACATGGACGGGTGAAATAAAACACTGCCAACTGCTTTGGTTTCTTTTAAGCATAACTGCAGCTGTTCCTTAACTTTAACTATCTATTTTCTTTATTTCAGCTTATTTTGCTGTGTCCGGGATGTTTCTAGGTCTGTAGAAAGATAGCTGATTTACGTGGCCTTTATGAGCTCTCAATTAGGTTTAGGGTTAGGTTAGGTTCAACTCAACCTAACCTACTTTTTTCTTAGATTTTTTTAAAAAACACTGGCATAACTCAGAGAGCAGCTTTAAATTTGCTGTGTTCACATCATGCAAAGGCAGTAAGATGAAATACAGTGTGTCCATTTGGAGTGTTTGCTCTATAGACACACAGTGCTGGGATATCCCATGTATCAGTGGGGCTGATTCTGCTGAGGTGTGTTTGCGATGGTTTGAGATGACAAGGAGACACCGAGCCAAAGTGGGAATCGTGCTGAGCTGGCATCTGAACTGATATTTCGCCAAATTATCTGAAGCCAATAGACAGATGGAGGAGGGGACATCTCCAGCTCTGTAGCCGTTTGTTTCTATCAACCTGCCAACTATTGCTGCGCTCACTGTCGCCAATGGCTGGTACTAACAGTACAGTGCAGTCCTCACGCGCACACACAGGAAATGTCTCTGGAGACCTGCTGATTTTGCTCCTTGCATAACCTCCTCAGTGAGCTGGGGGAAAAAAATAAAATATTAATCATGAGTTTTTCTGTGGTAGCACTGCAGGTTTATTTGTATGCTTGCTCAGGTGTGAAGAGTCAACAGGCCAGAGAGGAGCAACAGAGAGTTTAATCTGTGTATTCTGGAGGCAGAAGTCATTTCCAGCGTTGGTCCCTTTATCTTCCTGGGCATGAAAACTCACTCACACAGCTGCCGACAACACAAGGCATCTCAGTCGACCCCCCCAGACCGCCAACATCAGTACCAAACGTTCAGATTCAGACAGTACTTCAACATTAAAGATAGGTTTAGTGTTGCAAATTTCTACGTTCACTCCTGCTGACTTTGATTTATGTCCTTTTCTCTCAAAAGCGGTTACATAACCTACTATGTATTGCAGGGTGTTCGTGCAATAAAGCATGAGAATGTGTGCCGCCCTCTTGACATGACAAAGGATCATGTGGACCTAGAAACAACAAATATTCTTCTGCTTCTTTCCCCTACTGATTACATGATAAAATACATCAGCATGTGATTTTTGTAACTTTATTTTACTTTTTTTATTGCTCTTCTGACATTGAGAATGAACAGTTTCTACCAAATCTTATCTTGCTCTTTTCCAGCCCCACCAATCATAACGCCTCCATCCGTCCCATGGGCTCGAGACACTAATTCAACTTTTTCTGCAAAGGTTTGATTCATCTGCACCTCAGAACGGTGTGAAATTAGACCCGCGTTTTCGCTGCTCAAGGCGCTCCGCTGCCTACCAACGAGCGGCGGCCAGGGGAAATAAAGACTGCCTATCTCTGAGAGAGACTTAGCCTTTTGTAATGAGCTGCACACAAATAACTCCATTTGTCTTTTGTCTGCGGAGAAGAAAAGGAAGGCAAAGAGCAACCTTTCTCTCCTTGCGACGAAGCAGCAGAGAGTCCCATTCACACGGATTACAGATTTGATGGCTGCAGAAACATGCGGGCCATTGATTCTGGGAAGATAGCATCAGTATTGCAGAGACATGCTACAAAGCCTACATCAGCGCACCCAGCAGTGTTCTGAAACAGAGGGCAAATGAGGGGGAGCTCTCGTACTTCATTCACGTGGAGCATTGGGGGTGGATGGACTGTGCAGTAAGGTCAATGAGATGCAGAGCTCCCCTGCTGTGCAATTTCATCAGCCTGCACACCTCCATACTGGACACGCAAGTTAAAGGCACAGTGTGGTAGGAGGGTACGTAGGAGTTTTAATGTCATAATGTTATTATTCACAGGCAGGCAAGAGGACTGAAACGTGCTTTTTGCTGGAAAAGTTGGAAAGAAGTGCTTTTAAAGAAGCACCCCACAAGTTTTCAACATGGATGTGAGTTCAGGAAAACATTTCTACCATTTCTCCTGCGACTCTGAAGGGAGCTTTGGGAAGGCCATGAAAATAACCCAGATGCTTAAGACAACAAATTTTAAATGGAAAGCCAAAGTTGCGCATGCGGAGTGAAAGTTAATATAGGTCCTAAAAACGGTGCTACTGAATTTTGGGAATTGTATAATCTAGTGTTTTGGAATACCATGACGTAATTTTGTACATTAGTTTTTAAATCTAGATTGCTGTGATGATGAAAATGCAATGCAAAATCAGCAGGGTGTCCCCTCAAGACAGGTCATGTCTTAAATTAAATCCCAACAAGCAAATTGAAAGATAGCTGCTGAAAGAAATGACAAAACAACCTGAATACATTATTGCAAACCTCTGCCAAAAACTGAAAAATACTTCCAGCCTAAAGTTAGTGTAATATTTAAATGCCAAGATTTGTGTCAACAAATGCATTAGTCATTCACAAAAACCTTTGCAGGAGCACAATAGAGAGCACTCTCTGCCAGTGTATGACAGTACGCCAGCTGCACAGCAGAAAGCAGGAAAGACTTGACCCACGTAGTAAAGACAGCACAGAGGACTGCAGGGTCTGTGATCCCAGACCTGGATGCTGTGTATGCTGACCGCTTACAAAACAAGGCCACTGACATCCCCAGAGACACAACCCACCAAGAAAGCTTTCAGTTTTCCCCCCTGTCAGGGAAAGATACGCCACAATCAAGACCCAGACAGACTGAGGGACAGCCTTTTCCCCAGAGCTGTGGCCCCCAACACCCCATCAAGCCCACAACACACACACACACACACACACACACACAAGCACAGTTGACTGTGACTGCTGAGACTGAGGCACCACTGCACTCTAGATGTCAATTACTGCACTATATAGACTTAAAACCGGTTGCTGGGCACCATGTTCAATTGAATACCTGTCATATACAGCCTACATATCCATATACTTTTTAAATGTATTTATTTATTATCAGCACCATGCTACATTGTTTCTACTGGGTGCTGTTGCCTGTCTTTATCATTTCAGCCATACGTTGGCTGCTTTTTTTTATTTCTTATTTTCCTGTTTGTCTCCAACAAAATGTCATTGTGCATGTACAGTGACAATAACTGATCTTGAATGGATTTGATTAGGATATATGTCATCATAATTTCACCATTTGGTAAAGATAATGGGGTTGGTTAAGTCAAATTTGTACACTGTTGAGCTTTGAACATTTAAGCCATCAAAAAATGTCCTTTCTCCCAGCCTTAAAGACTCATAAAAAAAAAAGTAAAATTTGTTTCCGAATCCGGATCTAGATCACCTTCGAATTTAATGGGATCAAAGTTTTGTCAAGAACCAACCTCAGGTAAAATTTTTATTTTAAAAAATGGTCCTAATCCTGCTAACAAACATACATGCCGGGTTATCTCGACTCAAAGGTCCACTTGCTTTTTCTTGAGGTTTTAATGTGAAAGGGCAGATTCCAGAATGAGCTTTTTGGTCTATCTGCTGACGGTAAACTGCATAAACATTTATCATCCACAGGATCCATTGCTATTCTTTTTAGTTTCCCTTTTTTTTAATTTACTCAATTTGACCTTTTTATTGAAGTACATTAAATACATTTACTTAAAAATATAAAGCGTTTCTAAGTTCAAATGTCTGCAAATTAGCAGATCTTGGTTATTTTGTTGAGTTCCCTGCTTTTATTATCCCAAATCTTTTAATCTATGCTCAAAATCTAAGACATCCAGAATTATTTTCAAGGTAACAGTGTGCTTCAGAGGTCTTCTGGCTGTCTTTAACTTCTGGTAGATTGTCAGAGAGTAAAAACAGAGTTCAGATAAGATGACAACATTAAACTTTAAAACAGGATGCCATAATTGTACATTTCTGCAAGAGTCAGATTTTGTTTGGTGGTTGATTGACATCCAGACAAAAACTCCCATGATCCCACACATGACGTTACTATATAGGCATATAAAATTACTGTCACAGACGAGAAATAATAGTCCTTGTTCATTAAATGTAACCAAAGAGTCTTCATGCATTCTTCGAAGCAGACGTGTGTCAAATGAAACCTCCCGTGGAGAAATGGGACCAGCGGAAAAAACAATTAAGCTGGACAACCGTAGCCACAGAAGAGTGGTGAGACTTTGCTGTGAATTATTTCTGCAACTGGCAAATGATCTCATTTACACCATTTTCCTCGCTTTTGCCACCACTCACTGAGTGGTGAGAACTAACTTTGGACCCTGTAACAGAGCCCTTAAATGTGACTCAACCCGCCTCAGGTTTCCATGAGGTGACTTCAGGCTAGAACAAAGCCTGAGCCGTCGAGTGGGCAAACTGGGCTGGTTTAAAGGTTCCAGGGTTGATTAAAGCATCTTCATTTCAATTCCTGACCCCTGGAGTCAGCAGGTCCTCGTGCAAGACTACATCCCAAATTTCTCCTGATGATGCTACACTGCAGTGTAGTTTTAAAGTCTGGGTCATGTGATCACAGCCACTGGTCTTCATTGTGCCCCCGACATCGGGAGCATTCTGTTGTCTGTTGATAGGTGCATGTTCGCACCGACATACACATGTAATGATTGTTATACTTGAGGACTTGTGCATGTCGGATTTTATATTCCACCCCTGTTGGTAAATATTCCCTTGCTATTCAATGCATATGGGCATCTGAGCTCCACAAGTTCGAATTTAGCGAACTTTCACTGGCGTAGTAGCAACCACGGCCAACTCCAAAGAAATCTGAGTCGTTGACCCCTCAAATATACTACAAGCCAGCGCACTACTTTCTGACTCGCTTTCTGCACTGCCTACGTTCAGCTCTGGCAGTAGCTGATCATATGCTTGCATTTGCATATGTGTGATCTTATGTACTGTTAAATAATTTGCCAACTGGAATGATAATCAAGAAGAGAGTAGACCACACTGTTACTCACAGGTTTCTGTGCTGTCACACAACAGTGCCTGCGTGGGGGTTTGTGCAGTTTCCAAGCATTCAAGCTGATGTACTTTAATGTTGTCGTCTTCAGGTCTGAAGTCACATCTCAAAGTGAGTCAGACCTCGCCCCCTTATCTGACCCAAGTAAAATTTTGAGTCACTGTTTTTGTGAGTTTAAGTGTGTTGAAAGCATTGACTGTGAATAAATATGAGCGACATGAGAGCTCGGCAAATGTGAAGCTAAAATATCTCGATTGACCCCAGGGCCTATACAGCAGCCACTAGTCATAGGTCAATAGGTCGTTAATCCCACCCCTCCAAAATATTTAAAAGCCACTTTTGCCAGATATGGTTATTGTACGTTTAGGTTGTTGTTATGACACAGAAGTACTCTCAAGAATTAGTTTTGCTACTAAGGCTGTTAAAATTTGCTAAGTGATGCTCCACCAGATGACTATCATCAGGACGGTAGCACTCTTATTCACAATATTGTGGCTTAATATGAATGAATTAATGAAAATGTATTATTCTGTCACGCATACAACGGCACGTCCGGCCGGTCTGAGCTTACGAAACACCATGAATGCATACACACCAGCGTCAAAGTGCGGCTTGTGCATCATCGGACAATAAACAAAGAAAAAGAAATAACTAAAGCATTGATCGCCTTCACATCTTCATATCATCACCAAAAATCATTTAATATCAATAATATTTGTACAACCGCATTTACTAGTATATCATGGCACACGTTAGAGCAAGCAGAAGGATTTGGATATCCACCACTCTGATTGCTGGCATCTTAACTGAACTGAACTGCGTGAAGGCGAAAAATGTGTAGCGTTGAGTCACTTCTCTGGATCTCCTGCCTCTGCTCGTTCCCCGAATAAACATCATTTACCACTGATGATTCAGCCTTATTGCAAGGTCCTCTGTCACGCCAGAGAGTCGTGCTGAGTTTAGGAGACATCTGCAGGGGTCAATACAGAGAGCTGAACTTCATCGTGATTTCTGAGCTTGAATTAATCATCGGCAGGTTTGTCCTCACAGCTTTCAAGGCGGTGTCAGCCATGTCGCATCAGATAAGGCATGTTCTCTCTGATGTGCTGAGCGGAAAGAGCAGGCTAGCTGGGTTGCATTCTGCTGAGCATGCTTCCTCTCTGAATCCTCGGCACGGCCTCGACTTACCGACAGGGTTTAGTTTGCTCATGGAGAAGAAGAATATGCCGTTTGTTCCCAGGCGAAACAAAACACCCTCCTGTGACCTGTTCCAAATATCTAGTAACATACACATGATCGTTAAGTCATCCACCTATCTCTGCCAGAGCGCCGTCCCGGATCAGTCCCAGCCAACAGGACGCATTGTTTCTCCGAAAAGGAGAAATGGCAGCTGCACTATTGTAGGCTGTGGATAATCTGACAGCGAGTGCCTTTGTGGATTTGTGCTCGTGAACGTTCCCGCTTTGTTGATGGGTGTGAAGAGAAGGTTGCGTAAGAGGATCACCTCCACGATGTTGTAATTCAGGATTCCTGCTCAACAACACGGCCTTTTAATGTGTATTTTCAAGAGCAGGTGGGCAAAATTGGTTCCTTTACTGAAGGACCATTACCACGAGGAGATGCCGGCCCGTAGGGATTACACATAGAGGCAGGAATTATGGGAGGAAAAGCAAATGAGAGTGTTGAGGGAAAGTAAGATGTTCAAAGTGGGAACATCTTTTCTGAAGTAAGGTGTACAATTTGAAAAATACATATCTTTCATTCATTATTATTTTTTTTTATTATTGCTCCAGAATGGATTTCAGTTGTGGAGACAGTTTAGCTCAACAGCTGTAAAATAGATTTACAAGGGAAAACCTTTTTGACTCGATGACCGTGAAATTGCTGTATTAAACAAATATGTTTGCTTCCTGATGCAGATAGAGCTCAGCAGCCATGACCAGGTAATTGCTGAATGAGCGCTGCTTTCTGCTGTTTTTCTCTGTTTTCCAAGGTTTACAAAACACAACCAAATTTGTGAAGTATATTTATTCCAATTCAAATTTGTCAACACACACAAGCGTTTCACTGCAGGTATCCCCTCCTTGTGTCGAGCGCAGTGAGTGAGTGATTTAGTCAGCTTGACTTGCCCTGCGCTGGTGCATTATATAGCCTTGTTGAGCCTAACGGTCCTAACAACCGAACTCTAACCCAATTTTCCTTTATTATCAATACACCATATGAAAGCAAATTTTAGAATTTTTATATTGGTTAAAACATCACTGAAACATCACTGTAAAACATCACAGTATTCATTATGGCCAGGATATAGGTGTTTAGAGAACACTCTCACATCTGTGAACAAAGTATGGACAGTTAAGATATAGAAGATATAGAATAAAGTACATAGAATGGGGGTAGTGAGGAACAGCTATCCAAATTGTGTGTAAAAATGGTCTTATAGTGCCTCCAAAGCTCATTAATCGTATTGTGTTTCTGTACAGAAACACAAGTTTTTAACCGAAGCTTCCTGTTCACAGTTCACTGCAGTCCCGAACCACAACTGTTTCTTAGGCAGAGCACTATTCACAATGAGAGGTGTGTCTTTCCATCTGATCCCTAGGAGCAGTCGCTTGCTGCTGTTGACGCCCAGGTGTTTTTGGTGGAGTGTTTTAAATATTAATTGAAAGAAAATTCAACTCAAAGAAGAAAAGTACCCAAATGTCAATCTGCATTTTTTGTTTTCTTATTGTTCTTATTTCTTATTGCCCAACACAGAATCAACATTGACACGTCAACTAAATTATCACTGAATCAGCATTGTAGTTTAACTTTGATTTATCACCAGGTTTGCACACTGTTCTGATCAATCAACATCTGATCAATGCAGCTTTATCTACAGTAGGATCATATGCAACTTGCCAGTAACGCCATGTCAATCACAGACCAGTCGGGGTTGCGATTAGCATAATCTAGAACCAAAAACAACATCCTCCAGACAATAAGTCACAAAGGAGCTTATTTACACTCTGTCCAACACACTTAATGCAACACATACAGTATCAATTCATTTAAAAAGCACCTTTAAAAACAGGATTTCAAAGTGTTCAAAATGAGGGCAGAAATAAACAACATAACATAACATAACAATCTAATACCGTGAGTAAATCTAACAAGATATACAAATAACAATATGTACTGTGGACTAAAGAAATAATTAAAATGCACCAATTGGAGGCAGGAAAGGCTGGGCAGGAGAAATGCAACTTCTGTGTTGGCATTCATTAACAACCTCCACTTCATCGTGTAAGACAACGGTGATGAAGCTTTAGAAATGAAAACGTGGTGACCATTTTGGACAGAGCATAGACACCAAATTTCATTTTAAGAGCTGGGAATCATGGGATTTCATGCCTTATGCTATGTTTGAATATTTTCGAGGTTTCGTAGAAATCCATCCCCTTTTCACATTATTACATTGATGTCATTGGCATTAAGTGGTCTGCTTAGTGAGGAGACGGGGAATTCAAAAAGGATTACGCTCATTCATCCTCCAATCCACACAGACGAATGGCTACACACGACCAAGATGCTCCTTTCTGGGTGAACGAGAACAGAGGGCCGAGGAGTGGTCACCCTGGATGGCCACCTTATGGATGTAGGGTTTGATTTGTGGCCTTGACGGATTGGCTGTGGTGCTTGTTGAGCTGAGAGCAGAGCTCTCACCGGCCTCCAGGGGGCAGAGCGGCCTCAGTTGCCCAGGGCGACCCTGCGCTTAGCTGCTCGTTACATTAAAACAGGGGCTTCTGTGACAGAGTCAGCATTATGAAAGCTAAGAGGATTAGCTGATGGACATTTCTGGCGTTGCCGGTCAATTATCGAAATGAAAAGCAGTGACTGGGCAGGGCTGGCATGCTCTGTGGCACACGAGCGCTCCTCTCTCTCTCTCTCTCTCCCCCTCCTCATTTCCACTCTAGCTCGTTCTCCCTCACAGGTTCCTGAGGTTCAGGGGGGTTAAAAGAAAGAAAGAAAGGAAGAAAGAATGAAAGAATGAAAGAAAGGCAGCACTGATGTATTTGAACATGAAAGTTTGTTTTATGCCCGTGCGTGTGCATGTGTGTCTGTGTGTGTGTGAGTGAGTCGGGGATTTAAAAAGGGGCGTTTAAATTTTAATGTTTCTAAAGTGCAAAACTGTATGTTACGCAACTGTATAAAAACAGGCCTGCACGTCAGCCAGCCATCCGTGCTCAAGTCTACTTCCTCCAATTGTGTGCATCGTGACCCCCCCACATATACACACTTTCTAGCACTGCTCGCTTTCACTGTCCTAATTGTGTGTGCATACTCGTGACTGCTTAACAGGCTACCAGAGTGGGAGTGTCCACCTCTATGATGCACATGTGATGAGTTGAGGATGATGAAGAGGAGTTGCGTGGAGGCGGACGGTTGTTAGAAGAGGCATTCCGCAGCTGCCCGCATTTAGGATCAGCCCCGGGGATTCACACAAGGCTGCGAAAGCAATCAGCCGAGTCAATGGGCCACCACGGCTGCAGCGGACACATCCGTCCGCCAGTGACACCCTGCATCCCTTCCTCAGCACCAACAACCTCCACTCTTATCACCCAAAAATTTCTAACACACCAGCTAGAACCTCACTGGGGCACAGCAAAGGTGAGGCTGTGTATATCCATGTGCGCCTGAAAAAGATAAGACCACAAACCACTGGACTGTGTCAGTATTATTTTTTTAGCCTGACACAAGTAGACATGGAGGTAAACAGCTTCTTGCTGACAGACAGTCGCCTGAAATATAAAGTGAAGAACGCTTATCCTTCCTCACTACAGAGGAGCCCAAATTATATTCAATCTCAGTTATCACTTCAGGGATAATGTCAACTCATCAGTGTGTTACAGATGGCCCTGCTGCCTTGGCACATTTGATAGGGCTATTCACAGACTGGTTGGACACGGCTGAAAAATGTCTCCATCTGCTGTTACTGGAGTGACTAGTAGACTAGTAGACTTAGTTGGAGGATTGTTTAACATGTCCTAAACTAAATGTATCAATCAGTGTTTAAAATGACATCCAGGTAAATATAAGTTTACTCGAGAAAATTGCTCTGCTATTGCATCTTAGGTTGGGTTGTTACAGACTGTGTCTTATGTTACAAGATGGAGAGGGAAGGTGAATAACAGTTGCTATTTACCCAAAACTCATACTCGAGTAAACGTAAAAGCATCACGTTGAAAAGTTATTTTGGTAAATATGAAAGTCACCCATACGGGTACTGCTTGAGTTTTACAGTATCTGATATCAAAAGTAATTTCACATACACTGTTTGTACTGTACATACTGTGTACTATAGTCAGGGCCAATAGTCAACATGTTTCTGACTGGAATTTTAAATACCTGACAGCCAATAGGATGGCGAAAGTTAGCAAGCCCCTTGGTTGGCAAGTTAACAAACATTAATGACACAAATGAAGAACTAACACAATAATATACCCTGCCAAGCAAACTGAAACCTCTCACTTAAACTTAGATTGAGGCATTTCTGATCTTACAGCGCTTCCCTGCTTGCCGTACACCATTGTCTGTCTTGCCATCATCTCTGCTGCTTTGCATTGTTGGCCAGCATATTGTCCAGCTCCTGCGAACTGTAGTATTTCTATTTCTATCACTATTGGTTTTAGACAAATTCAAATAAATTCTTGCCCACTGTCTTAGTCAATTATATTATAACTGCCATCTCCTTTTGGAGCGGCAACCGGAAAATAAAGCAAAATAAATCCATATAGAGTGCCCTAAGAAATGTCATGTACTTTATAGATGGATTGGATTTACTACTTAATAGGGTAAACGACGAATAAGTTAATTTGAGCTTTGCTCAGAGGTCAAAGAGTACGAGACAAACACTCGACAGTGATGCACATTTGAAAAAGGCTGATTTAATGACAGAATCAGAGGGGAACAATGTCCTTCAGTCCATTCAGTGTGTTAGGATGTTACTGTACAATAGGAGGAGTCTGACGTCTCTGTCTAGACAGAGGAGTTATCTGGGGAAAACATCTGCCTCTCACTTAAACTCACGTAAACTTACATTTAAAAAATGTTAAATGGAAAGAAATATAAAAAGGGAAAATGTACAACATGGATTGCAGCGAAACAGCATGATCCGTCAGAGAGGCAGACTCATCTCCTCTGGGGAAAGTCCTCTTAATGTATTGTCTCTGTGCTGTTATACCACGGCGTACTGCTCGTACAGCAGCTCCCGGATCTTATAGTAGTCATCACACAGGCAGCCTTCCAGGCCAATGCGTCCAGCCTCCGTCTGGACAACCAGCAAAAAGATGCAAAAGGTCATCATCAACACATTCATTAACAATCTGTACAACAAGGCTCTAAACATATGTGCAAGAGCTCAGTGAAATATTCATTCTTTGGCTATTGGTTGATTTGATAGTACAGATGGATCTGAAACTGCTGACAGAAGAATTGTGAGGAGTCAAAGCCCTTTAAAGTAACACCTACTGAGGGTGTCTTGCTTGAAAACTCTCCTTTTTCCCTTCTATTACCGATCATAGTTTCAAGACAGTTTTAATTTCATTAAAACAGCTGTAAATTATAACACTGCTTGGCGCATAAACCTAAATATGAATCACTATGGAGTAAGACCAGAGACTCAACATTTTCATTTCAAGCTTGTAGCAAGAAAAACAAACCAGTTCCATATGTCCTCTGCACTGGCTGCTTTCCCTGTCAAGGGCTACTGGTAGTGGAGCCATGTGTTGCAGAGGCCTGATGGATAGCGCACACTTAGCGTGCTCACTGAGCCAGTGGGAAGGACACTCACCCTGCGGACAGCCACCATGTTGTTGCATACGAGCACTCCTCCCACAAAC
>KV751333.1:8774481-8864853 GCA_001698575.1 Mola mola
CAGCAGGTAAAAAAAAAAATACACCTTGACTTAAAAGTTAAATAGGGTCCGTTTGGTTATCATACATATTTTGAAGTCTAGTGATGATCTTGCATCCCCTAAATCTAAACCATAAGCTGATGCAGCACTCAACTCTCATTGCTGACAAGAACCTCGTTCCAATGTGGTACCAAAAACATGATTAGACCCTCTAGTTTTGTGTATTCTTGTGGCCATTTGCTGCATACAGCAGAGTTGCACATCACAGCCATCCAATACCAGTGCTGCTCTATGTGTATGTTTCAGTAGCTTTCTAATTGCGGTTCTTTTTAGGGAGCTGAAGCCTGGTGAGGAGGTGACCTGGAAGTAGACGACCGTTACCTCATGTGTCCTGTCATCTGTGGTGGCTCTTAAATCAGAATGTTTAAGAAGATTCTTTACCTGTGTTCCTGTGTTGGATCAACCGATAATCTTTAATATTTTGAGTTGTATCAACCAATAATAAATATGCCCTTTCATCAAAATCGTTTGATACTTGTCAGCGATGTTAGCTGCTTGACACACCACATCATTTCATTAAAAAAAAAAAGTTTATTAATGATAAACCCCAGATCTATAAATTGGTTGTTCAGCATGGTTATTCCAGTAAAGCCAAAGCCAATATGGAACAAGAAATGTTTTGCATTTAAGATCTAATTTTGTACAGAGGCAGCAGGACCGAACAGTCTGAGGCTACTACAGAGGTTCTTCCGTGTGGATAATTCCTTTTTCAAATAGCAGCTCAGCCAAAGCGACCTGCAGGTGGAAAAAAAAACACAGGAGTAAAAGTAAAGGTCATATGAAAGTAATCACTGCGAATACGTGCAGTATATACTAAATATTACTAAAGTAAAAATAACATACTTTGTCCTCTGCAGAATCACATGGTAAACTTCCTACAGTCACAAATTTGGGATATGAATGGATTAGAAACTCCATGGCATCTGTATGCTGGAAGAAGAACAATTATTAGGAGATGGAAGCATCAATAGGATATTGCACACAAGACATTTTCTCTGCACATCTCTTTCAATCTACCTCTGCATCTATTTCAAAACTCTTGGGCTCCTCTTTATGGTAAACTCTGGAGTTGTCTGTCGTGTAGTAAAGATGAACCACGTCTCCGTCACTGCATAGCCTGGGAAGACAGCTTATGAGCCATGTTGCTACATAAACATCCATTTTTCGTTGTTTTTTTATATTTCCAGTTTAGCGGATCACTGAAGCAGGTGTTCTCTGCGACGTGTAGTCCATCTCTAACCTGCATGGTGTGAACAGGCTGTGAAATTAAATAAAGAGTCATATTACCTGGCACAGCCGGCACGCAAAACCCTGACCCGGGTCTTGGTACTGATGCGTGCACCATCATCCATCACTTGGCCACGCTCCCACCGCCTCCACGCACCCTTCACACTGCTTGCCAATTCCTCTGTAGAATAGGGGCCAAAAGTGCAAAAAGTTCTCACATCGATGTAATTTCTTTTCTCATGCGTTGGTGTATCCATCACATACCCGTGGTGAGCATGGGAGGAAGGCAGTCATGGAGGAAGTCTCTGGCTTTCTGATCCACGGCAGCATCGACTGGAGCATAATTTGTCAACTTCTTCATCAGAGTCTCAATTTGAATGAAGAATTTGGTCCTCCGTGGGTCATCCTGAAAATACAAAGGAGGACATTGCTCTTTTTGGGTAATCTTTGACGAGCAAAGGACCAGGATGTGGACAGTAAGTGATGAGTAGATACCAAACTCCTGACTCGGTACCTTGTCAGAGTTCTGTACTCCCATGTACGTCAGGTAGTCAAGAGGTAAGCCCTGTCTGAACTCCACGTCTTCCTCCATTGCTATTTCCAAAGCTGCTGGAACCACCTGGAAAGAGAGTGAATTACCTTTATTAATTATGAAAATATAAACCCAGTTAATGGTTTAAACTTCCTTCTGGCAGGTCCTTAGATCAATATAGACAGGATATATAGTTATTGCACTATTCTTATCCAAAATCGACATTGAAATATTTTACTCCTGAAATGTTCACAGCCCTCTTTCTCCTGTTTGCTACAACTACATTAATATGTTGCAGTATTTTGAATTTGTGTGGTTTACTTAGATGAAAGTTATATTGGAACAGTCAATTGACTAGATTTGGGGTTTTTTTTTTTTAGTCCTTTTCAGTGCACAGCACTTAATGCAATGTTTAATTTTTTGCAGTTACTGGTCAACAAGTTTTTATCTAAAAAAAACTTAAAGTACCTTTCATTCAACTGATAGCATGACTATATACTGTAATATACTAAGGAAGTGAGAACTGAGGTTTTGCCTTTATCTGTATTTTAATTTCTACTATTATTATTTGCTAATATTTGTTTAAATTGCATTCTCATGGACTCGGTCTGCCAGGCTGTACTCATTGCCCTGTGTTTGCACAGTACAATTTTGTTCTGTGTCTTAACAAATTGCTTTATTTTTTGTGAATCCAAGTATTTTTCCTGGAAGAACTAAATGTGTTTAAATGTTAAATTCTATGTTACGCATATCAAAAAGTTATTCAGCAGTGGTTATTACATTAAACCGATAAGACCCATAAATGTTCGATGTGCCCGGATGCTGCCTTTACGATGTAGATTTGCGATCAGACCATCAGTCGGAGTGTGTTACCCTCTGTAGCAGATCCCCCCAGCTGTTCTTCTGGTAGGAGGAGATGGTGATGTGCAGGGAGTGAACCTCCGGGAGGCAGTCGCCCTGGTGGATGAACCCTCGCGGGAAATAGAGGAGATCCCCAGCTTCTAGCACCACCTCCAGGATCGGTTTCCCAATTTCTGCCTGATCAAAGTTTGCTGCAGAGGAACAACAGCTGATGGCTGCATTGTTCACATAGGACACAGCTTCTTGTTCAGACATACACAGAAAGTCTCAATAATGTATCCTGTTTATAACCTTATTAGGACAAATGAGCAGAGTCTGCATTTTACAAGAAAAAATAGCCATAAATGAAACGAACAGTGTTTTACTCACAGCTTGAAAGCATAGGCAAGACTTCATCTTCTGTCCTAAGAAAAGCCAGAGAGACAGCGTCACAGGGTGTTATTTGGTGAATCCTTCACTAGGTCAACATGTATGGAAGGTCCCTCGCTTTGTATCACCTTGGGTTGTACACCCTCCAGTGTTTCTTCCCCTCCAGCTGGACCACAAATGCCTCAATGTCGTCATAATGTGGAGCAAAGCCTTGCGTTCCAGGCGGTGTCAGGTATCTGGTTAAAAAGGAGAAACACACACTCCCTTGTAATCCAAAGAAGGTTTCCAGAACATTTACTTTGCCCGATACGTACATGTTGGCTCCTGCCATGCTGCCAAACTGCTCTTGGAGGATGGACAGCACGTTCCACACAGTGGAGGAGAAAGCCTGGGGGTTCAGCATGCGGAGGGAGCAGCCACTCTAGGAAATGGAGATATGATGAAGATCACTGATCTGCAATCAGTGCAGATGGTGCACTCATATGCTTAATTCATTTAACACTAAAGGACGTGTGGTCTGCAGGACAGAAAATATTAAAATTAATACATTGAGCTGCTTTATTAAGAGAAGCAGTCACTAAAAATCTTAAAGTAAGGAGAAACTTTAGCGGCCCCATCAGAAGGAGCTGTTGCAGCTAAATTCTGCAAATGGCCCATTTATAAGGTTCAAAGTGATGCTGCATTAGGAATAATCACACAGTGACTACTTCATTGATCTGGCCTTACCTTATAGAAGTTCCACACAGTGAAGGGCAGCGCTCTCCCTGGAGGATTGTGCGTCTCCCTCGTGCCGTTAGTGTAGCTTGTGACGTCCAGGTTAACTCCGTATTGAACATCCTCCTAACATTAAACAGCATGACAGCTCTTTGTCTTCAAGTTTTAATCATCACAGAAAATAAACGCTTGGTCTTAGCACGGACTTTTATAAACCTCCCTTACAGACCTTCCATTTACAAATAACATAATTTCCTACAGTAAATATTTTGCCTGTCTTACATAAATTGCTGTGTTTTTGTAAATGACCTTACATAGCCACATTACATAGTTATTAGCAACATAATATACAACCACAATGAGGTGTCTCCTTTTAACATTTTAAAGAAGAAATTTTCCTTCCTATTTTCTTTCTTTTTTTTTTTTTATATGAATTTTTTTTTTTAAATGAGGCTGAACATCCCCTTGGTATTTATTAGACCGTGCAATTAAACGTTCAAAAAGAGGCGATGTCCATAACTGATTTGAACTATACTGAAAGTTAGGCTATGTTTGACTGTTTCTGGTGTGGATGAGCAATTCTAAATGATGCAGCAAAGTCTGCCAATGCAAGTTTACTTTTTGATTTACCCTGCAGTTGGCGAGAGCAGTCTCCTTGTAAACAACAAACAGGGGAAATTCTTCATACTATATGTCCTGAAGTTCAACACAGTTGGGTAAAACGTATTAATCAATGAAGGGTGGATTACCTCTCTTAATATGCGATCAAACTCTGCTGTGGAGAAGAGTCCCTTGTAGTAATTTGGATTCTTTCGTTGAACAAGAACAGGCTTCTTTTCCCATGTTTCCCTGACGATAGAGGAAAAAAAAATACTTAAATTATCAAGGACAAGATGACATTCATGCAATACGGCTTATTAATTTCCACTAATTTGGACAAAAATTCACTGTACTGTCTCAGTGTTTTCTTTGCTGCAGCCTACAGAAATTAACCTCATTTTTTTGAGTTTTTTCTTTGGTATGCAGGTCAGATTTTGTAGACACATTTACACAGAAATACTGCTGACACACTCCTCAGTACCTGAAAAAGGACTTGGCAGGAATAGGGTTGATGAGCCACTGGAACAGCTTGCTCGCTCTCTCCCTGCTGTTGTTGACCTTTGCCAGGTCAGCCAGGAGCGCACTCAAATCCTTGCCGTCTCCGTTTACACACTCCACCTCCTGCACCTAAATCATCCATAAACCATTACTGAATATTATAATTATTTCTTAAGAGATCATTAATATGAAATCAAAAAATCTAAATCAATATTACAGCTTATCAGTAATCAGGGGGGTAAAATTCAACACCAGCATGTTTGAGGAAGGTGCCCTTACTTCAGCTTTTCCCTGGAGATTGTCCTCTCTCTGTGCAGCCTTTGCTGCTTTCTTTCGCATTTTCATCCTGTCAGCCTTCAGTTGAGCTTTAAGAGTGTGTGTGCCCTTTTGGGCTCCATTCTCCTTTGTCTTTTTTTTCTTATCTGCCACCTGCAAGAAGATACAAGCTCACATAAGGCTGAACCCAGTCAAGCCATATAGTCTGGAGAAACTTGTGACAGTCAAATGTAAATACCATACAAAACATGGGTTACTGACTAGCTATCAGGAGCTAGTTTGAGCTGGTTCTCGAGCAGTTGAATGTACCACAGCGACATGAAGTCTTTATCAAATCCGGGTATTATTTTATTTATATATTCATAAGTGTACCTTCAAGGAAGACTTCTTGGCTGAAGGAGGCAAGTCTGGTGAAAGCGTTTGATACAAAGCAAAAGCTGACATGTGTTTTCTCTCCATTTTCGTGTATATACGTCATCACAGTGCGACTGCCCCTCTTTCTTCTCTTGCTGTATGGGCTCAGTACTGCCACCCCAGGCGTATACTTTTACTATAAGGTGGTACTTCGAATATTTATTAAACTTGGAATATATACTGCTATAACTATACTGTAGGTATATAGATAGATATAGAGGGGACTGGGAGGACTACACAATTTTTGTAGAATTATCACCTTTTTACATGGTGCTTTTGTAAGTTCCTAGCTGTACTGCTTTTCCCTTTTCCTATTTTTTGAACCACTTGCTATATGCCAACACTATATATAGATCTTAAAGGCAAATATATTTGTTGGAGCACAGTACCAAACACAAAATGAAAATTACACGAATCCACAAATCAAAGTGTCCATAAGAGGTGTTGAGGTCCCTGTTATCCGTTAATCATTCATTTTTGTTTTTCCATATGATTAAAAGAAGCATATCAGATGGAATATAAATACAACATGCATTTGCTGTTCATTACAACTGAATTAATGTAAAAAATATAACCTATTATTAAATGAAAAGCTATTTCTCAGTACGTGCGTCACTGAATAGTACCCACACTGACCACTAGGTGGAACATTTCACCCATTGTTTCAAGCGGGGATACGTTTAAAGCAACACCGTCTCCCACAGTGCTTTGCGGCCTGCTGTCGGTGCTGTTTGTCCAGCCGTCGCTCCAACAATGCAGCTTTTAATGGTGCTGTGAGCGGTGGGAGCTAAGAACGCTGAAGCACCACAGGCTTGTCCAGAGACTGTGCCCGTTCTCAGGCAACACAACGAGGTTTTTACGGTTTGACAAACCCGCCGGGCTGCTGTGACTCAGTTTTTAGGACGTCCTGGACCCTCTCCCTTGGGTGAGTTGCTCCTGAAGCCAATGTTGGTCTGCCCGGGCAGTTGAGAGCAAATGCATTTTGTTATTACCAATGCTGGCTAGCATGCTAGCTAATTGGCCAGGAGAGACATATGGCCCCTTGTGTGCATGTTTTACAGTAAAGACTGGAGTTGTCGCTGTGTCTGAGGCGCGGATTCTGTGCGTAGTGCGATGGGAAATGTTGGTTGTTGTTATATGCCATTTGAGTCTCTGTGGTCGTGAGTCTGTTTTGCTCTGATCTCGGTAGAGACACACGTCAACCAAGCCGGTGCAATCGTTCCTCTGCTGTACATTATCCTCATTGGTCTGTATTTTGATCGTCAAAGTCATCTCTTAGGGAGAGTAATTCTCATTTATTTAAAAAAAAAAAAAAAATAGACATTTAATTGTCGACCAGCACCGGTACATTGTGTCTTGATAATTTATACTAATTATGAAAGCCCCAGGGTGGCACAGTGGTGCAGTGATTAGCGCCTTTGCTTCACAGCAAGAAGGTCCTGGGTTCGATTCCCGGGTCAGGGCGTTTCTGTGTGGAGTTTGCATGTTCTCCCTGTGTCTGCGTGGGTTCTCTCCTGGTACTCCGGCTTCCTCCCACAGTCCAAAAACGTGCAATCTGGGGGTTAGGTTAATTGGTCCCTCTAAATTGCCCGTAGGTGTGAATGTGAGTGTGGATGGTTGTTTGTCTCTATATGTCAGCCCTGCGATGACTTGTCCAGGGTGTCCCCGCCTTCGCCCGAAGATGCTAAGATAGTCCCCCCCCCCCCGCGACCCCTAACAGGAGAAGCGGTAGAAAATGGATCGATGAATGGATGAAAACCCTAACGAGCACTGACGATCGTTTTTGCGCCACACTGGACACCCTGGTATATTTAAACGCAATGAAACTGTTATCATAGAACTGAAAAAAAATACAGAGAATGGAAGATTTTACGTTTTGTCAGCTTGGATAAGACTTGCCAATCTCCCAAGTGAATAACAAGCTTGCACTGTTTCTCTGTTAATCATTTGGTCCCTTTCCTATTGAAAGTATTTACATGTAATGGTTTATTTGATGTGAGACTGTCTGCTGTCATGTTTTGCGATATCATTCAGTACCAGTTCTCTTTAATATAAATTAATGCAAATTTTATTATGTCCATTCACTTGCCATGACATCCACAGACTAGACTGGATATTAGAATTAATTGTCAAATTAATCAACATGGAAATTCAGGGACAATGGCTATTATGACATTTAAAAGACAATTTGTTATATAACTGATACCAATATTCTTTTTTATTGAGGAAATAATGAAATCCTCTGTGTGAAAAAGAACTTAAGTGAGCTTCTACAATGTTAAGCCCCATTTCCACAAGCTGTCAAGATTGAATACCAAGGCTGTCTAAAGCACAAATCCTCTGCATTGATGTGGAGTGCTTATTTTGGACATGATGTGTGTCATAGTACATGAAAACACCATATGGACAACAACAAAAACAAGGTCAAATCATGATTTTCATCAGAAGGGGTCTTAAATCTGCAGTAAGGTATAGGAAAGCAGATGTAGCTTCTGTAAAATTAAAGATGATAGATTATCAGCCTCTGATACTGGTGAATGCCAATTTCACATCCATATCAGTCAATACTGACATTGAGATCACAAATTGGTGCATTTCTTATTGCAGTTCATCAGTCCCACAAACTACAGCTTCATTAAAGACCAGATAAATCAAATCAGATTGTAAACACCTAACTGAAATCTGACCATTGCAGCCCATGTGTTGCATCAATTTTAGCTCACTGTGCAGAATACTCTGGAAGATGATAAAGGAAGCATATGTCATGTAATTTGCATTGTAGTAGTCAACCATTGCAACTTGCAACTTTTTATTTCTGCTCTTGACACTTATGCTGCTGTAGCAAGTAAGGTTCCCTGGTGCAGAATGAATAAAGTTTATCTTATCTTAAACCATCAGTTAGTGATGGGACAGAGGAGTTTAGCAAAATTCTCTAAAAGCAGTCACACAGGCACCGAGAATATGAGTCGAATTTGGGGAAGCAGTGTTTTGGAGATAGTAAGGTTAGGCTTTGCTTGACACTGAGGGTACGGGCCTGGTACCTTCATGTTTCAGTAAAAATTAATTTCTCTCAGATTTCCTGCCGAGAAAGTCCAAAGTTAACACCTAATTGCAGCCCTATGAGAGTTATTGGGCTGTTATACAGATTGGTGTTGTAATTCATAGGCAGTCTAATTAATGTTATTTTCTGTCCCCAGATTTCAACAGCAGCGGTATATTTTTTTAGCGTTTGTGTACAAAAAGTCAGTTGCATGGTTTAGCTTCCCTGTTGGTAGGGTTATATCGGACCACAACATGCATTCATGTGGACTGCACCGGCCTTTGTGTATCCCACTGTGGACAATGGTATTGATGTTTTTCTCATAGGAGCATGATCGCTGCACTGTCTTTGAAAGATTTCTTGTCCTCCTGTGGTCACAGAGTAATTGAGCAAATGCCACAATCTGGCATAATGGCATCATCAGCATTTCTTATGTAACAAGGTGTTGGCCTCATTAAACAATTGGACAACTGCTATCGTTTTTTGTTTTTCTTTTCAGTTTTTATACATGTAGAGGCCAAACTGCCGCTATAATTAGTAGTGTTTGAGTACTGTAGAATATTTGGACTATACAGAAGCTACTAATTTCAAATTTAGAAAAAAATAAATACCATTAAGCTAATATATAACATGGAGCTTTTTGGAAGGGATTGTTTTGCAAATTTAATCTCAAGCTTAAAATTGTACTACATTAATTTTTATAATATGTAAGGATCAAATGACAGTTTTAATGGTATCTCTCCCAGTAATGAATTTGAACTAATTGAGTTTGCAGAGCTGAATAGTGAGTTTAAACTCATTGTTGAATGAACTGTGTAATATGAAATGTGCTTTTTTTTCCACTTTCAACTCTTCTGTGGGGTTGTTTTTAGCAAAAAAAAAAAATTCTAAAAATGCACTATTAACTACTTGTTAAGCACCAATTTTCTTTCTTCAGGTGTTGATGGAGACCAAAACCAGAGCAAAAAGAGGGTTTCTATTAGGTGGAAAAAAGTACTACTATATGTCAGTAATATTGTTGTTCAATTACTCCTTAATTGTAAATAAGTAGCCAACAAGTTAACCACATAAAGGCGTCTCTGCTGCCTCCAGTAAATGAGTTAGTGTAAGTTAAAGTGGTTAGTTAATGCTATTAATGTTAACTACCTACACCTGCTTATAGTATATGCACAAAGTATGAGGTGTCTTCTGACAAAATGTGGATTTGGTGTATCTTACTGAAGACCTTTTTACTTGACATGGCAGGAGACATTACTACAACTACATTATTGATGCAGTTCTCCATTGAATTGTCCCAGTAACCCTTGCCACTGTACCAGTGTGCGCGATACCAATGTCCCAGGACAGTGACACATTTTTCCACCATGACATGGCTTACTGTGAGACTAGCCGGTTGAAAACTGGCTATATATGAAAAGTCCTCTTCCATCTGTTGTCAAAGGCAACTGATAGATGCATTAACTATTGATCCTACTCTCATAGTTGCTGGTTTAAAAAAAGAATATTCAGCTATCATGCTACTGGTGTTCAACTGTGTTTTTTTGTTTGTTTTTTTAATTGAAGGAAGGCCTGATCTGTAGTTATGATAGTCTGAAAGAAATTCACAGCGAGCAAGAGAATGTTGATGCAGATGTGATGAAGCATCTGGATAAATAACCGAGCTGCCGACTCTTATGTTGCATGCCGTCAAACTGCCTCATCTGAGAAAGTGCAGAGGTTTAGCTTCGCTTGACTGGTGTCCCTGGCGCGGAGGAGCAAGACCTTGAACATCTGCTCTAAGAGATGGGAAGAGTTAGGCTACATTAACCAGCTGGACAGCTTGCTCTGTGTGTTTGTTGAATAAGGGCAGGATTTTATTTTTTTATTGAGCGAGGCGAGAGAGGAAATGAATGGCATGAATGAAAGCCCTGGTGGGAACAGATGAAGCAGCTCCTAGCTGTGAGAAGAGACAAATGCTGGCAAAAGAGTGACTAGTTTTATTTCTGGTAGATAAAGTGAACAGTGACTGTCCATGCAGTGCCTCCTAGTCAAGCAGCAGGGCTTAAATTAAATGATTATTTTCCAGGCAACATTTCCTCAAATAGCAGCAACTTTTTCTTACCTGCAGCCGGCCTTATTTGTATACTTCCCTGTCAAGCTCCTTGTAAATGCGATATGTGATCAAAACAGTTGAAAATAAGCACTTTGTTGCAGGGCAAAAGCAATATTTGATTTTCAATCCTTTCTTGTAAATAAACTCCACCACTGAATATGAAATGAGCGTCATCGCTGTCAAAATGAAACCATTTTTATCTCCCTGATTAAATTTATTACTCTACAAAGTGGTGAGTTGGATCGGTGCCCCACTCAATCCCGCCACTTGTTGTTACAGACATGCTGAGTTCGAGCCCAGCGCTTTTGTAAAGTTGAATGGACTTCAACAACATGACTTAAAGTAGTGTGCCGTAGGCTGGCATTCAGGTGCAATCTCTTTTTGGGTTGGTACACTGCAATAATTCTCCCATGTCTGTGGCTAATCACCCTGGCTACCCTCCCACAATCCATCAGTGTCTAGAGGATGAAGCTTGTGGGGTTCTGGCAGCTGTTGTCGGCCTGAGTCAATCTGTTACGGTCTCCGCCAGCCTGCAGAGGAGGGGGGGGAGCAGTAGCTGTCAGGAGGACACATCAAGCTGGGCTGCTGCCACAGCTATGGCAAGATAACAAGAGGATTTATTTATTTGGAGGGCAGGATTTCATAGCATGTCTGTTAATTTTGCCCCGTTAACAGTTCTCACTGTAAAATAATTATAAGGGACAGCCACGATAAAGGATGAAGGATTTTACAAGAGCAATTCTTCAATAAAACTTACAATACGAAAGCGGAGTGAAAAAAGTTGATCATTGGATTGGTAGAAACGCAAAAATTAAGCAATATTGATTTTAAAAAGACTAAGTGAATCTATTAATTTTCAGTTTTGGAAAAATTACTGTTTAAAGAGTAACAGGTAGATTAGCAAAATACTGACAATAATAATTGGTAGTTGGAATCTTAGTTGCAGTATGTTGAGAAAGTGCTGTTACTTCAACTGCACAACCTTTTCTTACACCTTATTCATATTGTCCACGTTGAGCATTTCTACTACTTGTGACTAAACTGAGTGTGTCAGCTGCATGTTTTATATCACGCCAGTAATTTCTAGGTTTTTATTCAAAACCATAGTCAGTACTTTTAGCAGCTAAACGGCTTTAAGCCTACAAAGGAAATGCCCGAGGCTGCGATATCACTTTGATGCCGTTGGCGTCAAAGTGATATATATATAAATTGGTTTTATTTAGGGAAGCAGGACAGTACTCCGTGGATTCAAATCACTTTTGAGTGTTTGCCAGACATAAACTATTTCTCTGTGTGATTATTATGGCTTACAGCCCAGTCCCAATCAAGGGTTTAGCCAAGTCGCCGCTGTTGCAGAGCTGGCACAGAGTGGTTGTTGATGCTTGGCAGAGATCTCACAATTAGAATCAATCGGCAAAGCAAATATTTAGAGTAATTCCTACATTTACGGACTGTAAAGAGTGCACAGCTGTTCACATTTGTATTTCTTTGGAGTGCAAATATAGGAGACGGGAAAATGATAGTCCATGAAAATCAAACAATTGAATGGACAATACAGTCTATAGATATAATGCCAAATTGGGAAAATGGTCAAAACAGAGTGAGGAAGTACTTGAGGATGCCCAGAACACTCTTGTTAAGTGTTAAGTGTTAAGTCTTGTTGTGTAGGAGACATTGAACCCCCCCCACTAACCCCGGAGGGGAGAGGAGAGTTGGGTACCCGGAGAAAGGCACAGATGTAAATATCTAATAGCATCAATGACGGGTCTGTTCCATTCAGCTGCAACTATAATCAAGACCCTAACACACTCTTAACTTTTACACCTGTGTTCGACAGGTCTGCTGTGGAAAAAGCATGTTTGTCTAATGTTGCAACATTCTACTTACAGTGCATGACAAGTTTGTTTAGACAGTTGTCCTCCCCTGCACGACAACCCCCAGGATATCGGTTACATCCATCCCCTGTGAGCCAGTTTGTTCACAGCTGGGGGTACATTGGTGAAGCTCTGTATTTAAACCATGTCATGCAATGCTGTGTTAATCTTTGAAGGATTTTGTCAGTTGGGTTTAGCTGGTTATTTGCTTTTACCCTTTCATGTACAGTCTAGAAACATATGACTTTATTACTACTGATTTATTTTATTTATTTATTTTAGTATGTATTTTGAGTCTAAAATAATTTATATTAACAAATTAGGGGGGAAAATTTTGTGTTACAAATTGAAACTTCATGCAAAATTTGTGATTGGCTACAAATGCCAAATAATCATTAAAAAAGCCCTCTCTTTATTGACTCTGTAGCTAGCTTGACCACTGCTGTTCTGTCTCCATAAAGTTTACCCTGGGTTGCTTATAAGCATCCAGACTAGAGACATCAAAGTCTGAACAGCAGGCCTGTCCAACAGGGGTGTATTTTTGTCGTTGTTGTTTTTTTTTTGTTTTTTTTTAAAGGCTAATCCACACTGCATCTCAGAAATGGACCTATTCATTTAGATTTAAGGGGCTGCTTGTGTGAATGTAGGTTTTTATTGGATTAACCATGAAGATCACCTGCTCACAGCATTTTAAAGATCATAAATCATCATAATCATAAATTGCCATGACAGCATACTTTGGGCAACACTTATGCACCTTATGCACCTTTCTAGTATGGCTTAATTCATAAGTTATACTAGACATTACATTGACAAAGTTAGTCAGATAAGCTGATTACTTCTGTTTACAATACAGCCCTCAGATCTGTTTTTTGTTTTGATAGACAGGCTGGCTGCATGTGTATGTTAGTGCATTAGAGTCCCTCTCAAGCCACCTCATGTCTGTCTTCAATATGATGGCTGGGTCCAAAAACTTTTTTATATAACAGCCAAAAATCTCTGAAGTGAGAATTTTTGCAACAAACCGATTCTTGGTTCGTATTTGATCACACTCCTTAGTTAGAGAGGATCCTTTTTGGCTTTGTGAGCAGTGGGCTCAAATGCTGCTTTATATTTTTCAAATTTCAATAAGTAAAGCGCACTTTTGTTTTGCACTTGTTTCAAGATGGTGGTGCTCTGGGGTGACATTTAGTGGATGAAAATGCCTTAATTCCCCTTCAAGAGTGTCACAATGGTCACAATAAAAATAAATATAGACAATGACATAGTACTGCAATATAAGCCGCTGGGTAGCCACACACATTTCTGGTAAACAAGTCTATAGTCATTCTGACACTGACTTTCATTTGCATTTCTAATAATACTTTATTTGTTTCTGCCATAACTATATGACAAACTTGTTTGTAGCTTTGGACTCTCTTGCACCTTTTAATTTTATCTCACGTAATTATGCAGTCGCAAATGGTTAAATGAGTACCATGTGGCAGCCTGTAATTAGATTTTTGGTAATTTAGCCTCAGAAGGTTGTTCTGAAGACAGGGCTTGGCAGTACAGCTGGTTTGTCACAATGGGGCAAGGACATGCTCTGTCACACTTGTATGAGCTTAGGTTCAGACCTACACCACCATTCCAAAGTTTTGAATCTAGTCTACCACGGAACCTCCAATCTGTAATATTTTTTTTTTTCAGTGTATCTCCAGTGTCAGAACTTGCCACTTTGCAGCATGTCAAAGTCGGAAGACGACAGAGCAAGTGAGCTCCGGCTCGCTCTGGCTGCAGGCAAGGGGCAGAGCGGTGAGCGGGGCATCCTCAAAAACCTCAGTTGTTGTTGATTAATTGGAAGCACTGTTGTAGTTCAGTAATAAGGATCTAGGCTCTTTTAGAACTTTAAAAAAGTTCCAAACTGAAGAATACTTTGTTTCATACTAGCATTCCTGTTATACAGTCAAATTTTTAATTATTATTTAGTTATTCTTCTTTTGGTACCAAAGCTATTTAAAATGTGAAAGAAATACATACGTGATAAGCCATAAGCCTGAATTGTACATATTTTTTAAAGTCTTTATTACAGTAGCTTATAGGTTTAAAGTTCACTTTATGGGTGGCTTATATACAAGATTCCAACAACAAAGGGGTCTGTTAATCAATAAATTATTGGCCAGTCAGTGCTGTTCAGAAGTGATGATCTGATTTAGCTTGACTACGTTTTAAATGCCAGTGTGCAAATTAAGCTTCACTGTGTGCAAATGAGCTTTTAACCCCAGTGTTATTTTTAAAAGAAAACCTGATGAGACAGGTCTCATTAAACTGAGCGACAGTTTGGACTTACTAAACTGAGACAGTATTCAAAGGGACACTGACAGTTACATGTTAATGAACATTTGCTTAACAATAACAGCGTTTACCAAACTATAAATCCGCCTTAACTTCATTATTTATTCAGGAAGTTCTTCAATACCAATGTTGTAGGCTGATCAACAAAGCCAGGTAAGCTATTTTCAAACCAGATGATAAAGCTTATGGTGGGTCTCCACACATTATGACACATTTGAGTAATTATCTTCTATATCTGCAGATATGATTTCCTCTTTCTGTCACTCTACCAGACATCTTCTGCACTTCTTCTGGATAAAATGAAAAGGACTGGAAGTGGTCCTTAGCGCTGTGTATGTAGCTATGCTTTTTACTTGAATATTACGAACACAGTTTGTAAACTTAGATAAATTGTGAATAACCTCATAAGAAATCCATCCAATTAGTAGGGGTAGTTTCTTAGTGAATGCATGAGTAGGTAATCCAGGAAACAGAAGAGAAAATAAGAAAATCCATTCACATCAATAACAACAAGTTGTGCACTGCCTGGAGTCTGCTTGCTGCACTTAAAGACTTAAAGACTTAATTGAAGTTACAAATAGTTAAAGGTTGGAGAAAACCAGCCGCACATTTCTATATCAGTCTTGTATTTGAAGATGTGCAAAGTAATAATGTCCTGCGGCTGTGTACGTCTGCTCCAGCTCAAATTGGCTGTCACAAATTCAATTCACACCAACACAGTGAGTGTGTCTTCGCCTCACCCCCACAGGGCTTAGCTTGTGCCACAGCATTTTTACATCGGAGGCTTCAGTGACGAGCACTCACTGCAGAGCCAGTCTGATACATTTTGTTTGTCACGCTCACAAACACAGGCTCATCACTGAAGATGGGCACAGACTGGTCAAAAGAACAATATTTTCGGATAATGTGCATGACTTTTCTTTTACATACGCCTCTTTTTTTTCTAAACAATTTCTCTCCTTTATAATATTTTTTAGGAGCTAAGTTAGAGAATTCCAGATCTTTTTGTTGTCATGAACTCATTTCTTCTCTCTCATTCTGTTCTCTCTCTCTGTCTTTCTCTGTGTCTACACCTGTGCAAAATGGTGTTCAGCAAAGCTATAAATACAACTCCAGCAAACAGCTTGTGTGTGATGTTTGTCCCAAAATAACATGTCAGTGAAGGGTCTGCTTTCACTTTGTCTTTGTCTCTCTCACCTTATACTGCACTCACTGAGATAAAGGTCAACGCACTAGTAAGTTTTGTACTGAGTAGGACGTGATTCACATGGAGGGCTGTCTTGATTGCTCCTGTGCTGGGTCATCACCGCAGTAATACTCCTGACGATCATTAGAACCTCATTGTTATCTGTTCAGTGTTAGATATTAAAAGGAATAACAGAAAGCAGCACTGGCATCTCTGGAAAGTCTTCAGCGCCAAGACAGGGAGAGAAACTTACAGTTTTGTACTGCAAATAAAACTCTTAATTAACATGTTTAGGTTTTAAATATTTATTTTAAATTAGATTAGGGGACTACATGACAACATAAAACAAGAAACTAAATCAACGTGACAACCATCAGATCATTTTCTGTGCTGTTGAGCGTTAATGAAATGAGCGTTAATAAGCAATTGTTGACAGTAGAGATGCATGATATTTAAATGAATTAAAGGCTAAAAATGAAATTATTAATCAATAAATGGTGACAATAATATGAAATTGCAATCATTGGATTAACATGCACAGCATCCACACAACGCATGCTGCACAGGGGCTTAGAAGGAGGGATATAAGTTTTAACAAAACACATGTTACTAAAGCTCTGAAATCTTACGCTTTCTTACCCTCAGGTGTGCATAGTACAGGTTATTTTTAAAATACGAAAAATGTTTATCAACTTATTGTTATCAGCCACAAGAAGCGGGTAATTAGTGGTTGTCTCTATCGGATAAAAAAAATACACATAACTAATCCCTAAAACATATATTGATAATATTTGCCTTCATAATATAGCTGAATAGGAGTAGCAAAAAATGAAATCCTTTGAGTAAACTAAGCCCCTTAAAATTGTACTTAAGTGTAGTATTTGATGAAGCATTGTACTTATTTTACCTTACATCTGTTTTTTTGAGGGGGTTTTTTCACCTTTTGATAGAAATTATTTTTACCTCCTTGATTAATAATAATCAGTTTTAATAACAGTCCTCGATGAATACCAGTACCTAAAATTCAGGTCTTCTGAAACTAGTGGTGTTGGTAACTCTGAGACTGTAAAATGCAAAAAAAAAACCAAACTGTCAAAAATGCGGATCATTGTCTCTAAAAACTAGATGATAAATTAACATTATTCTTGTTTAGGTATAATAAAATGATTTAATTATAAGCCACATTTTTACAACCACATCCATTTCACTCTCTACAACTTAATATGTGCATAAGTTTTTCCCTTAAATAATTAAAACAATAAACCAAATGAATTTCCACAACACCTAATTATAATAAAATGAAAAAAGAAAACTCTTTTGGATGATTAAACAAAAACAATAGAACTCTGCATTGTGGTTGTGAATTACAATAAATGTGGTCTGCTTTCATTCAGTTGTTGAAATAATTATTTAAGAAATCAGATCATGACCCTTACTTTACATAATTTACTATTCATGAAAAAAGAATTGCATGTCTTAGATCTAAAAGCTTTTTTTTTCTTCTTTTTTTTTTTTGCCATTTTAAGCACCACTTCACAGCTCACAGCCTTCCAGTAACCTCTGTAATTTACCAGTGAAAAAGAATCCTTAAGATGGTTCCCTCAGCTGTCTGCAGATGAGCTGTGAACCATGGCTGCAACAGCTAGCTGGTCCCCTCTCACAGCCCTATGACGCTAACAGCCTATACACACACACACATACACACACACAAATCACCTCTTGAACTTATCCATGAAAAAACGGTTAATTATTGGAAGGTTTGTCTGCGAGCACAGTAGTCAGCCTGAGCCCCGGAAAGGCAAAAATGCATCAGAACAACTTGGAGCGCCAGCAGGCGTGATGATATTCCTCCGGTAGCCTGAGCTCACTGCTGCAGTGGAAGTATTCAGCGGCTTCACATCATAATTGGATATTAATGTGTGTAATAATGTAGAGAGAGTCCTCACTTTGTCCTTGGCCAATTTAGATTGTTGTGGTTTGGATATGCTCTTAAATAGTGGCAAATGAGGGTACAGATATTTTGTGTCTCATACACATCACTGTTGTAATGAATGTTAGCCATGTTAGCAGTATGATCAACATGATTGGTCCTTAACGGCTAAATGTGGCTAAATGCCAGCACAACTAATTCAGCCTCATATGTACTTTGTGTGCTGCTATTGAACAAATGTAATGTTATTATGGGTGTGCTATCATGTAAAACGTGGTAAACATCAACGTGTTAGCATTATTATTGTGCGTGTATATATATTTGTAAAAAAAATAAAGAAAATTCCCCAGTCGCCCTCTCTGGGCGGTCTTGTGTCTCCTTTAAAGCTCGGGTTCTCTACCAGACCGTTCTCTACGCAGTATCTTAGCTGTTCCTAGGATTGTGCTCTTCTGGACAGAGTTCTCCGGTGTTTTTCCTGGGATTTGTTGGAGCCACTCTCCCAGCTTGGGGGCTAAAGCCCTGAGTGCTCCTATCACCACGGGTACCACTGATGCCTTTACTCCCCACATCCTTTCCAGCTCCTCTTTCAGCCCTTGGTATTTCTCGAGTTGTCCACTTTGATCCTGGAACCTCCACCCCATACTCGGCACAGATGTTTCTGTATAGCAACTTGTTTATGATGCCCAAAGTATGCCAAACCTGCTGTTATGTGCTGCACTTTCTCAGGGGCATCTTTTCACAGTCTGCACCTTGGGTCCTGTCTGGTGTGGTAGACCCCAGCCTCTATCGATCTTGTGTTCAAGGCCTGTTCTTGTGCGGCCATGATCAATGCCTCTGTGCTGTCCCTGAGACCAGCCTTCTCCAGCCACTGGTATGTTTTCTCAATATCAGCCACTTCCTCTATCTGTTGGTGGTACATACCGTGCAGGGGCTTGTCCCTCCATGATGGTCTCTCTTCTTCTTCCTTCTCCTCACTGGGTTTCTGCTGTCACTTTGAAAATCTGTCATCCTTGGAAATTAACTCTTTATTTTTAAACTTTAAAAGAGAAAAGTCTATTAAATAATTCAGGCATGGCAGCAGCTACCTCTTGCTTCCTGGGGCCTTATTAAAAATACAAGCTGTGTGATCTTTCTGTCGGCCCTCAAATCATTCAGTTTTTCTCACTCTCTGTCAAGAGCTCAGTCAGAAAACTCAAAGGAAGGCAGCAAAAGCGTTAGACACCCTCTATTTCAACTTTGTTGTGTAATGCGCTGGAAATGTGAGCTTTCACACTTTCAGGAGCTTCTCCTTCCTCCTTGCGCCTTCATCACCACATGGTAGCTTTGAGTTGAGGTGATTGTGGTCAAGTAAAAACTTGTTGCATTTGGCTGTAAATTCTGTTCGCCCATCCTTTTCCTTTTTATAGAGCAATTAAGGGATTATCTAAACTCAGCCAGTGTGCAGTGAGACTGCTCAAACATTTTTACAAGCACTTTCTCCTAACTGCCAGGGAACTTGGAAGTAGCGTCACACTTCTTCATTCAGAGCTCAGCACCTGCGGCTGTTATTCTTTTGTATCCAGATGAAGATATTTTGTCCAGACTTGCTTGTTATTAATTGCAACATGATGCCTCTCGCGGTGACTACAAACATGAACCTTTTTTTTTCAAAATCTTTGATTTGGCATGAGCCAAGAACTTGATCTTGATTGATGTTGAAGCCTGCTTTAAATGCATCCTGTCTTGTTTGTATGCCTCTAAGTCAAATTAACAGCTGCCAGACTAATGCAGTCCGCGTGAACTCATAGGCCTGGCCAGTAATTTGCTGACTAAGTCATTACTTACTCACCATGTTGAGCCAAAGGTTTTCTATCTGGGTCTTTATACCCCTCGATTTGAAAGGGTTTTGCCCAGTATTTGCAATGAAATAATCTCACTATAATACACAAAATTAGAGTTCATCTGTGTGTAAGTAATTCAGCATTGTAAAATCTTTCAAAATAATATGGTGTGTTGTAGAGGTTGACAATTACTTGATTTTCAAAGGCCAGTATAATTATGAATGCCAGTAGCTTTCCACCCCTGTGGAAAATAAAAGTCAACATGAACAATATTCAACCGAAAATAAACTGGATTACAGTTGAACTGAACATAAAATTCAACCTAGTAAAAAAAAAACAGTATTCAAATCTGTAGGGGACCATCTAACTCAGAGTAATTGATAAATAAATCTAGGAGGCAATTCCAGCTGAAGAGTTGATTGGTGGAAGCTACACAGCTGTCAGCCACTATCAGACCTTAAAGTGGCCAAACCAATTAACCAGTCTGCCTGTGATAAGTTGCATGTACCCATGGTGGCTTGGCTTGACTTAACTCAGGTTGATTTGTCAGTTCACTAGTGATTTGCATTCCGCAAGGCCTTCTTGTTTGACAATGTATGTAGACAAGAGCCCGACTGATGTATCCGTTTGGCCAATATTGGTCTATCACAGACATGTCGGTGTCTGCTTATGTTATTAATATCGGCCAGTGTCAAAAATTTGGTTTGAAAGAAAACATTTCAGAAACAAATGGTGATTTATATTAAATTTCTTGTCGTGGTTTTTGTTTCAGCACGCTGCTATCATTTACGTCATTAAAAGTTCATTGTTAAGCTGTAAAATAAACTGCCGCCATTGCATGTTATTTTTACAAATATTTGATCATCTCATTTGAGGTATCACTGTGAAAATTGTGTGTTGGACAATATTTGATATCAGAACTTTGTTACTCCCTGATATCAATATCAGTATTGGTTGTAAAACTTTCATATCAGTCGGGTTCTAGTATCAATCGGTGATGCACTGCAGCTTTTGATCATCAGTCTCTCAATATGCTTCTACTTTGGAAAAGCCCCTTTGGAATGTACAGCCAGGACAGTTATCTGGTGGCTTCATGCAAAAAAGAAGCCACAGGCTGTTTTGTACAGTCATGTGAGTATTTCTCTGAGTTAAAATAAGTTTTTATTGCTCTCGCTTACACCTGTGCTAACTAACGTCTACAAGACAAAAACAATGATATTATTATTGATCCTGGGAACAATTAATACTTCTGTTTCTTTTTTTTTTTTTTCTTTTTGTATTTCAGTTGACTGTAGTGGAGAGATGACATTCTACAGATTAGAAATGTACAATTGAAGAGATTGAGATTTACTTTACATCTCTGTGTTACTCTGGTACCCCTGGAAGCAGCCATGGGCAGAGCTTTAAATCAGAATGGTTTTTGGCTCCAGATTAGGTTTAATGATGGCATTTGCCAACATCTGTCTACCATTACCCTTGTGACCTTGGCAGTCATGCAGCAATTAATCAGACTGCTTTTATAGTTACCTATCGGGCACTCTGCACCTCAGGCACAACGCTAAGCAGTAGAATGAGGGTCAGTGTTCAAAGGGTCACAGGTCGCGGGGGTTCATACTGTACATGTCCTTTCGTGCCTTCATCAATAATAACCACCGGCCTGCAGTAACAGAGTGACAGCAGAGCCTCTTGTTCAGTTTTAACCTGGATTTCCTCATTGAACTGCAGCTGCACCTTATTCTAGTGAAAAACACACTGTCTATTGTGGGTCTGATGCTCACATTAGAGGTGTAATTGCAGCATTAGCTGGCATTTGGACAATTTAAATCATTGTAGCCTGGTAATTTTTCAGTTTTTTATATTGCTTGAATGTCTGTAGTTTTTGAAATTTAAATATATTATATTGGGCTCTTGGAAACCATTATGAGCATTTTCACAGTTTGACATTTCCAAGACTAAACGTTTATCCAATTAAGCGCACAGACTAATCTCATAAAGATGTTAGTTGCATCCCTAGCTGAAGAGAACAGTCAATTCATCAATTTAATTAATTATATATGACAATTTGTTTGAGTAATTTGTCACACTGCTGTGTCAAACATCTGCCTTCAGTCTTTTATAATGAGGACATGTATCTTTTTCATGTCTCTGTAAATAGAATATTTTTTTGATTATTGGTCAAACAAAATAAACAATGTGCTATATTGTTTATACCACATTAACTTAGGGCTACATATCATAATGTATATTGTTATTGTGATATAAGAATGTATATTATCTAAAATTTCTGATATTGTTACATGGCATAAATGTTTCCTTTTCCTGGTTTTAAAAATTCCATCACAGTAAAATGAATTATCAGACTGTCCTACCAAATCCTCGTGTACATCTACTGGTGATTATATATTAAAATGTCATTGTGTTTATATTTTGTCAAAGAATCAATAGTCATCTCTACAATATAGTTACACTATCAATATCAAGGTCTATGCTCAAAAATATTGTGAATTTGTTGCCCAGTCCTAGCATTTATGGAGAGCTTTTGAGGAAACATATTAAGAAATGTACTATGTATTGTTATATTATTGAGTCCATAAAACCCAGTCCTAATTAAGTGTTCATTATTTATTTTGACCAAAAGATAAATCCATTAATAACGAAAATATTCTTAAATGATTCACAAAGAAATTTTTATTTGTCAGGTTTTACATCGAGCATAATGAAGGCACCTTAAAACCTGACATTGTATCATACATGCAGCTACAGGGAGACCAGCAGCAGCATTTTAGAGAAAAATTAAATCATGTTCCTGTCATATGGTTGCCCAATACTGTTCTTCATTCCTCTCCTTGACAGGCCTTTATACACACACACACACACACACACACACACAAACACAAACACACTCGTGCCAGCTCTTTTGCAAGAAGTTGTTTTCAGGAGAGTTAGGGCAGCAATAATCTCCAAAAATCAGATATGCCACTCACACGGAGGCAGCAGAGAGATGTCAGACAGAATGAAAGATGCTCTTCTTTTTTTTCCCCCTCAATGTGTATATAAAAAAATGAAACCTGTCTAATCTAATCCAGGCAGTAATGGCAGGATTATAACCACAGAGGTTTAGATTCATTAGTAGCCTAGGGAATTATATCCTCCAAAACGATGAGTTGTTAAGTTTGAAAAGGGTAAACACCACCTGCCATTCTCCTGTGAATGTCAGTATGAAATGCTAATAAATGCTCAGTCTTAGTGTTTTCGGTTCAGTGATGTATTAGTTGATATTTGATACGACTTGGCCTACGGTTTCCATCCTCTGGGTATGTGCTAGGGTTTGATTATAGCTTCAGCCCAAAAGAGGCCATCCACTGCTTACCGAAAGATCTGTGCTGAAATTTAGATTAGATTACCAGCATGATGTCTTTCAGGGATGGCTGTTAAAGGGAGTTACTAATACTTGCACTTAATCTAGAGATTTCGAACCATCTGGTTTGCGCAGAGCACTGCACAATTAATCACAAAAAATTAAAATCACAGTATAACGGAGTGCAATATTCACAGGAAGTTACAATTATTTCATAAAGGTAAGATATGTGGCAAAACAGCATAATCATTAAGCATTTCATTGCTGCAGAGATGTCCTAGGATAGAAACAAACTTGTTTGGTAATTTTCATAGTTTGTATTAGTGAAAATGAAAATTGGCAACAATTTTGCAACATCTGTCAAAGTAACTGCAATTTGCATTTTTCACCATATTATCCCAACCATTCTGCATATTTAAAATGTATGTTGTGTAAATTTTCTTTTAATCATCATTAATTGTATTTGTAACTAAATCCTAACAGAATGAAAATGAGCGGAAGACGAAGATATACTTGAGGTTATCCTTTAATACGTTTGAAGATAAAATTTGAAGCATTTGAAGAGCTATTGCATCTTAGAAGCAAATCTCCCATAACCTCAGGAATATCTTAAACTTGAAAAATAAAACCAGCAGGAGTGTGGGTTTCTGCATCATAAGACACAGCTGATATTCTTTGTGAAACTCTGTGCCTTTTTCCTCTTCTGAGCTAATAACAATAATTTCCCATCGCTTTGTGAGATGGACTGTTATCAGGGATGCTCAGTGATTTGAGTCAGTGATGAGGTCAGGATGCAGGACGAGGCTTTTAATGAGATTTGCTGGAGGTGCTGTTGGTGTTGGCTTTGCCTACTGTGCGTCGTTTTCTAATGATGGCTCTGCCGTGTTTCTTGCTCTCTTTCTCTGTGACTTCGAAAAGCAAATTGAAAGATACAGATACCCCTCCCTAGTATTCTGCAGCATACTGGTGATTTTTTTTCATGGACTATGCAATTATGCCCACAATGCAGTAAAAAAAAAAAAAAAGCAGCAGTGCTTTTTAAGGAAAGGTTTGCAATGACTGATTATGGAAAGCCTAATTTGTAAATGTTTATATGGACACTGCAGCCTTTCACCTCTTATATCTCTGCAGAGACATACAAGACACTTAATAATGCAAGAGATCATGATTAAGGTTGTAACTAATGCTGTTTTGTCTCTTGAAAAGACATTTTAATTTAATTGAAAGATTAATTATATTTTCAAGCTTTAAGAAGAGCATGAAAAAGATGATTTATGTCACAAATTAAAGGCTTTTTTGTGAACACCACCTCTCGTAGTCCATTTAATGCAGCTTATTCTTTTTTGTAGTGAAACAGTAGTCACTGCTCATATTTCAGATATTTATTGAGTTATTATGACTCATCGATTTCCCCCCCCCCTCTTTCTCTCTCCCAGGTTCCTGTTTTGAGAAGGAAAAGAAGATTCCAGAATCCCTATCTCTATATGAAACAAGCAGAAAATGAGTGCCTGATAGAAGCCCATTGAGTTAACTCACTGACCTGTGAGCAGCCATGCCCTCCTTGCCTCACACAGTGAGGGTTACCCCTCTGCAGAGGCTGGATTGTTTTCTGACATAGATTGGTAAAATTAGAAGAAACTCACAATAGAGATGGCATCAGTGATTGTCGGTTATAACACATCACAATACTTACTAGAATACAGGTGAGGCTGCACCTCGAGCCAATATCCACCAGATTCTTCAGAAGAGGTAAACAGCCTCAAATGACCTTTACAGAAGGACAGAGATATACCTCTGCTTTAATTATTTAGTATCCATCCCACTGCCTTGATGACAAGGTCGCACCATGGCTGCTGCTGATCCCCAGACCTACAGTTCCTTGATGGGACGAGGAGCAGACTGAAATAGTCCACAATGCAGCGCAACGGTGGTGGGGTGGGTGCCAGTGGCCAGCCATGGGTCTTGCGGCGAGTGCGACTCACCTGGCTCAGTTTCATGCTCTTCTTTATTTTGGTCTTCTTCCCACTCATTGCTCATTACTACCTCACTACCATAGATGAAGCTGGGGGGCCTGATAAGCGCATTTTTGGACCACGGCCTGGTGGTGAACTGTGTGAGGCCAAACATGTGCAGGATTTGTGCCGAATCCGTGAATCTGTCAGTGAGGAACTGCTGCAGTTGGAGGCCAAGAGGCAGGAGCTCAACGGAGAAATTGCCCGACTCAACTTGCGCATAGAGGCCTGTAAGCGCAGCATTGACAGTGCCAAACAGGATCTGCTGCAGCTGAAGAATGTTATCAGCCAGACAGAGCATTCTTACAAAGAACTTATGGCCCAGAACCAGCCCAAACTATCCTTGCCAGTCAGGCTCCTACCAGACAAGGAGGATCCAGGACTGCCTCCACCCAAGTCGGCACGTTCGTGCCGCCTACGGTCCTGCTTCGACTATGCTCGCTGCCCTCTAACATCTGGGTTTCCTGTGTATGTCTATGACACAGGCTCCTATCCATGGGCGGACTTTGTTGACCCACTGGTGAAGCAGGCTTTTGCAGCATCAGTTAGAAGCAACACTTATGTAACTGATAACCCCAGCATTGCCTGCCTGTATTTGGTGCTGGTAGGGGAGTTACTGGAGTCCTCCTCCTCTACTCTGCCATCTCCTTCAGACCTAGAGAAGCAGTTAAAAGCTCTTCCTTACTGGAGAGCTGATGGGCACAATCATGTACTGGTGCATCTTACGAGAAAGTCCATGACACAGAACTTCCTTTATAATGTGAGCACAGGACGGGCAGCGGTTGCTCAATCCACATTCTTAGAACAGCAGTACCGTGAGGGCTTTGACTTGGTTGTATCCCCTCTAGTTCATGCGCTTTCAGAACCAAACTTTTTGGAAGTGCCTCCTCAAGTTCCTGTGAAGAGGAAATACCTGTTCACCTTCCAAGGGGAGAGGGTTGAGTCATTAAGGAACAGCTTACAGGAGGCACCCCCTCAGTCTTTTGAGGAGGAAATGGAAGGGGATCCACCAGCAGACTATGATGATCGTATTATTGGTACATTAAAGGCAGTACAGGATAGCCACTTGGATCAAGTCCTGGTCGAGTTCACCTGCAAGAACCCACAGCCTAGTTTGCCCACAGAGTGGGCTCTTTGTGGAGAGAGGGACGACAGGCTGGAAGTACTCAAGGTTTCAACTTTTGCCTTGGTGATTGCTCCAGGGGATGGACACCTGGTGGCTTCAGCAGGCTGTGGGATGAGGCTCTTTGAGGCTCTTGAGGTAGGGACCATTCCAGTCGTGTTGGGGGACCACTCCAGACTGCCATATCACCAGTTAATTCGATGGAGTGAAGCTGCCATTATAGTCCCCAAGCCTCGTGTCACAGAGCTACACTTCCTGTTACGGAGCCTATCTGACAATGACATGTTAGCTATGAGGCGACAAGGCCGCTTTCTGTGGGAGACCTACTTCTCCACCTCGGAGAATGTTCTTAACACCTTCTTAGCCAGCATCCGAACCAGCATCCAGGTTCCTGCTGCGCCCATCAAAGAAGAGCCTGCCCATGAGATTCCTCACAAAGCAGGAAAGCTGGCAGGAACAGATGCCAACCTGGCTGACAATGGTGACCTGGATTTGGGTCCCGTTGAGACAGAGCCCCCTTATGCCTCGCCACGCTTTCTCCGCAACTTCACATACACCGCTGCAGACACTTATAGAGTATGGAACCGGGCACCAGGGCCTTTCCATCTGTTTCCTCACACTCCTCTGGACCCTGTGCTGCCATCCGAAGCTAAATTCCTTGGTTCAGGTACTGGTTTTAGGCCTATTGGTGGTGGTACAGGAGGCTCGGGGAAGGAGTTTCAGGCAGCCCTTGGAGGAAATGTGCCCCGAGAACAATTCACTGTGGTCATGTTGACATATGAGAGGGAAGAGGTGCTGATGAACTCTTTGGAGAGGTTGAATGGACTGCCATACCTCAACAAGGTAGTGGTGGTGTGGAACTCACCCAAGCCACCTTCAGACGACCTGCTGTGGCCAGACATTGGCCTGCCGATTGTGGTGAGTCCTTGTTCAGAGAGTCTTCGAATTCATGAAAAGTGCATACACTGTTAAACTCTTATGGTATTATCTTCTTTGCTAAGAACTACATCTCCTTATCTGTTCTCTTTGAAATGCGAACAGAACAAACTGTAAGATCTGTAATGTGTCGAAGGTCATGCAAAATTTGCTTAAATACATTACATTGAGCTGTTTGGATCAAAACCTCCCAGAAACACTACAAGAGTCATTACAAATACCAGCAGGTTTACTAAAAGGATGCTAATAAGTTTATCAGCCTTGAATAATAAAATATGTTTTGAATTAGCCTTAAAGATAGAATATTCATGTTCATGTTCACAGTATGAGCTTGTGGCAGATAATTTGTGGGTTAGTGGTAAGCTATGGGAGAAGAATTAATTTATTAGCCTAAGAAGAATCTTTGCCTCCCCTGACGGCACTCTGTTATTTTAATTGTTTATAAATACACATGTATACCTTGTTCATATGACAACCTCAAGAGCCCTCAAACCTACAGTTTATACGCAACACTTTGCACTAAGCTCACAAAACCATTTGGGGGGTAGCGATGAGGATTAAAGCTGCTGTACTCAATGTTTTTACAATTTAAAAATGTCTCCGAGGTGCACGTGCATGCAAAATGGGGTTGGTAGTAATAATAAACCTGCAGATAAATATCATTCACTTTAAGTGCTAATTTAATTTACTTTTACTGTTCCTATGATGCTTATTTTAAGCCACAGAAGACTATTCTGCAAAAAAGCAGAGCCAAATCTAGTATTTTTTTTCTACTAGCCAAAAATAGTGAAGCACCTAGCTTATGAGAAAGATACTTCATACAGCAGTTTGTGAAGAACAAAATGGATATTGGATGTAGCCAATATCCACTTCAGCTATTTAGACTTTGCTTTGTGTTTTCAGAAAATGTCAACCATGTCAACAAAAGTTAATAGATAGTATGTCAGTATTGTCTTGTTTTTGTTAACCCCTAGAGGCCAAAAAATCAGTTGGTGCAGGTTTCTGTACATTGGGTACCAACACAGCGTGTATGTGTGTGGTATTACTCATCATGTGCTAAAATAATTAGTTACTCTGAGTAGTTGCACGTGAAGTGTCTGAAATGCATGCTAAGCAGGAGCTGGTCTAATTCCTGCAGGTGGTCCGTACAGAAAAGAACAGCCTAAACAATCGCTTCCTTCCCTGGGATGCTGTGGAAACGGAGGCCATCCTGTCGATTGATGATGATGCACATCTCCGCCATGATGAGATCATGTTTGGGTTCAGGTCAGTGACAGTGACAGAATGCATGAGGCTGTAGGGATATGTATGTTCCACAGAAACCCTCATTAGACCAATACTTCATTACTTTAGCATTCTATCCTTTCATACCGAGGTTATGCTTTAAATTTAGACAAATATTAATTCAACTGGTAGTAAATCGACTTTTATTATCTCTCACATTTTCAACCTTTTTTTTAAAAAAAGATATAAAGACCCCTCCACCCCCCCCCAAAAAAACCCCATTAAGTTAATGCAGAAGTATTTCATTCCTGCAAACATTGAATTGGACAGAGAGGGTAACAGATCCAGTTTGACTTAAGCAGATCAAATAAATGAGAAACTGAAGGCCATGTTAAACCAATTAAATAATCAAGTTCACTGTTATTCACAGCTATGTGAATGGTGTGCACCACCCCTCCCTCTCTGACCTGGTGCTCATGCAGCTGGTCCAAATATGCAACAGTTAGAGTAATTTGTAATTAAATATCTCAGCCTTTCCAAATGTACTCAGGAATGTTTCCTCAGCTCCAACCTTGCCAAAAGGGAACAACTACTAAGCAAAGCCTGTGTTAGCCATTTAAGTGGTATCACAAGCTCATTTGGACAATTAGATTCTTGTGATTTTCTGCAGCGTCTCTATTAAGAAGGAATTCGCTGCATCTATAAAATTAAGTGAGACAACTTTTTTTTTTAATTTTGTACAAGACTTTTCAGCAGTCTAGCCATTTAATAGTTTAAATATGGGCATTTGGTTTTAAATATCTTTGAAAAGGGTTTCGCATACTAACAAAATAAAACCGTACGGTTTAATTAAATATATCCAGTTGTCACAACACTTATATATGGCTGATATTGCTTAAGTAAATGACCATACGAAACAACATACCCAAAAAAAAAAATTTACCAGATGCATCAACTCGTAGACATCGTTGAACAACTATCCCTTCCTCTTCTTGCTGGGAAACTGTGTCTGATTCAAACATGTATGACAGAATTTTTCCAATGTTAGAACTTGCCACTGTGCAGTGTAGAGTAGACTAATTTAAAAGTCTGAGAATGGCAGAGCAGGTAAGTTCCTGCTCGCTCCGGCTGCAGGTGAGTGTCAGAGCAGTGAGCAGAAACGGGGTGGGGTTAAAGTACTGCATTCATAGATCCCCACAACCTAAGTTAAGCAAAAGCACATCCAAGCCATTTAAAGGTAACGGAGGGATTTTTTTTTCCCAGGAAAAAAAATTAGATGTGTAATTTTATGAAACAAAAATGAGTTTCAGGGTAAAATAAATGGCTGGAGCAGAACTTCCAATGCCGTTTTTCCAGTCCCGATACCAATACCGATACTTTGGCTTTGGATATTGGCCGATACCGAGTACTGATCCAATACCAGTGTATTTTTATATACAGTATATATTTCGTCCATTTCACATTGCTTGCAACGTCATGCAAAACAACCTGAACGTTGGGCCCGGGGATGTTCCATTTTATCAGCATCGCCTCAATTTCTTCAGCTATTGACGTGCCAGTATGCGACCTTACTTTGAAGGTTAAATGTTGACAGTGGAACTGTGTCCACCCAGTGTGCCTTAAAACTCAGCAAAGACCTGGGGCGCACATGAGAGCCTGCACGGCTTTCAGCCTCCACGAAACGTGTTCCCTTACGGTCTCGTAAAGTTTGGGGATAGGAGTTTTAGAGATGTATTTGTGACCTGGCAAACAATAGCCTGGATCCAAATGCTTAATTAAGTGGTGAAAACACATGTTTTCGACAACTGATGGGGCTGATCATCCAGGACAATGACCTCGACAATTTTGTCTGTTATCTTTGTTGCTCTTTTTTTTGCTGTCGTTGGGACTTTTTCTTATAAAGCAGCTTCCAAAGTTTGTTGCTGAGGTACTTTGTCCTTCCCCCTCCTTGCGTTGATGAAGTTGTCAATCAACATGTTGTGCATTTATTCCTCTTCACTGCAGCAGCACAGGGCACCTTCCAGTGTCGACTATAAGAGCAGTGAAGAAGAAACGATTGTTCCGGGGTAGTAGGTGGCTGGATGCCGGCCGCAGCTAAACAGCATAAAGAGTTTACTGGTATTGGACCGTCCATAGAGTCAGTACCCGCCGATTCCAATACCAACATTGTCAGCGATATCGGGAGTATTTCCGTTACTGTTACCTGAATCGGAACAACTCTACTTGAACTAATGAATTCTGCTGATTTTTATGCTGCACGGTGTCTTGCAGAGTGTGGCGAGAGGCCAGAGATCGCATTGTGGGTTTCCCTGGGAGGTACCACGCATGGGACGTCAACCATCAATCGTGGCTCTACAACTCCAACTACTCCTGTGAGCTCTCCATGGTCCTGACAGGAGCAGCTTTCTTCCACAAGGTCAGATCTTATAGTCCACATCAGTAAAACCTTTAATATTTCTGTATTATTCACTCACGTATTGTTCTGTTTGTGTTTTTGCAGTACTATGCCTATCTGTACTCCTACGTGATGCCCCAGGCCATCAGGGACATGGTGGACGAGTACATAAACTGCGAGGACATTGCCATGAACTTCTTGGTCTCTCACATTACCCGCAAACCACCCATCAAGGTTAGTCATGGAGCACGCAGTCCAGCGGCACTCGGCTCAGCATTGACAAGCTTTGCATCTCCCTCAGGCTCAGCTGTATTTATGTTTTCACCCACTTGGCCTCGCTATTACTCAATCTGACGTCCAATATTCAACACAAATGATAAATCCAAAACACAAGATCAAATTGGTTCGTTTTGTTTGTCTTTTATTGCCCCCCTGCATTTGTATGAGAATGACATTTATTGCAGAAGTGCTGACAAATACTTAACCAATTGAGCCAGGCGAGCTGCTGAAACAGAAATGTCACTTCAGCTTTCAGTTTAAGTTTTTTTTTTTTTTTTCTTTTTCTTAGTGGAAATTAATAATAAATATTCAGGGTGTTTAGAAGGACAGCTTTGATAGAATGTGTTGCACAACAGCGTTTCACTGCGAGGGATAAGCCCGGTGAATAATGAATTTTGGGCCAGTTTGATGCGCAGTCCTAAATGGTGAGGGGCTGTATTTCTGTTTTAGTCCAAATAAGACAAATAAAACATAAAATAAATGACTTTTTTTTTGCATCACTAATCGCTAAATTAACTTTGGAACAAATTTCTTTTCTTCCACTTTTTTTTTTTCCATTGTCTTTTTGCTGAGCCCTGTCCGCTTTTGTATGGCAACTATTTAAAATACCTGGTATTGGAGGCAGACTTACCTGAAGCACAATCACTTTCAAAGCAATGCATTTCTGATCTTAGATAGTGGTAAACAAAATCAGAATTGGGATTGTAGTACTGTGTCAGTGACTGTTGATTTTGCAGCCCGAGTGACAACCATCACTAAAAAATTTGATAAGCTATAGCTGTTGAGTTTTTAGCCTAAAGTTGGCTTCCTGAGTTTGTTACATGTTTCGACCTGGCTTGTTTAAAAAATTTCTTACAAATTTCCAAAGTTTTTCGTTCTGCACTTGATGGCTGCATTCATGTCGGGCTAAAAGACTGAAGCTAAAGGGGCCGGTCCCAGACTAAAAGCTAGGAGCCACCAGTTGATGATCCATGTAGATGACACGAAAACTGTAGCTCGTGTATTTGATTGTAGGGCTAGTTGTTGTTAGCATGTCCAGCTAACTAACTAACTAGTTATTTCCAAAGTAAAGGAACATTTTATTATTGAACAAGTCTCTTTAGTAATTTGTAGCGTAGATACTTGTTCATATTTATAATTCATTTTTAATTTTATTAAAGATAGACTTATAAAATGAAGATGTATTTGGGTAACACAGTTCTATCTAGGTTTTCCAAGTTGCCGGTGTTCAAACTTAATCAATCCTATAAAAAGCTGCTAACGTTGGCTTAAATCCTGAAAGCATGCAGTAGCACTGGATGTTTAAGTTATGAAAATGGCCTTTTTTTCCACTTAAACCAACAGATTTCAACTGTAGGTAGTAATTAATTCATCAGCCTCACAGGTGTTTCCACATACTTTTACAAAAAAAAAATGTGAAAATGTAATTCAATAACAATACCACACACCTTGTGTCTGTCTCTGTTAGGTAACATCTCGTTGGACCTTCCGCTGTCCCGGCTGCCCTCAGGCTCTCTCACACGACGACTCGCATTTCCACGAACGTCACAAGTGCATCAACTTCTTTGTCAAGGTGTACGGCTACATGCCGCTGCTGTACACGCAGTTTCGTGTGGACTCTGTGCTGTTTAAGACTCGATTACCCCACGACAAGACCAAGTGCTTCAAGTTCATCTAGCACTGGGTTTAGCGGCCCTGCAAAGAGCCAAAAGCAGAGTGGACTGAAGGAGCGAGGGATTTCAGAGAGGAGCACTGCAAGCAGTGACAGAGAAGGATGGACAGGAAGAGTGTTCAGGGTTGGGATTTGGTCCTGGGGAAGGTTAACCTTAAAATCTTTTGTTTTACGGTCTAATCCACAACTCTACAGAACATTTGAGGAGTGGAAGCTGAAAGGGACCACTGCCAACAAAATAAGCCTTTTCAGTGGATGTCACTCCTCCTTATTTCATGTTGTCCAGTCATGCCCACTCCTCAACCACTACAGATGTCATTTGCACCTCTTCACGGCCTGCTGAGGACAGAGGGTGGTTGTCCGCGCTGTACAGAAACTCTCCCACCACAATCCCCACCTGACAATGGATCTGTCACCTACTGAAACACTGACAGGCTGACGTTAGGCTGTGTTCAGCCCAGCAGCCTGTTCGGCTTCACCTGGGAGAACAGAAAGTGGCAACGGCAAAGTGCTGCCACTGCAGTGTTTTGTTTATTCTGCTTTTCATTTTACAGTTAGAAACTGTACTTCTTGTACATGAACATAAGAGAAGCACTGATGGTCAGAAGTATTTTATTGAAAAGCCTTTTTGTTTTTTGTTTTTAAATAATGTTGTTTAAATGTGTAAATGTCCAGCAAACATTTTCCAGAACCTCTGCCTGTGGGGAGATCTGACACAGACCTGTTAGTCTGAGAGCGAGACAGGACCCCAACTGAACACTCAACACCGCGACACATGATGGGCCCATCATGTGTCGCGGTGTGATGTCTCGAAGAAGGAATTCACTTCAACAGTCACCATAATGCCTCAAATTTGTCATGAAAACCAGCCACCCATGTCATTTTGTCACACTTACAGGATCTGAACTGGGTGTCTAAATCGCCTGTTTTTTATGCTGTAGTTTACTAATGTTTGTAAAATTGGTCCAATCTCAAAGTATTCCTGTTTAAACGTAATATTTAACCCGTCAGTGGTTATTATGTTCCTTACTCAGCTGCAAAAAAGTCAAGAATCCAAGCTGCCAAAATATAGGTTTGGATGTCTAATTAAGGTAAAGAAATTCTTTAGTGAATTTAAATATACTATTAGAATTATAGTGAAAACAGTTTTGGGTTTAAAGTGAATAATTTCCCATTTGGAGGTGGAAAAAATGAGTGTTTGCCCGTTAAATCTTAAATCTGTCAGACGTTGCAGCCAGCATACCGTTATCTTCGCTTAGCATAAGAACTGGAACTGGGAAGAATCAGCCTGATTCTGCATAAAGGCAACCAAATCTGCCTACCTGCACCTCTGAGGCTCTTTACTTAACACTAGCTATTGTTTAATCGGCACAAAAAGCCGAAAAAAAAAACAAGCTGTTTCCAGTGTTTGCGCTAAACTAAGGTCTTCTCATCGAACACTAAACCAGAGAGCAGATACGCTCATTTCCCAACATGATGAGTCTGCAGATATAGTGCCAGTTGTGGCATTGTAAGTATTAGATATGTCCTGTTCATGTCAGCCTCCTGTAGAGACGTTTCCCAGCTCAGACAGCGATGTCACTTTACAGTGTCACCTTATTGGTTTCACTTTGGGTTTTTTTTTAATCATTGCTTGTTGAATGTTTTCTTTGCCAAATAGGTACAATGTCTGCTGCTTTACTGTCTGATTTTCGGGGTGCACAGTGTGAATGATGGCTAAAGGGATGCAGTCTGGTACACTCATATCCACTCTGCATGGTAATTTATCACGAGTCAATCCATTGGAGCCCTTCCTATCGTGTATTATGAATCCAAAGTCTTTTATTTAACCATGTCAGACTTAATTCCTGTAATCTGAGCAAATTAACCTAAAAAGATTCCTTTTAAAAGAAAAAAGATATTAAAATAAGTTTCCTTTTTTTACCCTAAAATAGGGTCTAACTCTGATGCTTTTCAAAATCCCTCATCGGTCCACAGTTCTGTATATTTATTGAATATATTATTAAAAAGATTTTTTTTAAAAACTGATGACACAATAAATAAAACAATGAGACAATGTAGTTAATTATTGTTCGTCACAAAACGGTTCCTGACATGATTGAGGTTATTTCACTGCCAGGGAAAACCAGCATGTGCCACAGAGCGCTGGACTGACCTGAGAGCAGCCTTCAGACAGGCAGGCAGGTGTGTTTTACAGGCCTCTAAAAGGTCCACCTGTAGCCGAATGTCATAAATGCTCACTGGACATGCAGTAACGCGTGTTTGAAGCCTACCTGCTCCAGGCGACAGTGGCCAGTGCTCCTCTTAGGCAGCCAAATGTACAATCATTCGATGGGGCAGGTTTGGCTAAAGGGGATAAATGGTGTAAAACATGTCCAAATGTACACTTCTTCAGAAGTCTGGAAAAACCAGCCTGATCCGTCACCCTCAAGTCACATCTTTCACTTCTAATTACCTGCTGGATTCTCAGCCTGTCTTCAGAACGTGAGAGGGGGGGTTGCCTGGTATTTGGGAACCTCGGTTTTTTTCCCTTCACAAGGATTTGTGGCACAGCTGGTTTTCCATGGCCCAGAGCATAATAAATGACCTTGGGAGGCTGCGGTTCTTCTGTGAGTTGTAAAGAGTTGTGAAACCATGTCGTCCCCGGTCTGAGGCTCGAGCTGTACCAGTCTGACGACCACGTCAAACAAACCAGAGAAGGCAGAAACATGACAATAAAAACACTCTGAAAACGTTAAAACGTTACCTGACGTGTGGCTTCTTTGTTTTCAACTATAAATTGAGATTTGTTTTCTTTTTGTCAAGCGTTAGCTTGTTTGGTTTTGAAAACAGGGCAACTTTTCTAGGGTGGTATCAGTGGTTTGAGCATCGCAGACTGAGAGGAGGGCTTCAGCTCTGACAACAGTGGGACATGCAGAGAGAACAACGTGTCCCACACCCCTGTGGGGTGTCAGCCAGCAGAGAACAGAGATTCATTAGTTTACTGACATGTGGGTGTGGCTGTGCTCTCTTCAGTCGTCTCTGGAGATTTTCTGACTCAATTTTCCATGACGGTGAAACATTGGCTTTGCTCCAAGTGATGACACTGGAGTTAGGACCAGGTTTCTAAAGTTTTAATTGATTATTTTTCTCCTTTTCTTTTAACCTTCCATTCACTTGTTGTGAGAAAAATTTTGATGTGCCTAATTTCAGCTAGTCAAGCTCACATCGGTACTGGTTCACAGAAAACAGCCGGCTGTGTCGGATTGGCTGAGGGCTCTGGCATACTCCTGCTCGGCTCAGTGGGAAGCACCGTGTTTCTACATGAATGAACATGGCCTGGCTGTCAGAAGGCTGAGCGGCAGAAATCTGTGTTACACAGGGGAGGAAGCTGCTGTTTGATTCGAACGACAAGCAGAGCTGAGGAAAACTCAGCAAGCACAAGACCATTTCCTTCCTTTTTTTAAGTGGTATCAGATGCTGAGTTATGCAAGACCACAATTTAAAAAAAAAAAAAAGAAAAAAAATGGCGCAAGTTTCCATAGAAACACTCATAAAACTGGTTAAAACATTTCACTGATAATCCCCAAACGGGTGACTCTCGCATTATCTCGTACATGTAAACAAAGTGTACACAGCATAGCTTGGAAACATAGTTGCAGTATGTCGTTGGCTCTTTGGAACAGTCTCTGTTGCCATGTTGTTGGTAGGTGGCTATGACTGATAGAGAAATGTCTGGTATGCTGGTGGAAGCTGAAGCCCAGAAGAAACAGAGGAGTCTGCCAGTCCTGGACCAGGCTCTTTGATCCTACATTCAGAGGCTGTAAATATCTGCTAGAGTCCTGTAAACAGTTGTCATGCATGCAGAGCTCACAGACGGTGGTAAGAAAGTCTTAGCTGGAGCTCACACCCCCAAAGGCCTCAGATTAAAGGGTCATCATGCAGCATGGCAGTGGATAACCCGCACCCTGACTGAATGCCGCTGCAGTCTTCAGAGACCTTCCCTCTACGTGTTGGTAAGGGTGTGCCAGTGGCACACCTGCTGACCCTCTGCCTCCTTCATCTCAGTCCAGTGGGCCTGCTGCTCCTCGCTGGAGCTGTTAAGGCCCAGGGAGACCCAGCCCAGCCTCTCCCGGGGCAGCATGCTGCTTCGGCGGCAGAACACCGTCAGCACCAGCGACACTTCAGACAGCTGGAACAGTGCCACCTGGAACAGGAACGTCTCCTTGTAGGTGGGGTTGGGCCGGCCGCGGCACACGGCCGTGCGATAATTGGACATCTCTTTGCCCTTGGAGTCCAGCATGGTCAGCCTCACATAGGTGTCTGAGGGGAGGAGAGGGAGCGAGGTGAGACAGTGCCATCATGTGGTGGGATGTCGGTACAGCAACAGTACCAGTAGGTTAATACCAGGACTCAAGACCAGTAAAGTACACAAAATATATTTTATTATACATTTTCTCTATTATTCCTGTTGGTATGCAGCATTGAACACATTTTGCGAATGGCGAATGGTAGTACGACAACAATTAATGTAGTGCATTAATTGTGTGTGCATACAGATAGATCAGACCACAATGAAAGTGCCCTGTCATTCAAAAATAATCCAGGGCTGATCTAACAGCATATACATCTGATACCTCAAATATGAGGTGTGTAATTAATATAAGCAACTGTTTCCTATAACACTTTCAACTGAAGATGAATCTAGAGCCTATAGACAGTTTGAGTGGCTGAGCATAAAGACTGCACACAACACACGTTTTAAAAAGACTCTAAGCTCCTCTATAGCTCACAAATGAACTCATATTTTGTAAAAATGGCCTATATTATAACCTTTGGACACAGCCAGGCTAGCTGTTTCCTGTTTTCAGTCTTTATTTTTTTTTTACTCTTATTTTATTTATAATTTTACCCTCCTCAAGAAAAAAGAACATTCTCTCCACATGACCTTTGTTTTACATAATATCTCTGTACACACAACAATGCAAATATGGCCAAACATAAATTAACCATAACAGGTCTGCCATTGTTGGTGTAGTTTCTTGCGCATGCTCTTTAAAAAAAATAACAACAATGGCGTACACAAACTGAGCTGTTACGTAATCCTTTTCCCAAATGCTCCATTTTCTTTTAATATGCAGGAGGAACTCTGAAAAATCTAAATTTTTCGTGACTAAAAATGCAGTGTGCATGTGAATAAGAGGCCAAAAGACATGACAATAAACATTTATGATATTCTTTTAAAGAGATAACTTCTAATTTTCAGTGCCATGAAGAGTGACAAAAACATGGATGACCTTAAAAAAAGATACATAATTGAAACCTAATATTGCTGACTTACCTCTCATGATATACAGCTGCCCGCCTACAAAGTGTTTTATACAACAGAACAGGCCGTCTGTGGCAAGCATCACCGCACACAAGGTAGGAAAGAAGACAGAAGTGAAGCAGTCAGAAAGGAACAGCTTAAATATATGTGATTCACAGCTGCAGGTCTGCTACTCCGCGATCGCTCCAACAATGCTGCTCTAATCACGTCAATGATTAAAAGCCAGGGCTGTTGCTGGGAAATATTCAAAAGTAACAGTGCAAAATTCTTTTTTTTTTTTTTTTTTTTTTTACATGCGGCGGCTAGGAGGATTGTTCATCTGCTTTGCCAAAACAATCACCTGTAGAATCGGCTCATGAGGGAGATTTTTGTTTTTAGTCACAAAGTCACAGACTGGCACAGATTAAAACAGTTTGAAAATAGAGCAGTGATACATACTGACGGGTTTGTCAGACGCTACAGTTTGGAAGTGGCTCCCCTGGATGACCTCTGCAGAGAGCTGTCCAGTGGCAGAGTTGTAAATGAGGCCCAGGAGGATCTCTGGTAAGGAGGAGTCCTCCATGGAGCGACAGGACACAGCCCCGGCACTGCGAGACACGCTCACCAGAGAGCCGCACCCCTGGCAGGGGGAAAACACACAGGGGAGGCATGCAGAGAAGGAAGAAAGCTTGATGAACAGACCAAAAAATAATTTTCACCGCACAGAATCTGGGAACCAAATTACAAAAATACTAGGAATCAAAGCAGGTCGGTATGCCAGTTTTGTTCAATCTGGAATATTTCCACAATGAGTAGAAGTGACATGTCATGGCCTTTAGAGGATGAATCTGATTGTGGTGATTCTAGCATCACCATGATATAGATATTTGAAGCTTTGAGCTAAATTTCCTCACTATGACTGTCAATAAAAATTTGGCACACACATTAATGCTCCTATGAGGATATACGGTAATACCTGATGATCGATTCATCAACAAATACCTGCACAACTAGTAGCATTCCCATCAGCTGTACTTTATTTGGACTTTTCTGCTGATAAACAAATGTTGGGAGGCTAATTATTTAACCAGTTAAACATCAGCGTGTCAGCATTGTCAATTCAAGAACATTAGCATGTCAATGTAGCATCAGAATGTGTTTTTAATGCAGTTAGTTATCAATAAAGTAGTGAATATTCTGATAACTGTGTGGTCTGAGAATATTCCAACCTTCATATAGTGATTAAAATCTTTGACATTTTGGCTGCAGGACTCAATCAACTGTAATTTAAAATTCAAATGTGACAATTCCCTTGTCTTAAATTATGGTTCATTGAATATTACTGGAATTTGGACATTATCCTAAACACAGGATGTCAAATGTTACCAGAGCTGTAAATCCAGGTTGTTTTATAGTCTTATAGACTGAAGAGATGATTAAAATAAGAAAAAGAAATGAATCAATAATCAACATGGACGTCTACAGCTGCCTGAGAGAGAACTCACTGTGAGTTCGGAGCCCGGCTCCAGGGTGACAGGCAGAGCAATCTTGCCCTGCAGGTTGAGCTTGGTCAGGTAGAACACTTTCTCCCCCAGGACTTTCTCTTTTTTCATCCGCCGGATGCTGTACAGGCGGAAGCGGACTGCATAGTCCCCTAGGGCCTCCTGTTCCACCCGGGAGAACTTGAATGTTTCCGTGAAGACGGGACACGGGCCCCTCTGCACGCCAGTCTTGGCTCGCTGCTTCTTGGTGGGCAGCAGGACCAGGTGGACCTGCCACGCAATGTTGCCCGTCTGTTTCAATGCAGGGATGTCAGTCGCAGCCGTGACCGTGACGGCCAAATACTGCTCACTGGAGTCGTACTCAAAGGCCACGTCCAGCGTGCCGTACTTGGCGAGCGGCTCGGGCTCGTAGGTTGTGGGGAGCTGAGGATCAGGGTCCTGAATGACAGAGACACGATGAGAGGGAAGCTGACATTCGAGATGTTCTGTGGGCCTAGTGGAAACTGCAACAATGCTGGCCAATATGATTTCTTGTTAAAGGTTACAGTTTCTAAAAAAATTACACTTCTTTTATTATCTACTCACACAAATTTAGATGAAAGTCTGATAAAGTGGCATCTTCAATTAGTTTTGGATTTCAGGGCCTCGGGATTATGTTGGACAAGCTGTGTCGATTTTTTAAATCCCCAGTTCTTTCAGTTGGTTGGGCCAAACAAACAGCTGCAAAGTTTGTTTGGACCAGAAAAAACTTCACATGGGTGAGTAGATAATACAAACACTGTAAACGATGTAATGTTTCTACACACTGTTATAACAAATTGTTTTAACTTCAAAAAGTTAGTGTCTAAACAGTGACTGCACTGAAATACTGAAGTAATTTCCAAAAAGATGAACTTTTAGACCCTCAAAGACCAGGAAATAGGAGTTAAACAATACCGAAATTCTCCCTTAAGATTTAAAGCTACATGGACTCGGAGAGACAAATTACACTAAATCTTAAATGATTGACTGTTACCTCAAATGTTTTTTTTTAGGCCGACAGTAACTTCTTGAAGTTAAATCAACTAGCTATTTTTTACAGTATGTTCATGGTGAACTGCAGGGTAGCTGTAAGCCAAACAAGCCATGGAATTAATTGTTTTTAAAGACACACATCACCGACATAAGTAAAGTACAAAAATTAAGCCAAAATATCCAAGATATGGATGGAGCAGGCAGAACTCAAACAGGTACGAAGGGAAGTCAAACACAGACTCAGAGAGAGTAAGGACGCCTACAGGCAGAAAATTGGAGGAGAAGCTGGGGAGGAACAAGGCCCAGGATGTTTGGAGTGGAGTAAGTACATCACCGGCTTCGGGAGGAAAGGAGGAAGAGGAGCAGTCGAGGAGAACACTCAGAGGCCAAACGAGTTGAACCAGTTTTTCAACAGGTTTGACTCCAGCCCCCACCCCCCATAAGCCCATACTTTACTGCCCCACCACAGCCAGCCCCCACCTCCGCCTCCACCCCCCAGAATGGACTACACATCACAGCCTGACAAGTGAGAGAGTTGGAGAGGCTCCACCAGGGAAAAGCTTATGGACCGGACGGCATCAGCCCTCGAGTGCTGAGGGCGTGTTCCAGCCAGTTGAGCGGAGTCCTCCTACCTGCACTGAACTCTGCACTCTGCACTATATGGGAGACATTGAACCCCCCTCCTAACCCCGGAGGGGAGAGGAGAGTTGGGTACCCGGAGGGTGCGCGGTGCGGTGTGTCACCAAGCACCGCCCCGCACTGCTTAAGGTTCCGAAGAGGTGGGGGTAAAGGAGGATGGCCGGGCCCAGCGGGGAGGCACCGGAGATGGTTCTGGTGAGAACCCCTAAACCCCAGACGAGAGGGGGATTTGTTCGCGTGTGCGTGTGGTGAGACGCACCTGTACTTTTATTTTTATTTTATTTTAAACTTCTATACCTTTATAGTGTTATATATCCACTGGTCCTGTACCAGGACAATCTTGCTGCTGTGACAAATTAATTTCCCTACGGGGATTAATAAGAGTCATCTCTATCCATCGAACTAAGATACGAGTGCCACCATCTTGGCGGCATCATTGGAGTCGGTGCAGTAGCAGCTGGGAAGAGGAGCTGCGGTATTGATTTCCATGCCGTACATTTTACCTTCTGTTACTCAGAAGGTGAAATGTACACTAAACTGACCTCTGTTCCCACCACAGCCGTGCTGTCACTGGGGATGTCCTCCTCACAGCCTTTGTTGAGGTAGCTCTCCATGTCCGGGTCCACGCTGGCCTCGCTGGAGCAGCAGGGACTGTCGTAGCGCTGCGAGGATGACCCCCTCCTAACCCCTTGCTCTGGCCGGGAACGAGAGGAGCACAACAGCGTGCCCTCGTCCTGGTACGGAGGAGGCTGGGACCCATTGAAGGAGGAACCTTTTCTTGTTCTCTCGATGCTGTTGGCTGATTTCACGACAGCGATAGAGAGAGAGTATAATGATATGATAGGTGTGTTACTGGAGACCTGTGCTCTCATTACATATAACATTACATTAAAGTGTGCTATACCCACAGGTGAGACCATTTCATACTGAAGCAAATAAAGAATTACATTCAAGAGCCTAGTCAACTTTTCAAACTTTCAAACAAAAAAACCTTCAAATGAAGTGTTTGACAAAGAACAGATGACTGAATTTGGTTCTATCATTTATTCATGCAATGTGAATGGAAAGTGCAAAAACCAACATCACACCAATTACATTATTGTTCAACTTAAACACAATGTTTTAATTCTTACATCCAACAAGGAAGTCGAGTTAGATAGATAGATAGATAGATAGATGGATGGATGGATGGATGGATGGATGGATGGATGGATGGATGGATGGATGGATGGATGGATGGATGGATAGATAGATAGATAGATAGATAGATAGATAGATAGATAGAGAGAGATGACTTTATTGCTTTGTTTGTTCTCAGGATTATGTAAAAAACTACTGGATGGATTTCAACGAGCCTTGGTGGGAGGAGGAGGAGGGAGGGACTGAGGAAGAACCCATTCAATTTTGGTGCACATCCATTATTATTAACGGGCCTTGGCAGATGTATGCATTTCACTGAGTTCCACCCCAGTTTAGCCCCTTAACGCCTATCGCCACGAATTCGGATCGTATCCGCTTGCATTCAGACTGCAGCCGAGATAGCGTCAGCTTGAAAGCAAAAACCCAAATAAGTAATTTTTTTATACGCTTTAGACGCTTGATGTGATAATGTTAACAAATAAAATCCAAGATCATAAATGACTTAACAGAGTCACAATAGAAACTACTGCAGTAATGGTAGGGGATCAGTGAGGAAACAGGAAGTGTAAGCATGTGAATCGTTTGCATAAAGAATGAAAAACTAAGAACAATAGTACACTGTGCTCGGTAGTAGTACTATGCATTACTACTCTAATTTAATTGTGAAAATATGGCTGATGTTTTATGTATGTGTAACTTTACATAGCTCTATAAATATTTGAGGAATGAATTCATTATAATTTGAATATAATGGATATATGTTTTAATATTAACTTTAATAGTAAATTCCTTCTATTATGGTGTGTTCCATTTGATTTTGGAAGTTGGAAATTCTGAGATGCGAACTGAAAGTCGAACATGTAATCAGGAACGCACCCTGGATATGGAACTCCCACTGACAAACTCAGAGGGACCTCACTAACCTCAAGCTGGCTGCTGTGAAATTGAACTAAAAGCTGTACGATATCGTGTTTATGACCAACTTAGTATCTTTTTGTGTAATTCAATCAACCATACCAACATTATTGTGCAACGTCTATCTATGGACATGTTGTTATGCCGTGTTGGCATGCAAACTAATATGCAGTGTTACCAAAGCCGACAAAAGCAGTAGCTGCTTTTCCGACTTGTTACTAACTTGTAACTGGAACGCGGTCAACTCGCATGTGATGTCATTCCCATGTCTGATAACCGACTTCTGAGGTAGATGGAATAAACCATTTTTTTTTTATCAATTTCATATTCTTCAATGGGTTTTGCATTCTTAATTATTGATATTGGAATCACTGTCAGCGGGTCTCGTGTGTTGCTACCCTCCCGGTTGACTAACACAGCTCGTCTCACCGTGCTCGCTGGCCTCGCTGCTGTGGCCTCCCTGCTCGGTGAACTGTCTGCTGCCCCACACTGACGGTGTGTTCTGCTGGGCCACAGCCTCAGGGGCCTTGTCCTCCTCGCAGTCTGACAGCACTGCCCCTAAACAGAGCAAACAGAGACTCTGCTTCAAACTCTGCTTTCGTCCAACAAAACACAATACGTGCAGAGGTTTGGCACACAGCAGCCTGGAAACAAGATCTTGACGATTTCAAAAGAAAACGAGAAGAGACACAGGTGGTGAAAGAGAAGCGGCACACTATCTAACCTCCACTGCCTTTCTTTTTCTTCTTGCCTTTCTTCCCTTTTGCCTTCTTTTTCTCCACATCTGAGGCCTCTTCTGATTTCTTTGCTCCCTTCCCCTTTTTCTTCTTGTCTGCCTTTTTCTTTTCAACTGTTGAAGAAGCCTGCCTCTCGTCATCTCCTTCTCTCTCAAGGCTCTTCACCATCACTTTGTCTGCCTTTTCTTTTTGCTTTTTCTGCTTCGATAAGCAGCTTTCAGCCTCAGGACCGGGTGGCTGAGAAGCTTCATCGCAGTCTTCGGGTCCCTGCCGAACATCATGGTCTCCACCCTCAGTCGCCTTCCTGTCTCGTCCACTGTTGCCCGTTTCCTCCTCTCGGTGTCCGTCTTGTGATTCCTCTTTGGTTTTCTGTGACATGGCTTTTTTCTCCAGCTGCTTCTGTCTCCTTTCTCTTCTCCGTTGCTCTTTCTCCTCCCATAGCTCCTTTTCCTCTTTCTTCCTCCTTTCTTCCTCAGCTAACTCGGCGTCTGTCTTCTTAACTCTCCAGCATCCATCCCTCCACTCCCACTCCAGCTGGCTCGGCATGTACTCGGCCTCTGTGGCATCGCCGGCGGTGGTTCCACTGTCTGGCTCTCGAGATATCGGCCACATGCTTTTACCGCTGGCCTTGCACTCCTGCGCTGAGGAGGTGTGACCCGGCTCCTGGCTGCCATCATTTTCGCCCTCCTCCTCATCTTGTACCTTGCTGATGATTGTGGTGACCTGCTCAGTCAGTTGATCACTGACGGCGTAAGTAACGTCGCTGACAGCAGTGGCGAGGTCGTCCACGCGGCTGCTGACCGAGTCCAAGATGGAGGAAATGTTGACAGATGGGAAGTTGTGCTGGAAGCTCTTGAAGAAGGCCATCTCTCAGCCAGGGATCTCGCCGCTAGATTAGCTCATCAGAGCCACTGACACGGACATGTGGTCATTAGCAGGACGCAGTGCAGGTACCACAGTGTGTGTTAAGACATGCATACATGCCAAACAATATGGTGACTGTACACATTAAAATAAACAAGAGCTCTCTCATTCTTTTAGACATTATTCATTTAGAAAGAATCACTTGATTCTGTTCCTGCACATTAATGTGTTTTATCACAACGTTTGTGTGGCTCTGACGAAGGCTTGTGTGCCAATACGCAAACACCTATTTCACTCAGAGGAGGTTCACATGTAAATTAGCGATGGGCATTTTCAATATTTGAGTACTCTCATTTCCTTATGGTAAAACTTAATGGGAGCATATCTTCAGTCACCACTTTCTATATTAGCAGACTAATTTTCTCTGGTATCATCAGAGCAGCGTGTCATAACAGGGCTAGCAAATGATGTGATATGAGACTGATGTTCATGTCTTCACTGCACGTCGTTATCGTGTTTTTCGTCAAAGTATTTCCAAACATTACTTTTCCTGTTCCTGGCTGCCATGGTGCATAACACAAATAGAGTTAAACTGCTGTGATCAGTAATCATACCCAATTGTAAAGTAAATAAGGGTGCGCATTGTTGTTGTTTTGTAAAGGTGTGCTTTACAGTGATGCATTATTGCATTATCTAATCCATATGTACTGTACTTTTCCTTGAAATTGGTACGGTTTCATATTGGATGACAAAATCTTCAAATCTTTATATCAAACCAGAAAAATAAAAGCCAGTAATCATCCTAACGTGTGTGTTTTGGTACGTGTAAAAGTGTGTTGAGCACCATGCTGGCTGTCCTTATAGCCGCTGAGATGTGACAGTTTGTCAGGTTTCTCCACTGACAGCTTATTGCTGAGGTAGAGAAAAAACAGAGCCATCAACGCCATGAAGGCTGCAATGGAAGACAGGACACCCAGAAGCTCGGGAGAGACTGTTGAGAGAAGAGGGGAGGAAGAGGGGAGACAATGGAGGAAAAGGAGACACAGGAAGAAAAAGCCAAAATTAGAACATACCGATAATGAAAGAAGATAACTTTCCAAACCATATTTTAAAATACAAATGTATCAGTTGGTTTAAATAAAAACAAGCACAGACAGCTGCAGGCTAAAAACACTTCTTAGGCGGTTTGTTACCACTTTGATACCACAAATACTCATCATACATTTGATGATGGGCATCTTGTTGTTTAAAATGTTGCCTTGTCAGGGGAACGTTAGCTATTATACTTTTAAACAGTCAGTGGTTTTTCCACTTCAAAGGTATACCAGAAGCGGTCTACAGCAGCGTATGTAGGCCAACCATACTTCACGCAATCATGCAGCTCCGTGCTGCCGATGTGCTATTTTTATGAGAGCCTCAAAGGGACTGAGTCTTACTCAAATGTAGCTTCAGCACACCGGGCCAGCTGCACTGGGCCTGCAACTCTAATAGACAACAGCGCAGACACGCTGCAAAGGAACAGCTGAAGAACTGGGAAAGTCAGTGCTGTGGAGCGTGATCGGCATTTCTATAGACCAAATGCCTCAGCGGAAAGGTCAGGTTGTACAATAAAACACTCCACAAGTGGGGCTTTTTCATATATATAAGCTTCATTTCAAACTTAAGTATTGGAGGCATATAATACCATTTTTTGATCCCATAATGTTATGTGTATGCTCAACAGAGAATCCTTTAGTATTTCATTAGAGGTCTGAATCCTAAAGGCTTTAAAGGCACACAATTGTTTTCAACCCACCATTCAATAAACCTTAAACAAACATAGCGGGAAGGCCTGTCAAGCTTTGGATTTCTCTTCATGTTGCAAAAGTGAATATTAATTTACATAGAAATAATCAGCATTGAAAGAGTTTGGAGGGTCGAGTCTTTGCTGTATGGCCTTCAAATAGTAAAATAAAATATCACAACATTTTTAGGCCACATCATGATGAATGGTATATCACGCTATTTCTCCTCAAAAGCTCAGGGCTCTGGACTGGGTAACTACATCAAACATTGCATTTTTATTTTTTCTTTACCATAAACCATGATATCCATCCACAGTTGGTACTTTGACAAAATATTAACACAATGAGATATTTGACAAAATAATGTCACCAGCAATGTGAATTTAATGACTGAAAAGGATGAGGGCTAATAGAACAGGTATAACAATATGATATGTTAATAGAATTACATCTTTTTAATGTAATGCAGCCTTCAAAGCCTTGGAAAAGACAACAGGATATATATGAGCTGATGAGACTCTCATGTCACATTAACAATATACTGTATATTGTATGTATTAGCCAGACCTAGTGTATCATTTTCTAACTGCAGAGGTCTTTCCCATCGTGGATTTGATCCTTGATGCTAAGTTAGTGTTTAGGCTTGCCCTTAATAATGGTAAATGGTCAATTTTATTCAACAGTAATCTTAGCAGAAACATTAGTCCCCATCCTAAACGGGCCTTTGCTGTTCATGTAGGTAAAAAATAAATGTTGGAGAACTGCCTTAAAAGTTAGCTTTTACTAGCTAGAATTCAGCTACCTAATGAATGAATGTCCAGTATTCATTCTCCTTTAAGGTCTCTTTTGAACTCAACTTACATTTGAAATATCTGACTCTTCTTTAGCAGCTTAACCAACGCTTGTTGCTAGCATTGTTTGCCGTTTGGTGCTGAACGGGTCGTGTACAGAGGATTTATCAGGGGGTTTTCTGGTCCGGAAACAAACTGAAGCACAGCAGTAGATTTTAAAGGGCTTCAAATCAAAACAATGAGCTCAAAGATTTAAAAGAACACTTTGCAGCACTGATTATTATTATTATTCATGATTTATAATGTATCCTGTTTAATTTTACGATATTTTTGACCTGTTTTCAATTATCAGTTATCTAACTATCAATTCATTTAACTTTCTGTTTGACAGATTGTTGATCATGATCGTAAATGATTTCCAAAGGAATTGAGATCAATAATCGTTAAAAACAAAAAGAATTGATAGTACATTTCAGACCAATACATGTGGTGAAGCACACAAATGCTGTTGCTTTTGGTTTGCAGCTGGACTTCATCTCAGAAAAAACCATCATCAGGGATCACTGATGGAATTAGTCAATAGTTTGAAAACTGCTGTCTCCCTGAGAGCACTGGCAGGCATAGTTTCTCAACCCTTCTGGCAACGGGCAGAGTCCACTGCAGCCTGACAACAAGCGCCGCTGCCTGCTGTAACCTGCCAACATGATGGATTCCCCAAAAAATGGTGAAAAGAAGCAGGAGAGAGGTGTGAGAGCAATGTGGCAGCACAGGCTTACCTTCTCAGAGTGAATATCCTCTTTAAAGCCAGCTGTTACCAAAAACATTATTAGTGCTTCTGCTGTTTAACATATTAAACGATCTGAGAAGAAGGAAAAAAAATCATTTGCCCTGCTCTGAAGTTTAACATCATGCCATTAAACCCCCACGCTCTGTCTGGTCCGCCACTTGCCAGGCCTCTGACTGCTGACAGCTGATTAAGCCAGAAAGACCTAAGGCCACGGCTGCCCGATGAAAAGAACAGACTTACAGCCCTGCGTTTCGTGGTGTGATGACACTTCGTACATGGCCCTGCTTGGTAAATGTCAACGGTGGCTGAATAATTTAAACGCCAGAGGCAACTTGACCCCTCTGTCAATGTACACTGGAAGTGTAGCGAGCCAGCCTTTCAAACAACTCCCCCTCCTATCAGTTATTTTGATCATAATTCCTATCATTCTCCACTAAGTCTGATATTTCTTTTAGCAACAAATAATTTTAAAATGGATTTTTGTGTTTCCCTCTCTGTATTTTTCTTCCTTCACACCCTTCCACATCCCATCTCCGTGTGTGAATGTACAATGTGTGTGCCTGAGCACAACGAACAAGAAATATATAGCCAGATAACCAGATTTTGTTACAGCAGGCAAACCTAGGATTCCAAACTGAGCCTCTGGACTCAGGACTGGTAATTACTGTACCAGGCCTTCTAACAAACACAAAAATGCAGGCAATGAAGTATTCTGTGTGACCAGAGCAAACATTTAATAACCTGAGTGATAATAACCCAACTCAATTAGATGAAATGTTGTTGTGATGGAAACAAATCAACCTGACGTGATTCTGCATCTTTGGGGCACAAGAAAAACCAAACTATGTTTATTTCCCATAACTTATCCCACTTTATATACTTTTTAGATCAGTGCAGGCCATACTTGGCGGTAGTTTATAAGACATGCTTGTTTAAGAAGGTAGGCAAAGTTGCTTACACATGGACCCCTGATAAGCAACAAAACCTCCGCACTGAATAAATCATGAATGCGCAGCTGTCATCTTCTGCTGAAGTGAGCCAAAACTTGATATGTAATGAATAATTCACACGGATACATTATGGTTTTCTGAAGTCTGTACAGAGACACTTTCTACACTCACCCAACTTTGGTGAAAATTCACATGAAATGAGCGAAGTTTTATCCAGTAGAGTAAAACCAAGCACACACACGTATAAAATGTGAAACACACAAATGGAGGGACAGCTGTAACATGGCCTTACCTCGTCTGGCACAGATGAGCTCATGAACACCACAGTTCCTCCCCCCTCCTGAGGAAGAGATGAAACGTTCAGAGTTAGAGGTTAAAATGAGATTCCGCTTATTTGACAAACATATGGCCAAGGCCTCAGGTTAGAACGGCTGGCAGATGGTTACGCCAACAGAGCATAAACTGATTAGCTAAAACAAGTTGAGAAAGATGGGGATGTTTGGGGAGAAAAAAATGATTTTAATACATGTGTGAAGGTAAATTCGGCTAATATACATTTTATTGCTGACAAAAAAGTTTATAAATTTTGTGTTTGCCTGTTGATCGTAAAAAAGTAATTGCTTATAAAGGACACAGCAAGTTTAGCTTAGATAAATTAAGCTCATTGACTGTACATTAAAAAAACTTCCAGCCCTCAAAAGCAAACCAAAATGCCTTAAACCTGCATTCTAACAAAATCCCAGCAGGGGGCAGAAAGAAGAGGCCTCTATGCAAGAACGACCCCCCAACCTAGCTGGTTTTCTGCCTAACTGGGCTGGCTCAAAATGTGTTTATGGTCTGAATCTCCAGTTTAAAGTTTTTCCGAGAACAGCACAAAGTTGTCATTTTGAAAACTTTGGGCCCATTAAAAATAAAACAGAACGCAAAGCGGGTTTGTTTGTAGGGTGTGGCTACACAAATCAGCTGTCACATGAAACAGTCCAAGAGGCGGAAGGGTCGCTGCCAATAGAGCTAATGCTTAGCACAGCAAACTGAGTCATGAATCAAGTGCGGTTATCTAGATAAGCTTGCAGGTAGGAGAGCAAATCCACGGTTTCTCAGTCAGATTAGCTCCTTGTTCCTGCTCTCTAATCAAAATGCATCACTTCTGAAACCAACCACACAACATAGCTGTATCTGTAAAGCCAATCTCGAGGCCTCAGAATTGGTTGGTCAACAGCTAGCCTACAGGCATGAAAAACAAAGTGTAAAAGCCACAAGTCAAATTTTGTGTTTGCTAATTTCAGACTGCTTCCAATCTTTCTTTTAAATAAAGTAACGGTTGTCCTGTTCCTGCTTCATGCTGTATGTAAATGTGAGGTACGAGAATGACATTAATCTTCCTCCAAAAAGAAACTGAACAATCCTATTTCCCTAAATATTATATAGCTATAGTTGTAAAATAGCTTAAAATAGATAAACAGTACCAATGTATGGCATTTGCAGCAATCTCTGAAGAATTAATACTGCCACCTACAAAGGAATGAATTGGAATATTTGCCTCTATAAATGGGTAATAATGTAATAAAGTATACATATTAAATGCAATAACTAGTACTTCAATGCATCTTTCATGAGATTTCAGGTAATAATTGATTTCAAGTAATAATTTTTATTTATAATTAGCTGCATCAGTGCAGTACTCTGTTTAACGGAATGTTCTATTTTAATTCAGTCTTGACGTATAGCAACAAAGATGTTGTTTACTGGAATAACCTCACAATTTACCAAAATAATTTCTGAGTCTGACACTTAATGATGGCAAGCACGAAATGTGACCAAATCAATTCAATTCATTTGACCTTGTAATATTTAAAAGCTCAACAAATTTTATTTAAAATTGACGAAAAACAAATCATAGATGGTAAAATTCTCCCTGCACTGAAATTCAACAAAACAAGTCCTCATCTTTGACCTTATATCCAACCCTGCAAAAAATTCAGTTTTGATTAGCAATGCCCTTGGGCTTCTGACGTCACATTTGAAGCCAGAGGCTAAAATCATTGTATTTTCTTTGACTTTGGCTTAAAATTTGATTAACCCAGTTGTCAGCAGAAACGTTTCCTATCCACTATCCAAAAAAAAATGCAAAATTAAAATCATTCCTGTCATTAAAGATTTGGAACTTATTTTGTCTGCTCTACCCTCAACTACCGCAGCTCTCTTTATCAATCAGTCACCTCTATCATGTCTGCAACTGGTTCAAAAATCAGCTGCATCACTGACACCAGAGGAGGAGAGACCATATCTCCCCTTTACTGGCCTCTCTTATCTGGCTACCAGTGAAAAAGTGCAGGATTCATTTAGAGATCTTTTTATTCGTTTTTAAAGCACTGTACAGTTTGTCACCAGGTTAAATTTCAGAGCCTCAGATCTTTCAACCAATCACTGCCCTCCATTCCATGTCTGCTAAAAACCTGAGGTGATGTGATATTTTCATGTTACTAGCCCTAAACTGTCAAATAGTCCACCACTAATAGTTTGATCAATGCCTTATGCAAATTCAAAATCTATTTAAAAACACATCGTTTTTTTAGTTATACAAATGAGCAGCATGAAGACGATCCACCAGTCTCTCATTTTTATTCTTTTGTTTCATTGTTGTCCTATTTTCACTGCGTTTTATACTCCGTTTTTGTTCATTTGGTCTTGTTTTGCCATGCATTATCCCTTTGTGAAACACTCTAGAGTTCAAAATGTGGTCTAAAAATAAGCTTAACCTGTCAAGATTCATGATTACAACATACTCTCTCTTTTTCTCCATTTACATGCACACTGAGGACCTGAAATTATTTACCGATTAATCGATTAAAATAAAATCCACAACTATATTAAACAACCCTTTCAGTCTTGTATGAGACAAAAATCAAACGTTATTTCCAGCTTCTTAAACGTCGGGATTTGCGACTTTTCTTTGCCATTTTGAGGCAACGCTGACGTGAGACGTCGTCATTAGAGGCGTCCTGCGGCTTTCAGGTGTTAACAAACACGCTGCACGCTCAGCTGCACGTGACACGGTAAACACAAGTGACCGGACGAAGCACGCGCACGCACTCCGCCGTGTTTCCGGTCACTTTCACTGGAACCTTGAGGAGACACCGGCGTCACAGGCGTTAATACTGGATTCACACTGTCCGTGACGACCGGTGGGAACACTCTCAGCGTTCATATCCACAAAAATAACCAACTGACAATGGAGTCGTTTATTTAACTCCAACGGCGGATATATTAATCCGCCAAGTGATGCAGCTCGTTCACAGGGGCAAAACAAAGTTGCGGTGGTGATGCTGAAGCGACATTTAAAGAACAAAAATATATATTTAAAAGAATCGTTACACGGGATTGAGTCACTCAGACATGTCCCCCATGTCATCAAACAGCTATTTAAAAGCCCCGGGACAAGCGGGACTATTTTGCGTGTACCTTCACTTAAGCGTCACTCTACGCGCGCATCCTCTGAAGGAACCATAACATTCCGCACTTCAGCTAGCTGTCCTGGCAGCGGACCACTGCGGCACTCACAGCGACGTTCAACCCATGAAACGGGTTTAAAAATAGAACAGTGGCTGACAAAAAAAATATGTGAATCACCAGCGTTCTGATTCTGCCCCCAGCAAAGTTTCACACGTGTCCCACAGCACATTTCGGCCCGCGTACTTACCGTCAATCGCCATGATGCTCCGTCCCGGCCTCTACCAACCGTGGGGGGAGGAGGGAGGGCGCTCATGCCAGAGAGTGTGTGTGTGTGTGTGTGTGTGTGTGTGTGTGTGTGTGTGTGTGAAAGAGTTTGTGTAAGCGTCGTCTAAATTATTAAGCAAAAAAAAATCAAAAAGCCAAATTATGCAAGATTTCAATATCAAACACAACATTTTTTAAAAAGGTAAATAATGATGAATCAATTTTAACCGTGAATTCTGTATTTTTTTTTAATTTTTTTTTAGCCCAAACCATATTTGCTGGTCGTTGAGAGACTAATAAACGCATCTGTTTTTGATAAATATAGAGTTCAGTTGCAAAGAACATTTAACCCAACAAGGATGCGGCACAGGGCAAGCCAAAATGTTGGAATTAAATTGTTCTTTTTGCCACTAGATATATTCAAACTAAGGTAAGAAAAACTGTATGTACAAACATTGATTTCATACAGTATCTTTACAATTACTAAGTCAAAAACACGTGGGACTTTTACTGCTGGTATTTTTTTCATGTTAACCAGACACTTGCCATAATATTTTGAGTGCAGTGAGTTACAAGAGGGAGCAATTTATTTCTGTCAACTTTACTTGCCCAGTGCTATTTTATTGTATGGCCCCACTGAGCTAAACAGTCTCAGGAATCAAACTCCATAATGGAGGAATTTAAAGAAAAAAACATGTCTTTTGGGAACTTTTAGAAGCTTAAAGAGCAGGACAGAGGGCTTATATTGAAAAATAATGGAATTTTCCAATAAACTGAAATCCAATCGGCAGCACAATGAGAGAAGAAGGCCTGTGGATGTGGAAAGCCAAAACTAAACCATAAAACCGCAAAAAATTAAGACATTTTTTAAAATTAACATAAAGCCACATAATAAGATTACCTTAAAATAAAGATGCACCAAGCTGCACACTGGTGTATAATATATATGTATATTTGTTGCACATTATTATTTGACCCATTTACTATTAGATTATAATTCATATCACTATACATTAAATGTCAAAAATGTGATGTCTTTAAGAAATTAATTTACAAACTATAAAAAAAAAAAAAAATGAGATGAAGTCACTACTATCAGTCCTAAATGTGACTCCTATGATTGTGTAAGAACTTTTAAGATGTTCAAGTACCTCACTTAACTTCAACATTACTACCTCAAAGTTTTGGTTCTCCTTTGAGAGCTGCATGTGAACACCATTAAATTACAACCATAAAGTATTTGATTTTCTTTTCAAAACATTTGCCATTATTACATTTCTAAAACAACCCCAGCTCTTTTGGACCCTGGTTGTAGAGATGTGCTCCCATTAATCCATAGGAGCATTCATGATGTTGGCCTCTGGCAACAGGAACTAAGGTCGGCCTTGCAATGGTTAATGTTTCTGCTGCATTAAAGTGTTTGTTGTATTTCACTGCTATAGATGATTAAAGATAAGTTGATTCTATCTTGTTTACGTGCTGGTTGTTTTTCCTGTGTTTCTCAAATCATTTTCCTAAAGTTTTAGGGTCTGAAAAAAATCTTAATATACATCATGCTATTGCAAGTCCGGGGTAACATGAAGTAGACACAGTTAGTTTCAGTTAAAAACAGTATGTTCATAAGAATTTGGACAGTGACACAATTCTCTGTTCACAAATGTACATAATGTACAATAATGGATCTGGAAAAAAGCAATCAACATGTAACTGAAGAGTAGATTTTCAGCTTTAATTCACCCATCCTTAACCAATTAAGATTCAGAACCATTTTGACACAAAGTCCCCTATTTTCGGTGGCTTTTGCATTGGTCCTTGTGTCCAACTTCCATACTGGATTAGTTTCTCCCCAAAATATGTATTTTGAGAATTTTAGTCCCTCAAAGTTTGGGAAATAGGGCTACGGTTGAAAAATACCAAGATTCTCCTATTAGGGTAATTTCAACTTCCACCTCTTTACATAGAATCAGATTAGATTTCCAATTACTTTTGACAGCACTGATGTTGTATGTGCTTCAGATGAATATAATAGAACCTTCATTAACATCATTGTTATTTCCAATGTTCACCTTACTGTTTCCTTTTAAAATGGTTGTTGCTACAAAGTTGGAAGCACCGCAGTTTTAGCTGGTAAAGAAAATGATTAGAGGCCTCGGGGACGAAACGAGCTCAACCATCCAAATACTTCTGTCCTTATTCGTTCATTCTGTTCCACAGCTAACCAGGAACCACGTACGACCACGCCTTTCGCGTCACCGCCAGAGGACACGCCCACTCGACGCTTCTTTCGCACGTTTCCGGGAAAGTTCAGTCGCTTCCTCTACCTCACCTTTGTGCTGGGGGAGTAAACAGTTTAGGTCGACACAAAAGTCCCAAAAATGAGTGAAAACAAGCCAAACATCTCGGCTCCGGCCGAAGACAGCGAGGAGGAGACAGACTGGGCTAAGGCCAAGGCTTTTTTCGACAACCTCAAAACAAAAAAACCGAGACCCGTAAGTCACGTATTCTGTTGAGACGTTCATTTACGTGAGTTTTTTTTACGCACACTTTACGCTTTGCTGCCAAACAATAGTGTTCTTGTATTGTTTGTTGTCTCCATGCCCATCTTGGCAGCCCAAACCCCGGTATGCTGTCACCATCGCAGTCTCCTCGCGCACCCTCTTCAACATGGTAGCAGAGCGGAAAATCTACAAGGAGGAGGGGGTGGAGAAGTACGTGGCTTATCAGGAAGAGCACGAGAACGAGCCCCTGCAACCGGGAGCTGCCTTCCCATTCGTCAGGGTAAGGTTAGGCCCGAGGACCCTTCAGCACGGGTGTGGTCCCTGCTGATGTGAAGCGTTTCTGCACATTCCCCACTTAAAGTAACCGTCAGGGAGGTCTGATAATAGACTGTTTTTCACGAAGGCCACGCTTCAAAAACAATCCCACACTTCATTTTCATGTGTCTTACGTTATTCATTCATTTTCACTTCCTATCAGATGGTAGGAAGTTGGCTACAGAGGTTCTTGCCTCTGCTGCCAAATATGTATGGCGTCAGTTGAATATAATGAGGATATAAACAAGACAATAAAACAGCAAATCAATGATAAAGCAGAGTGGTGGAGTGTCTTCATCATATCAGTCTCTATGCCTGGACTGCAAAATCGAGCACTCCGAATGGTTTGTTTCTTGCTGAAAAGTAGTCACACAAGTTCTGTAAGTCTTCAGCCAGGCAGGCAGACAGCATTTTTGCAAGAGGGAGGAGGTGTCAAACCAGCCATAAAGGCTGATTTATGTTCGGAGATGATGATTTTAGCCTAACCTAAACCTGCCTGGGTTGCCTCTGTGTTGACTCAGAAATAAAAATTCAGCAATTATCTGCAGTAATTAACCCCAAGTTTCAAAGTTCTAGAAACATTTTTGGACTTCAATAAACCAGTGTTGTGGCATTTTTTTTTTTTTTTTACAGTATACCTTGATATCAGTATTGCAACACAAAAACACAGTTTTTGATAAATAATTATCAGTAATGTGGATTTAATGACTGCAGTGGTTAAAGGCGAATATTTAGAAGAGGGAGAACACTCTGATTAGCCCCGAAAATACCATAATTTTATTGTAATGCTCCTTTTAAAACCAGGAAAAGACAACGCTTATGTCATAGCACAGTATAACAATATCCAAATTCTCAGGTTATAGATATTCTTATATCATGATAACGACATATATCTTCCATATTTCCCAGCCTTAGTGGGAGATGACTTTTTTAAAACATACAAAAAAAAGCTCCACAAAGATTAATGGGTGTAGTTAAAGTCTAAGAAGGCCCTGAAATCCCAGACTGATCTCAAAAGTTGTTATTTACCCACTTTTTAAGCCAAAATCGTCACTGAGGGTGTTTGTGCGAGCACCTTTAGCTTGGTGGCTACAGCTAACTTTTCAGCTTCAAATCCGTTTTGAGATCTCCAGGTTTCCAGATACTCTGATCACACCAATCAAACTGTGTGGAGATTTAACTTTTTTTCCCCTCTCCTGTTTTTAATGTTTTTAAACAATCCTCCATCTGCTTAAGCAGTAGTTCCTTTAGGAAGACTCCTGCTTAACCTCTACGATTGTTTCAAAACTTTACTTGACTTTTCTTCAGCATTGAGTTAATAGATAATAACTGAGTAATATACCTTACAATATATATGTTTATATTACTAATGTATATTAAATATTGTGACTTGTTCCTTTTAGAAGGGTGTGGCTTAAGAGGGATAAGCCTGTGGTTGAAATGTTGAAACATTTGTGTTGTAACTTCATGTTCGAATGCTCTACGGCACAACATCCAGTCCTGTGATGTAAAGCTCTCCTTCCTCTTCCACAGGCGTTGATGAATGTCAACTCGAGACTGAGGGAGCTCTACCCAGAGAGCGAAGAGCTGTTTGACATCGTCTTAATGACTAACAACCATGCCCAAGTTGGAGTTCGCCTCATAAACAGCATTAATCACTACGGTACGCTGAGCCCTTAACCAAACATCGATTGTCTTAGCGCAGCGTGCTCAGACTGGAATTGATGTCACAGTGTAATTAAGATTTATTTCTCTCATCTTCATCTTCCTTTTATACTTTATAGATTTGACCATAGAGAGATTCTGTATGACGGGAGGGAAAAGTCCTATAGGCTACCTCAAGGCCTACATGACAAACCTGTACCTCTCCAAAGATTCAGAAAAAGTCACAGAGGCCATAGACGAAGGTACGTCGGATTGTAATCCTTGTTTTTTATCACACACGACCCTTAAAATTTAAAAAAAACAAAATATATTTGTACAATAAATAGATTTACACATCAGCAACCTCAGACACACTTTAATGTTTGCGAGGGTGTGCTTTATGGCACCCTGTCTGCCAAATACGCACTGAGCAAACAGATATGACACATTCACATGCATGTTGAAATTTCGCTGTTTGCTAGAACAAAAAAAAGTATTTGCGTGATTGCTTCATCTGCTGTCTTCTTTCTGTTTCATGGCTGTTGGTCATCTAAAATTAGTTACATAGAGTCTTCAGTTTCACTTTTAGGTCTGACAGATTGTGACTGGGATGGGATGGCCCATAATAACACACCCTGTGATTTGTAATTGTGTTGTTTGATCTAGGTACCAGTTCTTACTGTTACTTAAATGTAAGTAAAGTAGGAGGAAAGTAAGGAGAAATTGCAGATAATAGGAGTGTCATAACTGGCCTTTTCAGATATAAAATATTCAGTTTTCAACAGGTTTCCAATGTACAACACTAGCTAAAGGCTCCAGATTTATTATGAATTTTATTTAGATGGCAACAAACTTCCAAAATCTTTTAGAGTATCCCATAAAGGAGCACCTAAAAGCTGTTGTCAACATTTGAATGTCTTCAGCAAAGATCTAAGAATAATTTTCTGTTGTAAAAACCGGCGTGCGCTGCTAAAACGGTTAAAGATTTGTGAGTCAACGTTGCCTGGAGATGTGAGTGATCACTTTTTAGACTTAATCAACCATCCCAAAGCAGGCTTCTAAGCGGCCCTCTCCTCCCTTCCTTCAGGCATCGCTGCAGCCACCATGTTTATGCCTAAAACCGAGAATGAGTTGAGTGACACTGAGCTGCGAGTGGCGTTTGACGGCGACGCTGTCCTCTTCTCGGACGAGTCAGAGGTCATCGTGAAGGAACACGGCCTGGACACTTTCTTTGAACATGAGAAGGAGTTTGAGAACAAACCTCTCGCTCAGGTAACAGATTGTTGTTTGTCTGATGGAAAGATGTTTTATAGTTTCATAAAAAATGGGCTGAACAAGAAAATCAGCCTGACAACTTTCTTATTAGGTAGTTATGCTTTATGTTTTAATGGAATAAAACAGAGTGTAAATGTGATTTTGCTATCATATTTGGAACAGCAACAGCTGAATTTGGCGAAATAAATAGAAATGTCACAAGGGTTTAAGGACCTGCTCAGCCTGATCTGAATGTGTTGTAAAGGAGCAGTTTGTAAGATACTGAGTCATATTCCCGAGTCGTCAAATAGTCAGACAAAGGGCTGGCAGGTGGGGCGGCCACCAACCGAACCTGTCAATGATTTAAGGACTCAGGGAAACCTGTAGTGTTGATACCTGCCAATCTGGGAAACTAAAACAATCTACTATGTTACACATTATACCTTCAGTTTAGCCCTCGGGTTTGGGCTGTTTTTATCCTGAGGAATCGAAGATTGTATCAAAAAATAAGCAAAACCTTAGTAGTTTGGCTTAATTATGTGGCTCTTTCAGGGTCCCTTAAAATGTTTCCTGGAGGCTCTGGGGAAGCTCCAGAGAAAATTCTACGCCAAGAACCAGCGCTTGGAGTGCCCCATCCGAACCTTCCTGGTCACATCCCGCAGTGCCGCCAGCTCTGGCGCTCGTGTCCTGAAGACGCTCCGCAGCTGGGGCTTGGAGATCGACGAGGCGCTCTTCCTGGCCGGGGCTCCCAAGGGTCCGCTGCTAAAGAAAATCAAACCTCACATCTACTTCGATGATCAAATGTTCCACATCGAGGGGGCTAAGGAACTGGGGACCATAGCTGCACACGTGCCCTATGGGATAGGACAGAAGTACCACAAAGGGAAACTCATTGAGCAGCCGGCAACAAAGGAATAACCTGAAAAAGGTGGTTCAAATATTAAACATGCACTACATTGATTTACTCCAAAATAACATGTTTAGGAAAAAAGAATCTATTGATAGTAAAGAAATTTAGAGGATTAGGACATGTATTTGAAACAGACTAAATATATATAAAAGATACATTAGGGGCTATATACTTGGAGTTTAAATCTGTGTATCTGTTTACTGTGTTATAGTTTCACGTTTACATCGGAGTTCACGTCGTCTTCGTTTCATTTTCATGCATTCAGCATTTATTTATCTTAGTTTTTGGTTGTTTTTTGCTTGGTGTGTTCAGTATGGCCAGACAGGAGATCATTACTGCTGTAGATGTTTTTTGTTCAGAATTTGACCTTTCATGGAGTGAAAATATCACCGTCCAGACAAAACTGCCAATTCTACCAAACACATTCAGACATTTATCCAGCCTATTACTACAGGTTCAAAGGATAGTTAGAGGGCTAGAGTGTATAAGGCCACCACTGATGTTTCTTTCATTGTTACTGTCCTCAAACATTATAAAACACTGTTCTTCTGTCACTTTCTTCACGGCATCCATTCCCTCATGCTCTGATGACGGCCACTCAGCTGAAGTGATAACTCGCTTAGTGACGTGGCCAAAAGAATTTGGAACTGAAACTGAGATAAGTTCACTCTGTTCTAACATTCACATGCATACATAGCTACAGATATTGTAGGCAGCATTATTAGATATTGCATACAGCATGAACAATATCTAAATGTGCAATTTGTTTTACTTTAACACTGGTGATAGGAATGTTTTTTTTACACTTTGCACTGGATCTGGAAGTCAGGCAGCACACTGTGCCTACATTTTCATATTGTGTTTTTATATAGGAATAACTCCATACTGTATATTTGATTGCAGGATGCGTTTTATATCGAACAAGTACAGAAATGTATGCTTAATTACATATTCAGATTACACTCCTTTTTTTCATATCATGCAGTGATGCTACTCAGTGCTGTTTATCAAGGCGGCATTTCTTTGATTGTATTCATGTTCTGATAACAATAAAAAAATATATATTTTGCACAATTTCACTTTTCTTTACTCTGATTTTTATTTACCCTGCACCACCTGAGTATATAGTCGGACCGATCTGATTGGTTGGCCAATATTAGCCTATCAACGATAGATCAGCATAAGCCAGTACCAAGAAAAAAAAATAGCATATCTTGTCCAATAAATTGATATAAGAACTTTTTAACTCCTAAGTATCCGTATCAGCCCCAAAAACTGCATATTGGACAGACTTCCATATTTTATTTTATACATGAAATACTGTTGTAATCAAGCCCATGTTTCTGCACCTGTAAGTAGCACATTTTGACTTGAAAAGTTTACATAAAGTAGGTCTCAACAATATCTCAGTCCACCTCAAAGATGAGCTGGATCCGAGTACAGATTTAAGAGATTTTAAAGGTTTCTTATTTCGCAAGAGACTGGGCACTTTTTGATGTATTGACCTAGAACTAGAAATAGTCAAAGCACAAAGAGAGAAAAAAATTAGGGCAAAACACCCAAACTATTCCTGTCAAATGGTGCGGTGTGATCCTGGTCCCAGGATTCTTCTGGTTTTTAATGTTAATTAGACATACCATTACTTTAATACGAAACATGAAAATGGATATAATTGTCATATGATTTTTTTTTTGCAGTGTTATTCAGCATTTATTTCCTTGTTTTTGTTTAATGAATTGATTGAATATTCACAAACAACAGAACAGAGGCAAGATGATTGGACAAAAACATGTAAAAAAACTTTCTACAGGCCAGGTGGAGTCCATATACTTTGAGACCTATGAAACATTAAATGAGGTCCGTTTCTTAAAAAGGAAAACTGAAAGCCTTTGCAGCCTTCGCATGTTCAAGTATGGCAAAATACTCTTTCAGTTCAGCAGTGGGGGAAATTGTTAAACCTGTATTCATGCAAAATCTAATAATTCCACACCATGTACAGATGGCACTTTGATTTTTGAGTCTGTTTGACTCTCCGACTTGTTTGTATCGAAGCACTTTTACATTGTTGAATTAAACTTAAGAAGATGAAATTTTTCCACCACTATTTTTATATTTATTTATTTTTTTACGTCTCAGCAGTAGATGGCGCTGTTAGGCTGCAGCTCTCCACCTTCGAGCTTTGAACACTGGCCTCATGCTTGACAGAAACAGCCAGAGGAGGGAGGTCCTGACATTTTACAGGGAGCAAATAAAGAACCCTCACTTTTTTCTACTGTAGAGTACTGAATGATGGGAAGGAAGAAAATATGAGAAATGGCATCAGTAAAAATGTTTTCAAAGGAGGATTTCAGAAGATTTCTCGTTTTAACAGGACGACACGGAGACGAGGCAGACTGCAGCCTCAAATGGCTTTGCTCAACATCTTTCACATGCAGCCCTACTCAGACGGGTAACGTGGGAGATGGCCCTGCCCCTGGCAGCATGGATTTATCAACAGATCCTACACTGATATTTCAGAGTCACGGTCAGAGCGATGGATTCTGACTCGCACAATCCTCAGTCTGATGAATGATACATAACCCGAGCAGACCAGAGATAAACATTTAATTAAACAAACCCTCTGACCGTGAACTCTCTCTGCTGCATTTTGAACTGTATCTGTATTAGCAGCATCTACTTAAAGCTCTCAGTGCATAAATATGTCATAGAGTATCAAAATGTATAACAAGTATTGCATTATGAACGCCGTAGACGACACACACCACTAAAATGTCTAAGACCTGTAAGGCTGCAGCTAGCTGAACTGTAGCTAATTTGACCATTTTTACTTTTTTGTATATTTTACGACATTACAACGTAATCTCTGATGCATCATATTTTTATAGAATCATGAAGTGGTTTTTATTAAACTCTTTCTCTTCAACGTAATTTGAAATCCTGAAACGATTAAACTCAACTGAATGATTAAACCCCCCTTATAAAGCAAAGTAAATACACTCGGTTGAGCTCCACCATTGAAAGCTGACTGGGGACGGACTATCAGTGGTTTTGCTTGATTTACTGAGGTAATTTCACTTGGTGCAATGTAAGCAATTAGCAACAGGCATGAATTTGAATTTTATTGGATAGTTTTTTTTTTTTTACCTAATTTTTGTTGTTTGTTTTACACTTTATTTATTCATCTTGTCAAGCATCGAGCATCTCTTCAGTGAGGTGTTGCAGGCAGCAGTGAGTGTGTGTCTGTGTGTGTGTGCATCCCTGAGAGTTGGGACCAACTGGCTGTTGCCATGGATACTTGGAGCTGACACTACAAGAACTGTGTAGGCTTGTTGGGAGATGTAATTAATACAACAAAGGATTAGAGGCAAAGGTAGCATGGGCCTCAGTATGAGAAACCTCATCACACTGTGTGTGTGTGTGAGAGCACGAGGAAACTTATCAAAAATAACCGTGGAAACCGTACATCTTCTTGACACGCAATTTACTCTAAACATGTTTTCTTGTTTGGTGGCCAGAAACTTGCAGGTAGATGCTTCTGACAGTAATTTGATTGGACGAGCGGTACCTTGGTGGGTGCCTTCATGCCTATAAACTGCATGTCCATTTAATAAACTGTGGCCTCCCACATGGACGTATAGAAGCTGTTTATTGTTCCCATGGCGCATCTGGTCCAGACTTGGACTTATCCTTTAAAATTAAGTATATGCCTTGCAACAAAATTTAGCCTTGCAAATTTTGAACACAGAAATCACTTCAAATTTTATTTGTGCAAAAACAAGATCACAAATTACAATTTGTCTCAAACTGCACAAATGCAACACCCTTAGACCCCTTGAACAGGGTGAGCAAAAAACCCTGATGACACGACAATGACAGGGTAATGACAGTGTTGCTGAGACGTGTTAAATGTCCAATCTCCAACACGAGCCACCAGGTGCTCAGCTCAGGGAGTGCAGAATCCGATGACGCACTTTTGCAGCTGTTAAACAATGGAACAATCTTCCGAATCTTTACAAATTATCTGTCCCTTTGTATGACGTCACTCATGTCCCTTATTTAGCAGCCTATCAAGCTGCCCAGGGGACTGTGGGTGGAAAACAGCAGTCTTGCTGCTAACTTGGTACTTGTAACTTGACCAAGGTCCCCAATACGTTTTACGTGAGTTGTTCCAGTTCTAATAGAGACACATCCATACATGCATTTACTGCCACCACTAAATTGGACAATTTGTTTTGATAAAATGTTTCAATAACTAAAATTTGGTGTCATTCACATACATCGCATTCAGAAGTATTTCTGTTTTTAACCACGATATTTTTTTTTTTGTCAGGAATGGTCATGTCATGTGATGCAGCTGTGAGTGTTTCTCTCTGGATGAATGAAGTTTAGGATGAGCCCTTTACTTTCCACCGTCATGTTAGCGCTTAGCTCAAAGCTGTGATGTTCCTGAGAGCTGTTAGCTGTTGATCACCTGAAATGAAAAACTGTCATTTCAACCCAGTTGGAGCACCGTTGTCTACTGAATGGTATATGCTAAAAAAAAGAGACAAAAAATAAATTTCTTTGTTATTTTGATATTAAAATCTGGTCTATAAAATTCATAGCATTTTGTGCTATTTTCAATTTAGATTTTTTTGCACATACACTCTGTTTCTATTTACACTTTTCACAGATTCTCACAGGGATAGCCTACGGAATAGCATGAAGCGTAGCCTGGAAAGAAGTTTAATTGGTATTAATAATAAAATAAATTGTAAGGGGCCAAAAAAGTAGCCAGTAGATAGCCAAACGAATGTGCAATAGTTTTTACATAATGCTGTGGTTATCCGCTAAATAATCAGATAAGGGATGCAGGAATAAACCTACACAAATATGTTGTACATCGGAAAGCTTTATTTTGCACATTTTTAATTGCAACTTGTTGTTGCATCGTATAGGTGGTCCTGGCTAAAAGGTCCTGGCGGTTTGGATGCTTCTGGTCTTGCTGAACTGTGTTATGCTGCACAGATGTGCTCCTGTCATGGAGAGGACAAAACACCAGAAAGGTATCGCTAGAAAACTGGTGACAGAGTGTAAAATTACTGATTAGAATTTAAGGCGGCATCCCGTACATTTCTGCTATATTGTCTGCAGTTTTCAGACTCCCCAGAAACCGCGCAGAAGCTTCTGCCGCCATGTTTACTTCGGCTGAGTTCCTGCTGGTGAAGTTTGGGCTTGTGATGCAGGCGGCGCTCATTTCTTCATCTTCATCCCTCAGCACTCGTGACGGCGGCTCAGCCGACCCGCTGCACGATGTTACAGTCACCATTTGCCGTGTGAAAGAGCTGAGGAGCACACACAGTGATATGGCAGGCTCTGTTGACACAAAGCTATGATAATGACATGTATTGAGGTCAGCTGGTCCCCCTCCCCACCAGCACTTCCCTTAGAAGCCTTATCCAGGATGCATTCGCTCCCTCGGAATGAAAGCTATACCATAAGATGCTGTGAATCTACTGTATTCATATGAGGAGAGTATTTTCTTTGATCCAGCACAGAGTGGTTGGTGGATGCTTTGTAGAGATCAAACCGTAAACTGCTTTGGTCAGTGCTAACACACTTTCTCTTTCAAACAGTTGACTTGCGGCATGTATTATGTGCTTCTGTAACCGTGTGACTGTTCGATTCTACATTCCTGTCCCAGTTACAACAACGTGTTTGCAGTTATTTGTGACATAATTACTTTAGGCCTCATAAACTATTTGCTCCGATTGTTATTTGGTTAGTTTGATGGGCCCATTTAGACGAAAAGGCTCTCTTTTGCAATTATTTTTGTGAGTGCATTTTTTTCCCCTCCTCTGTGCCGTTTTATAAAAATACTTGGTTTCATTGACTTGGGTTATATTTATCAGATTATTTAGGTGAAATGGGCCAGTTTAACCAGTTACATGCAGGTTTTTATTTGGCAAAATTGATTGCAGCGCTTTTCTTTTTGCTAAGCCATCATTCTTTAGTGCTCAGAATTATCTTTAACATTTATTAACATTACGTAATACAGTGTTGCCCATTGACTGAAAGTTGACGACTACCTCACCCTAATAAAGCATCTATTAACCTAACCTAATTAACATTTATTAAAGGTCTTTGTGACCCTTATTGTAAAGTTGAAAACATGTATCTGTTAAATGACACTTAATATTATGGTCAGTATTGGCATCTTAGTTAACAGGAAGAGTGTTCGTAAAGAAATATTTGGCACAATAATTACATGTTAGTAAATGCTTATTACTGAATGAACTAATATCAATAAGTGCACCATTATTGTAAAGCGTTAACATTAAGACAAACATATTCGCATCAAAAATTATATAAGCCGGCATCAGCAAGTGTGATGTCATTTTTAGGGGGAATTAATTACAGTGGTGAGTCAACCATACGTCATTAAAATGTTTGCTTGTTATTGTACAAGAAAATATTTTCCGTTTTGTGCTTGGCTGATGAAGCCCGAAATAACTGGACGTTATTTGACACAATACATGGTCATTGATAAGTTTACTTTGCTGGCTACGTTTCATTGTCTGAACATATTTCATTTGTACAGCTCAGATGAAAACATATTCAAACGTCCATAGTTATGTAATCCTATTTACACTGGCAACACGTCACAAACTTTTCCCCTTTCTTATTAGCGATGGCCAGCTTTACTCCATCAGGTTGAAGGGATGCCGTGCCAGCAGTGGAAGTGCACACTGAAACAAAAAAAGAGAGGCAGTCTGCCAAAGGTTTTACTGGTCTGCCATTTCAGAGTCCATCAATAGACCTGTGCCTTTTTACATTTTACAAAAATAAAAACTGTGGTCAGTGTCTGACGTGTCATTGAAAATATAAAAAGAAATCTGTGACTCTATAGCGCTTAAAATAATGCTGAAAATGATAACAGACGTGTTGTTTACCAGACATGCATCATAATGACAGGAGGTGCAGTACATCTTAAGATAAAATATAGTCTAAAATGATTTTTTTTTATTGTCTTTTGCCTATAAACAAAATATTGATGTAAGAAATCAAACTATTTAAGACAATATCAAAACGTCATTATTACCTGTTCTTTGTTTCAACGGTTACCCAGCTAGCTAAGATAATTAGGATGCTAACTGCTATGACTAGAACATTATTGTTATCATTATTGCAATACAAAGTTATTTTTATATCTACCGTAAATTGTGTTCAAAAATTTAGAAAATAAAAAATGTCAAATTAAAAAGCATAATTTTAATGACCAATTATGTCTAGTTAAATTATTAGAAAAATATTCTCTCCCACCCAAATAACCACAAACAAATTTGTACGCATCCATTTTGGACCTGGTCCCGGTACCAGATCCAGTAATTCATCCGGATGTCATCCACCTTTCAGCCAAATTGCCTCTAAATGTCAGCATCTGTTTTTGTGCTGTGCAGGTACTGGACGGGCCCAGATGTGAAAACTGGATCTGAATCAGCCAACTGTGCCAGAACACGCTGGCCCAGGAACCATTACATTGATATGGCCGAGAACTTACGGAGGTTCTGGGCCAAATTTTGACCGCATGATTTTTTCCTATGTGGTTTAACTCCTATATTGATTATGATGCATTTTAAAAAAAAGATATGTGTACTTTGTCAATAGATACATACTATTAAAACAATAACACCATTGTACAGCTATGAGTGTGAGAAAGTGCTGTTTGTGTCACTGTGTCATTATTAGTCCTAACGCCCATTTCTGTGCTCCAATTCTTTACCGACTCTTTACCACAGCTTTTATACTAATTTGAGGTATTTTGGTCAATTCATCAGCTGATGTAGCAGAGCCAGGTCAAAGTTTTAGGCTTTTTGTCATGGTTTTCGATGATTCCTGTAGGGCGCATTTTTCTGCAAACAAATTGTACTTAAAAAAGAAGTACAAAAGTGCTTATTATGCATATTATGTTGTTCATTTAAAATATCCCAGGGACCATTTTTCACCCCACCCCAGAGCCCTTGATGATAAACTGTTCCATCTTCAGCCTCTTCAGACGATATTCAGGGCTGCATTGATAGTTGAATAAACAGAATAGGCAAGGTTTGTTTGGTTTTGTTTGCCGCGTTTTATTTTTCTGTTTAACGATACAGGAAATTTTCAGATACATGCAGTGTTTTATATTTCATATTTATATAGGATACAGATACAGTTGTTGTGACAGCTTCTAACAACAACAATGTACTGTATGTTTGTGCTTTTTTTGCAGGTGGAAACAGATTTAAAAGATAAGAGACTTTTCTTATTGTCTTTTAGTCATTTTCCATCTAGTCATGGAAATGAGTTTTTCTTTTTGCGCAAGCAAGAAACTTCTGACGAACAGCATGTGAAACTAGAAAGAAAGCACTCAGAGAGTGCAAACATATGCCAACGCATCTTAAATAACATGTTTGACCTTTCAATGACCATGACCTTTAACTTAGAAAGCCCACAAGTCAATTCTCTGCTGCCGGTGCCAAATTGCCATGTCACTTAATTCCGGACAAATGGCCAAAAAACATGCTTTTTGACCTTTGGCCACCAGAATCTGATCAGGTGTAGAATGGTACCATGGCACACTTTTGATGAAAATTGCATCCAAATCAGGAGTTTTTGTGTAATCTTGCATGAAAAAACCAAAACAAATCAATGGACATGGGTGAAAAAAATGACCTCCTCTAATTTAATTGACAGCACCATAACTTACTGGATACCTACTGGACATAATTAAGATACAAGACACATTTGGTAAGGTCCAAACGCTATCGTCCAATAGGCAGACCTTAGGGTGGAAGCAGGTTAAGTGGTTTTCTGGAGCTGCTCAGTCTCTGCATTGCCTGCTGCTTTGAAAGACAAGCAGGAGAGGGAAACATTGGTCTGACTGACATGCCCCTTTAAGGTCGATATTTCTGGTGCTCTCTTACAAACTATTAATTAACTGTCACTTTTTACAATTATGTTGGACCAAATGGTGTTGCGTCTCAATAGGACATTACTTTTTCTCCCTTTGTCACCGCCATCTCTAATATATACGTTTCATTCAGTGCTCTGCTGTAATTCAACATTTTTGTCATTTTAAGAAGTACCAAACTGACCTGTGTGTCCATGTGGTAGGACAGAACTTAGAAGACACCACAGCTGAGCGACACAAGGGTATACTTCCTCCCGTCCTGTCTGCTCTGCCGCCATAGCAGGGGATGCTGAATGTGGCCCCTGCAGAGAATCAACACAGCCAGCAGCCAGGCAGCAACACAAATACCTGGTGAGGGGAAGCAGTGTGCAACCACCAAGCAAGCAAGCATCACCAATTATCTGCACCTCTGCGCTTGTAGCATGAATCCATTTGAGCGCCATTACCTCTGGGCAGCCATGGGCTGAGAGTCTCTCCCGTTAGGCCGATAGTTTTAAATTGGCTCCCTCCCCTGTCGTCCAGCTGAGATTGAAAAAAGATTATTAGACACATATATCATAGTGGAGGCCTGAGCCTGTCTGGGAAATGGCGAGAAATGGCAGCACGACGGAAAAGCCCTGAAGAGAGTGGAAAAAGGGATGGGGCAGAGAAAGGAAGCTAGAGATGTTTGTGCATGCCGGAGGCTTGGTGCTCCTCCCAGGTGCCAGACTGGGAGATCCCCTGGGTGTCCTGCAAGCCGACAGGGCTGGAGCAGCAGGCAGGGTGTAGGGCCCGATTTTGCGGGAAGGCATGCGCAAAGCAGACTGCCCCGTCATTGCCAAAACCCTACATATCGGATGCAGCGCTAATGATACCCCTGGAAACCAAAACAGTCTGGCTCCTGTATGGCACGATGCATAGTACAGTATATTATTCTTGTCTGACACCGGTGAAAGACTTGGGCACACAGTGTACAGGTGGGGCAAGTTTGAAGTCTCCCCTCTGGCCTTCACCCCCACAGACTTCAAATTAGATCACAATGGTTTGGAATATTAAACACTGATGGTTCAGGGACACTTGCAGCAAAGAATACAAGTGTGGCCGGAGGTTCATCATTATACACAGCACATTAGCGTGGACCAGGAGGTAAAATGCTGGATACTGCACTCTGTGGTTTCTCCTGTTGCATATTCTCTGAGCTTAATGAGCCATTATTTTTTAGATTTAACTCGTGCAAGAGATTCTAAATTTATGTCAGGTTTCTCCAACCAGCCTGTGTTGGGCAGCAGCGTTTTATTTCTGTCAAAAATGCTGTCATTAATTCACAAAATTCAGATCCCTTACACTCCTCCCATGCACGAATCAACAGAGGTGTGAGCTATGGAGTTATGTAACCGCCTGAATATTGATGAACAGTAGAGCTACAGTGTGTCCATAAGAATACACAGTTCAGCATGCGAAGAGTGTCTCCAGGAAGCAGAGCAAACTAAGAGTTGTTCTTCAGGCTTTTTTTTTTTTTTTTTACTGTTTTAATCATTGATTTTTTTCTCTTTACTTTTGCTATTACGTTGATTTTATGTGAAGAATTTGCTATGTGCAAACTCTTTGTTGTAAAGAGTTGCATGTGTGTATGAAAGGTGTTATACAAATAAAGTTTATCATTATTATTATCATCAAAAGTTAGTGATATAGAGATATAGAAACCTTATAAATCTTTGAAATGTTTGATGACTCAAGGTGTGTATGACTATGTAAGTACTAAATGTGAACAATCCTTAAATTGCATAAAAAGTATGGGAAGTAAACAAAAATACAACTTTATTATAAATTAGTTCAACATGTATGGGTTTTTTTTTTTTTTTTTATCATATTTGGCACAAATTATGTAATTTGAAGCAGTATTTTTTGCCAGATTTGCTTATTGGCTTTTAAAGGAGAAGAGATACCAGGCATGGAATTACAGCCAGAGGGCAAATTAAAGTATTGAGAAGTGTTTTAAATACCATTCATTAAAAAAATGGTAAGGTGTGTGTGAGTTTTAAATAGAAAGAGCTGTGTAACTCCCTGTGAAACTACAAATTGGTGAACTTTCCCAAGGAGCTGTTATCCAGTAATCTGTATGCTAAGCTAGGCTGGGCTAACAGCCTGCTTGTTGTGGTTTACTGTGCCAGACTCACTCAGAGACGGGAAGCGTCTGGATGAAGACAGAGCAGAGGCAGAGCGGAGTGAATCTGGGATAAAAGCAACAACAAAAGGGTGTCAGGCATCAAATTATCCGTCAAAATCAGACAAAGGACCAAACTCAAATTTGAGTCCAAAAACACTCAAGGCAAAAATTAACCGTATGACCTGTGCGACTAATTGAATTTTAATTTTGATTTAAATATTGGCTTACAAAAATGAAATATTTGAGAAAAAACAGAAGAACATTCTTTTGGGTTAGGGTTAGGGATAAAGGATCCTTTTGCCTTTTCAAGTCGTCTGGTTGCTTGGTGTTGCTGGCTGAAGAGCATGTCTCTGTATTTGAGCATTTAGCTGAAGCTTTAGCTAAATTTCCCCCCCTTTTCTGTAGTGTAAGTGTCGGTAGCTTTAGCCAAAATCTGTAATTTCATGCTTTTCCTCGTTGATGATGCCATTGTGAGGTGTAGTAATGCAAAATGAGCCTTTCTTATCCAAGAGATTTATCCAAACCTGTAAAGAATATAAGATAAAATGAAAATAGTTCTCTTAACATAGAAACATTGTTCCTGCATTTTGTGAAGCAATTTTAAAATATTTTTGGTATGAGTGATATTGGTAAAAAATAGTTGTAGCCTCTACAAGAGAATAAACATTCAGTTTGTTTTCCAGATCACTCTTTATTTAATGACAAATATTGACAAGGTTACCATGATCCATTACTCAACAGGCGCATCCGTTAGTCCGTATGTCAGCTACCATGTGCTCTGTCGGATCAATGCTTTTCTACAACAACTGACCTGGAAACAGCTGGAAAAGCTTTGCCTGCTCCGCTATCAATAGAGGGTCTAATTAAGCACAGCACCGTTGGAGTAAGCTCTGCTCAAGTAGCAAAGTCACTGTCAGGATTGCGCTAACACTCTCATTAAACCCCATATCTGTAGCTTCTGCAGAAAAGCTGCAGAGGACCAGTGATTTTCATTGTCTTCAACCTCAAAACGTCTCAACCAAAGAAGGGAATAGTGTTTGTGGACAAATATTTAAAGAAAAATCTTTTGTTATGCTTTGCTTAGATTGGCCAAAAGGACATCTAATAATCCTCTATATTAAAATTTTAAGTCATGGATGTCCTTGCCTGACACAGTGGGGGGTTATCCTGGCACTAAAGGAAGCCATCTGTTCTGCCTAGAGTGAAATGTATTGGATCACTTCGAGGCCGGGCTTGCACAATGGTGAGGCAGCAATGGGGTAGAATTCTTTAAAATCAGAGCTGTTTAATGGACCATGGATCATCTGCCAGTTGCCACATTTAGAGAAAGAACACATCCATGCATGGGATGGAAGGGACAAGTTTCCTTCTGTCCCGGGTGGGGGGGCACAGCAGAGCAGGGCAAACCTTTGCCAAAATCCTGGGCCTCGACTGGACCTCCCTGCCCTATGTCCAACAGTGATCAGGTATGGCTGGAGGAGGAGCTGATACACACCTCATGTTACCAATCCCCCCCAGCCAGCCATCCAGCTCCAGTGCCCCAAGCAGCAGCAGCCAGGGAAACGACAGCTTCTGGAGCTCAGGGACGACCTGATTCCTGCGCAGCTCAATCAAGAAGCAAAGCCAAGAGGCCTTTCAGTTGCGACTGAGAGCGGACAGACGGTAGAAAAATCTTACAGGGTGTCCCTGCGGAGGAGCTCATCCACAGCCGGAGATGGGAGGAGGTGGCAACCACAACATACTTCATGCATGGCCAGAGAGGGGTAGGCTGGGTAAAGGGAGGGGATCTACACAGACCCACTCAAGCAATAATCGTGTAAAACTACAGTTGCTGCTGGAGGAAAAGGTCGAAGCCAAACTGAAGTTCTCAAAGTTCCTGGATGAAGTGACGTCCAATGTGCTGGATCCAAACCGCTTGCATGCATTCAGTAAACCAGTCCCTGTGTGCAGCCTCAACACAAGGATCCCAAATAAGCCTGAAGGTGAGATTCAAGAGGGGACAGAGTGGGACCCCGGGATGCTCTGCTCAATGGCCCAACAGCAGGGCTCCTTACTCGAGCTGAAGATGAGCAAAGAAGAGCAGCCTCCCGCTGAGCTGGCACAGAAAGCCTACCTGGAGACGGACATTGACACCGTGAGGAGGGATGGCAAGTCACGTGAGATGCAGGTTAACGTCGAGCCGCAGCTGCAGCCGGAGATAGACGAGAAACATGTCATCCCACCTCCGGCACAGTTCTGTGAAGGATTTGAGATTAAGAGTCCCTTTCTGGAGTTTCACTGCCACCTCCCCAGATACCCCTACAAATCTGCTTCTCTGCCCCGGGGCATCAACATGGTGAGTGATGAAAGCCTTCCCAGTCTTTAATCAAAACCAGGCCTCCAAGCATGTGCTGTGATTGGAGCAGATATTGTTTCACACAGAGATCGAAGAGATGTCTAAATAAATGAGGTGTTTGGATGACATGAGTGAGCTTTTCTTCGTTTTTCTAGGGCTTTTCTGGTTTATTTCTCCGAGCTTATACAGGCACGGTTAGGGGTGTTACAAGTGTTTTGTTGAATGTACTCTAACCACAGCATGCATTAAATAGTGTGTGGCAATAGCATTATGATTATGAATATAATAAAGATATATTTAAAAAATGAAAGAAAACTTTGTTGTTCCAAGCAGGAGACAACTTATATTCATGTTTCACATGAAAACGTACACATTCATATTCTGCATATGTGACAGAAAAGAGCAGAGGGCATTCTAAGATAAGATTCTAAGATAATACTGGCATTAAGAGACACCTACAGTGTTTACATTCACACATTATAGTCCGAATATACGTCTAGTTTTTGAGCTCATCCCAACAAAGATAATGTTCTGCCTCAGCTCATTACATGACAACTGAAAATTAATTGTCCAGTAATTTTATCAAATACATTGCTCAGCCATGTGAACACGGCCTCTGTCTCTCAATCATTGAACCAACTTCTATAAGAGGTTGGTGTTGCGACTTGAATGCACATCCAAAATATCTGTTAGTATCCAAAGCTTGCATAATGTTGAAAAGTTAGTTCTTCTGTGCATGCATGTCTACCTCAGCTTCGCAAACTCTTGGCTATCATAAACAGTTAGGTAGCGTTGCAAACTGCCATAAATCCCACCCGAGGCTCCTATTCCTGTGGTGCATATTCCATAATGTGCTGTATATCCACACAAGAAAATGCTCCTGAAACAGGAATAATACTGGCATGTCCCACACGTTTTTCTTGGAAAATGCTTCTTTCAGAACAAGGCCAATGAATATACTGTATATTTGCCTTATTTAGAATAATATTTGAAGATTAATGTCAATGTAAACATACTCACTGACACATTATCACCATTTGAAGTTGAAACAGTTCCCTATACACATTCAGCATATAGACATGTGGTAGTATTATTCTCTCAGCCATGTTTGTGTCCACCTGTAAACTGCTTAAATGCTCCACTACACTCACCAGCTAGTAGCTCACTAGTCTATTGTTTGAGCGGGATAGTATAAAGTATGTTTTTTTTTTATAGTTAATTCACCAGAAAGGACAGCCTACTGCTCCATCTGGGAACCACATTGTGAAGTTTGATGAGACTACAGAAACCAAAACAAGCTGAATGTGGCTAAAACAACTCTTTCATTCAAGCTGAAGGAAACTGCCAAGTTGGGCAATAATCCTCTATGGTTTCGCTAGATTTCTCTGTTTTGGTTCCTTCCCACTGTTAAAAAAAGAGTGTGAATATTGGATTTACAATTGTCAGGTGGTTGAAAAAAACATAAAAGGAAAATGAATGATAAATGTTGTTTTATTTATCAGCTGATGCTGGGTTTGTAAACAACAATTTGCTAGCATGGGACCTATTTAAACTTAAAATGTCATGGTTAAGGCCTTTTCTAGTGTCCTCTGTTTGATTTATACATTTCTTGTAGGAGTTTGGTGACAAATTCTTGTTAGCATCATCAAATACAGACACTTTGGCCCGGTAGTTCTGGCTGGTGTCCAAAGGGCTATGCCTGACCCAGGGCAGGCATAGCACCGATGACCTGGGACGACCTGCGAATGAGACTCAACAATCCAATATATGTTGCGCAATTTTACCTCTACAGAAAATAACTCAATCAATTGAAAGAGGGGAAATGTTGGAGGTAAATCTGCTTTTCCATGTTTAGAATTAACACTGTTGCAGGTGACAGCCAGGGCCGGCGGCACATTGATTTTGGGTTGTCCGTCCATCCCGGCCATTCTTGTAAACGGGACATCTCAAGGACACTTTCAGGGATTTTCTTCATAGTTTGCCCAAATGTCCACTCTGACACAAGGATGAACTAATTAGATAGGGAGGTCACAGGTCAAAAGTCAAGGTCACTGCGGCCTCATGTGGCCCATACTTGTAAACTTGAACAAAAGATCAAAGCTACTGACGCCTGGCTTTTATCAGTAGACCTTGAGCTTTGCAGGTAAAAGGTCAAGGTCACTGTGACCTCAAATCCAGTGAGAACAATATCTCAAGAATGCATCGAGGAATTTTTGTCAAATGTGGCATAAACCTACATTTGGATGTGAGGGTGAATTGGTTCATTTTTGGAGCTCAAAGTTCAATGCAACCTTACATATTGAGGTTGCCGTACGTTGGGATTACCACAAAAACTTTCATTGTCTGCATTATATGAGGTGCAGGGGTATATAAACGCCAGATGGTAATTTATCTAGTAATTTGCTTTTCCATGATGAAAAAAAAGAATCCAAAGTTTGCCCTGCTCACAAGCGTCCGCTCAGTTGATCCTTGCGTTCACATGGTGGATGCTGATGATGTTTGAGGTGTTTCGTGTTGACTAGCGAACAGGCCTCTTCTTTTTTTTTTTGCTCATCCGCATTCAACCCCTCAGGAGCTCCCCCACACAATCTAGGCTGAACAACACAGCCGCTCACTAACTCAGCCCAGTAACCGGCATTCGCTGTGTGACAGCCATCACTTACGGATAACGTAACCTTTGCAGCAACCCGCTGGTTTTCTCCACTTCTAGCAGTAGTGTGTATTTCACAGATCTAAGGGCTCAATCAGGCAATCAGGGCATCCACAGTGAGTGTGTTTGCAATCTCAGCGTGACATTTGTTTTAGTGGCGGATGACAATCCATCCGACTGTCCTCTTCTTATTTCAGAAATTACTGGAAAGCATGAAGTCTTATAGCTAAGCACAAACACGACCGTTGCGTTGCCTGGCCATGCAGTGATCACACTTGCTTACGGGGAGTTCCCATTTGCAGTTTCTCTTCCCCTAAACAGAACTTGACGGTGCTTCGAAAGTGAAACCGCTGTCATTTAATAATAAAGAAGAAGATCACATTGCCTTAGTTTATTGTCTGATTAAAATTCAGCCTTTGCCGTCACCTTAGCAACTGCTTGGGAAGTGGTGGGTGGTGAGGGGGCTGCGAGGCAGGCATGCGAGCCTGCTGGCATTCATCTCGGTGCCGTGTGTGAACATACCAAAGTTCCATCTCCTCACACGAAACACAAGAAAACAAAATATCCCTTGCGGGCACACAACCTTGTGCTGCACGCTCAGTTTCCTCCACGTGCCCCCGGCTTAAAACTGTGTTTTCTGTTATTATTGCACAGGTCACATTGAACATGCATGAATCCGTCCCCTCTGACTACTGACGCTTTCAGTCCGGTGTTCAGCACATCATGATGAACTGTTCAATCGGGCCCTGAACCTGAATGCTGGGAACGTTCTCAAAATGATGCATAATTCATCTCTTTCAGGACAAAAAAAGGGACCAGCAGCAGACGAGTGTTAAATATATTAACAGCATGGGAGCTGAAATGTAGGATTCAACAGTTTGAACCACCTGTTCCCCCTCCTTTCTCTATCTGTCGCTCCTCCATACTACCGCTTCCACGGAGATATTGAGTTGCTGCCAGCATCCCTTGTGTAGGGGGGGGCTTTGCCATGTATCTGCAGTATCTGGCTGCTGCACAGGAGGTTTCCGCTCACTCCCCTCCCCTTGTTTTGACTCCCCTCTCCTCTCACGCTCTCGGAATGATACTCTGGTCTCAGCTCCAGTGCAAACGGACACACACAGCCAGTCCTTGAGGTTTACAAACAAGCGAGGGATGCAGCAGTGGGAGAGAAACAAGTGAGGAGTTGTGGAAATGTGGGGAGATGAAACACAAACAAAAACACAGGGAAACAAGGAGCGCGCCTGCTGAATATGTATGTTTGTGCTGTTTATCCGAGGAGGAGCTTTTACCTCCTTCCGCTAACATGCTGTCCTTTTCTTTCAGGTGCCCGATGAAGAGATGAGCGACATCAGGTGAGCCTCTCTTTCTCCTTCTCTCTCTCTCTCTCTCTCTCTCTCTCTCTCTCTCTCTCCCTCTCTTTTAGCAAGTATCCTTCAGTGCTCCATCATCACACCCCCGCTTTCTCCCTGTCTTCTTCCTTTGAGCTCCTTCCCTCCCACTCTTCCTCTCTGTCTTTCCACTCTTGGCTCTGTCTCCCCTTCTGGCTCTGCTGCTGCCGCTGCTGCTGCTGCTGCTGCTGGAGTGGTGTGTTGCTGGGGGCTGCAGCGGTGGTGGGGTGGCGGGCATGTGGCGGGGTTTCACCAAGCTCTAAGGGAGAGCCTGGCAAGCTGATCCAGATAGCACACAGAGGAGGAGTAGAGAGGGGAGGGGGTGTTAGTTTTTTTTTTCCATTTCTTCCCAGGAAGGATCAGGCAGCCAGATTATTTTCTTGTCTCTCAGTCTCCAGGATGAAGCTGTGTGTGAGCGGAAGGTACTGCTTAATCGTTTTACATCTTTTATTTCAGGGTTACAAAGCTGGCTTTGGCGCGTGCCAAATGAGTGTGTGTATGTGCTGATCTGCGTGTGAAGCGGCTGCACTCGGAGCGTCAGTTCTTGCTCCCTGTGCATTGATGCATTGCTGTTAGAATGAGCTGCTTCTCTGAGAGTGTGTCAAACAGAAAAGGGTGTTTTTTTTTAATTGTTCGAAGCTTATGGTTGTGTGCAAGCGATATCTTGGCTTTACTGTAAAAGCTTTTAAGCTACGAGGGCTTTTTAAAATGAACGTAGAATCTGTGACTCTTGTATATCCGCATGATTTCTGACAGTCACCTGTAGGAATGCACCCGTAATGCTGAAGAACTGCACTGCATGATAGCGCTGCTTTTTCAATATGAGCAACTAATCAATCGACTGTGTCTAACGTGTTTAAATAAGGGTGGGAAATGTTCACACAAAGCCAAGGTGTACACTTAACTATCATCCGCACGAAGAGATTTTAATGAGCTCATTAGAAAATTACAAGCGCTTTAACACTTTTCTCATTAAAGTTACGTTACGAGGGAATTAAAGCGGCAAAGCAAACATGACGAGACGCAGGAAAGGATGTGCTCGCTGGCAGTTTCTCCCTCTCTCTCCCTCTTACCTCACTGTCCTACAGAAGACACTTTGTAACTGATGCCGCTACAGATGGCAGCGGATCTCCAGCTCTCTCTTTTGTGTTCGATCACTGATGGGATTAGCTAATTAATCCTGCGGGGTGTTTCTCCCATATCACACATCGGTTGTCCTCACATCGGTGTCACAGCTTTCATTCAATTACAGCAGCTCTGAGGAGATACACAAAGAGGTGGGGGGGGGTCGCCCCGTGCCTCGACAGGAAACGGTGTCACCTGTGGCCGTGGAAAGTTACACAGGAAGCTGGATCTGAGAGCCTGACCCCCCGACTCCACACCGCACCCACCCTCTGCTCCACAGTGATGAAACGTCCTGAAATCTCCCCCCTCTCCTCTCTCTCTTCCCTCAGTTTCTGTCCCTCCCCTGGCCGGGGGCTCGTGCGTCAGGGCCCCTGTTGCGGGGATAGAGATGTAAAATTTCACATGGAGCAGGGAGGTTTACATCAGAGAACGCCTTGGTTACGGTCAGATTTTAAAGTTTCTGGGGGTTGTGATAGTATTAAAGCACTTGTCGAGCGTCATTTTATTGACGAGCTAAAATAAAGAGTGACAGCTGCTCCCACGGGATGATTGACAGGCCCGAAATGAAACGCCGCTCCGGCGCCTCTGGGTGGTTAGAAAACACAATTTCGGCATAGTTTTGTGGTTTTTAATGATTTCATTGAAGCGCCTTAAGTGGACCTTATACCTTATATTATCATTGTACAGAAATTATTAGTCCCCTGTATAATTTTTCTCTATCAGGCTCTAAAATTACTCCAGGATTGAATTTGGCTGTTAGGACCATTTAGCTCCACAAATCTATACAGTGCAGAGGCGTGCGGCAAGTCAAAACGTGGGCAATAAATCGCATTAAGTACACTCAAAATGTTATTGCAAGTGTCAGGTAGCATTGAATAGATACAACAGTGACACCCTCGTATTATTTCATAACTCTAAAGATATTGTATAAAAAAAAAAAAATTGCATTTTGTCTGCCTCCTGTTGCTGATGGTAAACACAACCAATCAACTGCCGAAAGTGAATTTCTGTAGGTTTTTTTCATGCTGTGGTCGTCTGCTGAATACAAAAACCTACATGAAGTAGATGCCTCAGAAAGGTATTAGTTCACAGCAAGCCTCCAGGCGAATTTCAATTGTTGACGGAGGGCGAGGAACGTCATTGTTCGAAAATATAATCCTTCATTTGGCCTTTCCATGATGCTGGTAACGAACACTCGCTACACATCATAACAGTCGTGTGTACGAGTTGAAATCCTGTGGCAACGGATGCGAATCGCATTATTTTTTTATTCATTAATCCACTCTGCCCTGCATTAAGCACTAATTTTCCTTTAAACGCACTACAGCTGCAGAGATGGTTAGCTTAGCATAAAGACTAGGAATGAGGAAAAGGGTGGGCTCTGACTGTATTACATCTGAAATGAAATCCACAAATTGCTGTGTTTTTCCTGTTTAACTAGAGAAATATGACTTACTATTGAACTACTGAATGATTAACTATTGAATCATCGGCTGCCTTTCAGATGAATTGGGTGAGAAGAGCAGTAGTAGACACTTGTATGAACTTGGTGGGACCGTTCTGGCCCAAAAGGCTGACGCTCTCCTCTCTCACGCCGTGTCTCTCACATGAAGCTCTGACAGCTCCTAAAGGGGGTCATTAAGTGGGTCCCATCAACCCACCCCATTACCCCTCCTCCCCTTTGTCCTCTGTAACACAGCACTAGGGTCAGATGTTGGTCCTCATGATGGAAAAGCGGTCGGCATGAATATTAATATCGTATAAATGTTAAGTTAGCTACTTCCTCAAATAAGACGGCTCAAGACTAATTTAACCTATTTTAGAAACAGAAATAGGCTCAACGAACTGCATATTTTACCTGAAATGCCAAAAGTAGCAGTATAGTGGCAGTTTGTTACTTGTATTATTGACATAAAATACCAAGTCAAATAACAAATAGATGATGAGATTGACACTCTTACCTGTCAATTACATTTCAAATCAAGCATGTAGCCAAAAATAAACCTGAGAAACAGTTGGCTCGTCCAAATGAAACCAATTCAACTGGCCGTTTCTTTACCCTTTGGAGATGTAAGATGTGTCTCTATATGTATTGAACAATAAAATACAAATAGGATGTAAAGCAGCTCTTGCTTTATTAGAAAAGCTAACAGAAGGGTATGCTAGCGTACAAACACATGGCATACACATAACCTTTAAAAAACCCAACTCGTCATTTTTGTACAGGTTAAATCATGTGATAATTAGTGTCAGACATTTTGGTAATACGTGTATTAATTAAACAGATATGAAAGTGGTGACTTGGTAAAATAATTTTAAAAAAAAAGTTTACAACTACTGTTCACAACCTTTATTTTACCAAACCCAAACCATTGTAAAGGAAGGTTAAATTATTGTTGTCGTTATCTTTTCATTGCTTGCCTGTGATGATCCCAAACTGGAGGTCACACATTTTATTTTATTTTTTTGAATGCCACTACATTAATGGCACTATGCAGGAAAGCTGTTATATTGCTTTCTATATTTTCTCAATTTAGTCTTTTTTTTTTGTTTAAAGCCCCATTCACATGTCCCTGAGCTGAGGCTTTTTTGGCTGCCTCTTGAGAGTTGTAGATGGACCAGTAAGTACATCTGAACCGCCTGCTATATGTGTATAAGAGCGTGAAGCAAATGCTTATGGACACACATGCACGCACAGAGCACAGAATCCTGCAGGCTTAGCGTGTTTGAGGAGGTGACCCCTCTCTTGTGTCTAATCACTACATGTCCATTTGAGCTTCACTGGTGAACAATATGTTGTGATGGTGGGCAGTGTGTGTGTGTGTGTGTGTGTGTGTGTGTGTCTGCGTGAGTGTTTTTCTTGTTTTTGCATGTCTGTTCTATTTTTAATGAGTTGAACCCCTTTGAAAGCTGCCTGTGCCTCTCTGTCCTATCTCTTCTTGGCAGGGACTTAGAAGCCAAATATTTTTTGGCATAAGTACATGTATTTAGGAGGATTTTAACAATTTGATTTTTTGGAAAACCAAAGCTATTCTAGGAAAGCGACAAAATCAAAGACAGCAGACACACTTAGATTTCCTCTGACTGTTGAATCGGCTCAGACTCACTGCTACTGAACATGCAGTTATCACCAGAAATCCTTCAACTATTCAGTTTCAAACAAAGCGAGGCGTCTCACTGTAAGTGAGAGGCGGATTCTGGGATGGACGAATAGGAGGTCCCCATGGCTTTGCTAGGACAGCCCTCAGAAGGATTTGCTGGCACAGTAATGTAATTATCTCGTGCTTTTTTTGTAGGACATGTGCTGTTGTTTGTGTGCCCTCATAGCTTTTGGGGTAACTTTTTAAACTTTCATTCATTTCAACTTGCATCATTCATCAAAAACCCTTCTGATCTCCACATATTTAGTTATCTTTGGATATGCATTAGACGCTCACTCCCAGTTTCCAGCCCTAATGCCGAGCTAAGATAATCCCTTCATATCCCAAATCAAGAGAAATTTCTAATATGTGGAATGTGTCAACTTTTGATTTTATTGCATCTTCTCACTGATGCCTTTATATTTTTATGCCATTTTTAGACCAAAAGTCTTTTTGTAACTGATGGTTGTTCTTTGTGTTGATCCTCATCCAAACAGAGCTGTGTCTATTTTTTTTTTCTTTGGAGCTCAGCTAGCCTCCATCACCTCTCCCCCTTCCCCTCCCCTGTGCCAAGATCCATCAGTGGCCTGTGTAATCCGTTTGGCGGCTCATTATCCCCCGCCGCTGCTAATGATTTTACTTGTTGGCGTGTGTCTAGTTTGATGTCTGCATCCCAACTCTCACCGGGCTAAAGTGAGCGCTGCAGGTTAGCTGCCCTGTTAATGCAGAGGCATTTGGGTGCAGAGAGTGTCCTCTCCGCCTTCTGTCTGCTGGATGAGTCAGCCACTCAGGCTCCCCCGCTCCGGCGCTGAGGTCTGAGCTCTGTGATGAGGGCTTTTCCTGAGAGGTGGATGTGATCAGGAAGGCAGAAACAGAGAGCAGGCTGGGAAGAAAGAGAAAATGGTGATTTTTCAGCTGAGACTTCACACCCACTCTCTAATCTCCTCCATTTCTCTCTTTGGCTAAATTGCAAGTGCTCTTGTCTTCCCCCTAAACACGCTTCCTGCTTTCCGCCCCTTTCCCCTTCATTCTTAAACTTTAGTGCCTGCCCTCCTCCTCCTCCTCCACCTCACCTTCCTGCTTCTTTTCATTGCTCTCAAATGTCAGCATGACACGAGTGGGTGGCTTGCAGCGCCATCTGAACAGGCCCGTCCAGGAGCTTTTTGCTGCAGTGTGAGGATCGGCCGATGCAAGACGAAGAAGGAGCGAGTGAAATTAATGGGGCAGAGAGAGCTGGTGCATGCTGGCAGCCTGACAGCGGGCACCTGACATGGCACAGTGTGTGCCGCTGACTCTTATAGAGAAAGGGATTGTGCTGATGCAGCGGCATGAAAAAACATAGACACACACCGAGGACCTCATGCACAATTGCATTCAAACCCGCATGTATAAACACACATTGCTACAGCGCACAAAGAAATGCTCACACCCACCAAAACTCACAAACAGACACACATTTATCCTGAGCCGGTGTGATGACTCAGAGGGGAGCAGCTGGGGTGAAGGCTCCACTGGCAGCAGTGAGCTGTCACCATCTGGAGGAGTGCACGTCTCCCTGCCTCCTCAGCCAGCAGCATAAATCACCCCCCAACAATGGGGGTGTCAGAGGACCAACCCGTCCCCGCGCCCCCCTGTATGTTTCAAGCCTATGCAAAGGTTGTGCTTTCTTGCAGCCCGCCTTGCTGCATCCTGTCACATCTGTTGCTGAGGACAGTCCAGCTCACATCAGAGAAGCTTTGATCAAGCTTTTGACGGGCCGTCGCATCTGATCACCCGTGCCATTTATCTGTGGGCTGACAGGCCGCACCTGGGCGGCGGTGACACTGAGGCACAGGAGACTGAGGTGGAAATGTTTGGGAGAAGTTACAGTTTGAATGTGGATGTGTCATTAGAAAATGCAAGAAAAGCTTTACAGGTTTGTTTTTACTGATAGGACAGATGTCTGCGTGTCACCTGTGTCCAATGAGAGCCAAAAACACATTTTATTTTCTTTGAAGGCCACTGCAAATATTTCCTCTGCCTGAAATGATATTTTAGATTAAAAAAAAAAAAAATTGGAAGAAAAATTAGATATTAAAATATCTGCTTAAGTTAGAAAATGTTTCATGTGAGAGATTTGGCTGAGATTTTGCTGTTTCCTCTGTGCTCACTGGTTGTATGTGGCCGTGCCTCAGACAACGCAGATGTCATATATTTCCATTCATCCATCAGAAACATTAGAATCTATCAACCTTGTTCTCACGGACGCCGCCTTAGAAACGTCTGGTGTGGCAGAGGAAGTAGCTAACCATGGTGACTTGTGGACCACAGTGGTCCCTTCTGAAACCATTCAGTGTGGCTAAAACGCGGAATTGGTTGGGTTTTTTGTTCATTTTGTTGACAAAAAGCAAACGCAGGAAACCGTGCATTCATATTTAGGGTTGGGCTGCATGTATCTGTCGCGACAAAATGCATCGAAAAAGGAGCAAAATACTATCAGAGCATTTCACACGTGAGCACTGTGGCGTTTGCACTTCAGCTGATGGTGAAAATAAAGACCCAGTGATGTTGGACTTTAAGGGTCTGCTTTAAAGTAGAGAGGGCTGTGTTCCATTTCCTTTAAGATAATGCCACACACCTTAGTATTGTGGAAATACTGCAATATTCGGTTTGAGGAGGAGGTAGGTTTTTCCAGATTGCTCTAAGAATAAGGATCGTCTGATACCGTGTTTTCCTTGTTTCCTTGTTTCCTTTCCCTTCACTTGTCCGATAACACCTGGTACCAAGAACCGATCTGATAATGATGTATGCTCCTGCACTTCATGGTCAAGCCGGCTCACATTAAATCCGGAAATTCTGATTAATTTCTGGAATTTAACATTAAACAGAGATGATGCAGCTAACTTGGAAATAGCAAGGTTCTGTTAATGTGGTATCAGATCAGTGCATAGACTCCATTCAAATACCTGCATTTCCTGCATTATCGGTCTGGTTTTAGTAATGGAGCCAGTTGTCATAGAGCAGACATAAAGTTACGATCATATTTGATGCAATAAGGTCAATATGAGGTGACAGGATGTGGTAATACTATAAGTGTTTCATCATCTTCTTGTGTTTTTATGTTTTCCAGCTTCATGGACTGGGAATCCCATTTTTTGTTAGGTGTTTGCATTAGTGTAATGCTTCGCTTACCAACCATAAATCCCATGCAGCGAGTAGGTTCATGGTTCAACCCCGCTGGCTCAGGGTTCCTCCCATATCCACATGGATGTCCATTTCCACTCCATTTGGGACTAAATTGCCTGTAGGTGTGAATGTGGAGTCTGAATGAGCTGCCAGGGTGCACCCCAGCTTTCAACAAAAGATTGTTGTGGCAGATAATGGAGGGAAATTACCGTCGAATGTATCCCACCTCTTCCTTGACAGACTTGTCCTCATGTGAGTGTTGAACTTTGCTGCAAAACAGAGAGAAGCACTTGTTCTTTATGTCTGAAGCGCTGAGACTGAAACTTGACATTTACTGCTTATGTGGCGAGATACTCTCATTTTCATTTCCACTGTTTATTACCAGTGAACAACACAGTGTGACATCTTGAGGAAAATGTAGACCATAAAAATAACATATAGCCTCAAAGTTGCACCACCAAGGGGGGATTTTAACCTTTAAACCAACTACTAACATTCAAAATGGTCTATTCCTCAGAATTCAGTGTCGTTTTAGCTTTCAGGAGCCGACGAGTTCAAAACTGTGGGGAATAGCACCATTAAAATCACTATTATTGCAAAGCATATGTTGTTATTGTCCTTAAAAAAAGGATTTCAGGTGATTTGTAGTTACTAATAGTTGCCAGCTTAAGATGCTCAAATAAGACCAGTGAATACTCGGCATAGGCTTACACAATATAATTGGCTTGTGTGCACATTTTGTATATTATCCAGGAAAACACATCATTTTCCTGCATATGTGGTTTAAATATGGGCAGTCTAGGGAGCTTTTTTTCCCCCATTGTTTTGGGGTATGTAATAAGATTAACACATTTTGGAAAGAAGTACTAATGTAAAAAAGAATATCTTATCAACACATTTCATTTTGGAGGCCAAAACTTTTCTTATTAGCCAGCTGCTATCTGAGAAAGGAGTTTTTGAGGAAGTCAGAGCAAAGCTGTTCAGATTTATGTTTGTTACAGGTAAAACGGATGAACTATCATGTAAAAATGCAAACAGAGCAAGTATAGGGGAAAGACTAACAGATTTTTAATACACATTACATACATTACATATTAAATATACACATTACATTATATATTATATTAAAGACAATTTTTTCAATCCAAACCCTGAGCATCCAAAGCTTGGCATTGTGGCACTAAATTATTCCAGGGTGAATTAGTGAATTAGCTGTTAAAAACAGCGATCTTTTGGCGAGTGACTAATCACATCTGTGGAGCTCAGTCAACGACAAAAAAACAAAGCAAAAACATTCATTTTATATAATATTTATACAGTTATTGAGTCAAAAACATAAGGGCTTTTCACTGTAGGTGTCTACTTCAGGGTAGCAGACACTTACAATAGGACTTTGAGCATCGTTAGTGGCAAAAAAGGTGTTTTATTTCCCTTTGCATTCCATCATGCCCTATTCCGTTGCATTGTATGACCATGTTGCGCTACCTCGACCCTGAGACCGAGCTCCAGATTCAAGTCATTTTCAAACAAGATGTACGTTGTGACGTTTTAGACCTGTAAAATTTGGGAGGTAGGGCTTAGGTTGAAATATACAATAATTTTCTTTTTTAAAGGAAAAAGAAGAACTATTTTTAAAAGTATGGGGTTCCTTTATTAACTACCTTGTACACCAAACCTGGAAAGTGTGTTTAATCAGTGTGGTGAACCTGGGGATGACTGATATGTTTCCCTGGTAGGAGATGTACAGAGGCTTTAAATACCGCATTATGGCATGAAGTTGGACTTTGGCGATTTTGATTGTAGTACTGTTTTATTTGTTTTATTTGCCTTGTGTGTACTCAACTACTGTTTTAGTTGTGTATCATGCTTGTCTTTTTTTAAGAGATCAATAAAGAAAGTGTCAAATAATACTCGCCACCCTTTATGTTTGCTCTGTTTGGCAGGGTCATCACAGGTAGAGCACTCAGTATTTCTACAAGCCAGACTTAGCTGGTCTCCTAACACACATGAGAGGGAAGGAACACAGGCAAACCATGAAAAAGATATACATTGGCAAAACCGCCTTAAAAGTCCCCCGAAATGGCGGCAAACACCCGAAAAAGAGGTAAGAGTGACACCCTCCGTCGCCACATTTCCATCGGTCCGCCATTTTCTACTCGTTTGTCCGTCCATCTGCCCGTGAGGCGTCTCCTCACAGCAGCCTCATTCCCACCTCCACGAGGGCAGAAGCCGCCCTGCCTCGTCATCTCATCTCACCACAATGAAAGCACTCATTACATGTTCCAACGGAAGGTTACTAATGGGGGTATTTTTCATCCCTCGAGCTCCTGCGCGTAACCTCATCCTTTATCAAACAACAACAACACCTGTATGCCCCTGCAAAATGCCTGCCACTCAAAGGGAGAGCAGGAGCTGGAGGCTGCGGCACTGAAATGCAAAGTCAGCTGGGATGTTCTGTGAATCATTCCGAAGAGGCAGGCTTTATTTTGCTCACTGACTTTGCTGGGAATGCTGCAGCTTTCCATGTGGCACTGTAAATCATAATTGTTCTTTAAATTCAAAAGAGCTATTTATCCTCATACAGGAGTACATTTCGTGGTATTTCACTTGTACAAACATGTCTTGGTGCAGGGCTGTGCTGGATGCAGAAATTAGTTGAGTAAAAAGTAAACTGAAAAAGACAGAACAGAAAACAGAGCCCATTATTTTTAAGTGGAGACCATGTTTGCCGTAGTGTCGGAACTTGAAAAGTGTGATGCGTGGCTTGTTTTAGTGTGACACATTGGGTAGCTAATGTGGAAGTTAGATTTGCTAGCTTCTGCTATAGCATTGATTTATAACAGCTATTACTACTCTCAATGTGTTGCTCAGCCAACAACAGAAACATCAGAGGTGAAAAAATGGAATTGATTTATTAACACATTGATGTTTCTCTGAAAACAGGACTTGTCCTGTCTCGCCATCGCAGATGGAAGGATGTTGTCAGGGACTCAGTACACGCGCAGCTAATCTCCACCGCCAAGCGGAGCTGACTATGTTGAATCATGGGACAATATTGACGTTCATGTCTTCGCAGCAACAGCGCAGGTGTTAATACTAACGTGTACAAAGGCTCCGTTCTCTTCCATTGCAACAGTGAGCCAACATGAACAAGACCAGTGCCCTAAAAATGAATCTTTTAAAAAAAAAAAATTATCATTATTTCCACTTGTACTTCAGTTACTTTGACATCTCAGCATGAAGAAGGCCTGATGTCTTTGATAAATGTGCACAGAGGCGACGACACACTTAGCGGCATCGAACAACACAGTGTTAACAAGCGTGTCCTGATGGTGATGTAATTGCTTATCTAATAAACAAAAAAGAAAAACATAAAATTAAAAAACAAAACATTGACAACAAACCTTTGAACGTAACAAAGTAATTGTTATCACGACAAGTGAGTCTTATTTTGGACCTCTAATTGTCTACTCTTCTTAAACCCCTTTGGTATTGGTTCTTTGCTGGTGCTACTTCGTGCAACATGTGAACCCTCCAAAAACCCTTTTGTTTTACCAAGGCCGTGAGAGCCAGCATAGAGTAACACCTGATTTACCAGCCTCACTAGGACAACAATGATCAACTCAATTAACTCTTTACAGGTGTTGCTCTTGACTCTGTGTGCTGGTCCAACACATGAATACTATGGATGGCAAATCTCTTCTTAATTCATAAGGATCATAAAGTTTTACTTGCTCTGTCGTATCCCATCCCCCTTACGTAAGCTGTTTTTTGTTCCCGACCAGCAACTTGGTTGGTGGTCAAGTTTTCCTCACGGAGAGTTAGTCTATGGCCTTGGTGGAAACGGGGTCTTGTATGCATTTTCAGCAAAGCTCTTGGCTTGGAAAACTGGCCTCCAGGGTAGAACCAACACTAATTTTGCTAGAGGTGAGGTTATCATCACCACAGACAAACTAAAACTGCACTGCCTCTATTTTTTTTTTAGCAATTTTTGTTCTAGTGATGCTGGTAAAACTGCTACGTCTCCTTTGAGAAAAGATGTATACAGTGATGTAATGAATTGACTCTTCAGAGGCTCTCACACCTGTGGAACATCAAATCAGTTCCTGAAAGAGTCACAACTCTCAACCAGCACAAGCGCCAGCCAAGAGCCAACATTGGAACCAGTGCTACTTCCGAGCCAGTGCTTATACTGAAACCAATATTTGTGTAATATGAAAAGAATTGTCTCTTGGACAGGAAAAGTGTTTCCAGAGTGACACTTTGCTGGTCTAGAACATAAAATCTCTCATGTCAGGGGATGTTTTTTTGTCACCACGGACCACGTGAAAGCAAATGACCTCCATTTTGAACTAATGTAATATCGTGTTGTGTGTTGTCAGACTCATCCACAGAAAATTGAGATTTGCACAATGGAAATGATGTGACTCGATGCCTCTGGGAAAACAAACCGAACCAGCTCTTAGTCATGTATTAACCTAGTGTGCTAGATTGCACAGTGCTCATATGAGTCATTTTGGGAACATAATCTGCATAAAAAATAGCCAAAGTTGGCGGTTGGTTTTCAGTCAGCCTCTGCAATAGTTGTCTTTGTGCAACGCAAACTTGCTGCATCCTTAGCATATGAATGAATGAATTCAAATTACACCTGAAGGTCGCTAGCCCACTTGGGATTAAAAACCACTAAATCCTTGAGAGGCAGGAGAAATCAAAGGCACAGCAAATAAATATTTTGGCCTGCCTTTTTCAAAACCATGATGTAGCACAGGGCATGTATGTGTGTTTGCCATGTCTTTGAGTCAATACATATAAGCAGTAGTATAGTAGTATAGTATGTATGTGTGTTGCTGCTTTCAATTAATAATGCTGCTAAAATGGTTTATAAGCTTAAAAAAAGTACCTATTTTTCTTATAATCCAAAATTAGAGTTGTAGTTATGTAGTCTTAGGGTTAAAATGCATGAATTGTGGACTGAGCTTGACTGCTTTTCATCCCACAGATTTCAGGAAATATTGTCATCCATATTAATGAGCTGGATGATACCTGAGAGCAGTGAAAGGAACCTTCTTACTGATTTAATTTGTGTCCCTCAGCCCCCTAGATTTGTTTTTTTTTAAAAAAAAGAGAGAGAGAGAAAAAGAGGCAAAGAAGTTTTACGAAGATGAAATAAATAAATAACATGACCACATCTTCCATCCACTGTCTGCTATTTGTTATCCGGCTGCAGATAGAGTCATTACCCTCCCCCCTCCATCTGTCCATCAATACAGGGTCCATTAAGCCCAGCCGTGCATACTCGGATCTATCACAGCAACAGACATTTCCTCTTTTCCCACTCACACTTGCCCTTTCATTAGATGGGATCCCAGTTAATGCACATACTCTGAAAATAGGCATCATCACACTGTCTCGCTGAAATACATATGGGGAGCGTCGCAGTCCATTCAAATGATTAATTGGAGTTTATTGGCTCATATTTCATCACAGATTACTCTCTCTCTCTCTCTCTCTCTCTCTCTCTCTCTCTCTCTCTCTCTCCTTTTTTTTTTAATTGGTGGGACCAATCTCACTAATTATTTCTGTGATGTGAGCTTCAGCGCTGACAGAGAGAGCCAGCGCTCAGAGATCTCACTGATGTGAGAGGCTCACCCCTGCCTGGATTCTTAATTAGAGATCTCTGTTTTGGTCCCATGTTTTCTTCACACAAAGCACTTTCTCACACAACGTTTCTGCTTTTATCTCTCCCTCATGATACTCTCATCATTGTTGCGTGGCAATTCAGGGGTGCATTATAAAGATATGTGGACTCTTATGAATCTTTTTGACCACATGTCCCAGTTACAAGCTTGTTTGCTCCACCATACTGTATGCCCTGAACATAATCGTCTGCCGCCGTGCGTGTTTGTGTGCAGCTCATTGCTGGAGCAGAAGGAGGACTTAC